>JACEFZ010014891.1:130000-342500 GCA_014155875.1 Cepaea nemoralis
GTCCTGTAAATGATATGCATCTAACTTCTTCTTCTTCTTTCGTTCGCCTGAAATATGTTTATAACTGCAATGTTGTCTCTTGTATGAATATAAGTCTTTTTGTTAGTTCACTCAGCGGTCCATAGAGCTTATCTTCCATTGTTGTCTCTCTAGGCCAGAAGGTTCGCCTGGATATGTTGTAGTTTGGACAGTCTTGGAGTATGTGCTCTGCTGTCTGCGACACCAATCCACATGTGCACATGGATGAGTCACCAATCTTGAATTTTGTATACATGTGGTTGCGTAATTTATTGTTTCCTGTTCTGAGGCGCAGAAAAATTACCTGTTCTTGTCTGTCCATAACGTGGTAGTCGTCTTGAGTAGGTTTGGTGGCCTTCTGACTGAATTTGATCATTCTTTCTTTGGTGGTATGTAATGGGCACATCAGGTTGTTCTTCTTTTGCTCCTTCCTTAGCCAGTCGATCAGCTCTGTTGTTTCCGGGGACTCCACAGTGGGATAGTATCCACTGTATGGTGACCTTACGCTGACTGCTAAGTTCAGAAAGTAGTGTCCTTAGAACTGACAATTTCCCAGACAGGAGCGCCTCTATTACGGATTTTGCATTTGTCAATATCACCACAGGCTGTGTACCATGGCTGTTATTTTGTAATTTCTCTGTGGCCATCTTGATTGCCTCTATTTCAGCTTCATAGTTATGGCAGTACTTTCCTTTTTGGAACTCTGGCCGTGTCCCTGGTATTATTTGGGTATTCTATGTACACTCCCGCTCCTCCATTTCGAACAGCATTTTGTGCTGACCCATCTGTGTAGACTCGGATCCAGGGATCCTGTGGGTATTCGTTATCAAGGAAGCTGAGAGTGGCTGTTCTGCGCTGTACACTGTTCTGGTCTTCCTTGTCAAATATTCCTCTCACTTTTGTCTGGATTTGTAGCGATAGTCTATGTTCATCTTTCCACGGAGTTCGCTTTGGAATAGTTGTCAGGGGAATACCAACTGTGGGAAAATCGATGGTTTCTCTGCAGAGTTGTTTGGCCTGGTGGATGAAACTACTTCTTTTCAACCGCCCCATAGCTAAGTTTTCAAATCTGTTCTTCATAGAGTGGCCTGGCAAGCTGGGGAACTGTTCTGCTTGTATTAGTGATTTTGTATCTCTGCGTTCTCTTAGAGCTTGTGTCCTCCCCATTTTCTCCATGTGCATCTAACAACAACAACAACAAACAGAAAACAAAAGTTGATTTATTTGGTTTTTACGGGATTAGAGTTACAGATTGTGCACAACCAACTACTGGCAACGCTAATCGAAAAAAAAAAAATCTTTAAAAAACAAAACAAAGACAAGATCCCTTTAATACGTCTTGCGACGTATCGGACATATGGTGCTCTATTAAAATGTTTATATATCAATCGACACAATGTGATCAATACTGCAAAGTTTATATAACCACACGTCTAAAGGCTGATTCGTCAGTTTAAAATTGAACTGATTCCCAAAGTGGACTCAGTTTTAAAAGGTTTTACGTTTATGTCTTGGGGCTTAATGACGGCCAGTGAAATACTGACCACAGCACCCACCGAGTGTCCATTGTTTAAAACACTATGGGTCTTGCATTATGTACCCGATGCGCTCTAAGCGTTTAAGAGGGATCTTTTTTTAATTACATGCAAGACAATGATAGAAATGAAATAGTTGGAAACGGTTGGTAAAGATAATTTAACTGCTTCTGAATCGCTCATTGACTTTGTTATGTGAACGTTATTGTTACACTTGTAGCTATGGTCTCTTTGTGGTGACAGTTTCAGTCCTTGTTAAACAAATATTACAGATTGTTCTCAAGTAGACCAGGTCTTGACGATAAACAAAATAAAGAAAACATGTTGGTATCATGTATCTTTCATGTGGCATCATAAATATGTGTGTCATAACTATTTTTCAATCAGCAAAGAAGACAATCTGGACAATATTTTGAACTCAAATATGACAGAAACATTTCTAGAATTATGAAGATCCATTAAAAGAATAGAATTGTTCATGTTACAGGATCTGAAGATCACAGAAAACTAGTTCAGAAACATCATGATATATAGGAAACTGACAAGAAGGCGGTCATATATTAAACGTCACAGTTAGTTAGTTAGTTAGTTAGTTAGTTAGTTAGTTAGTTAGTTAGTTAGTTAGTTAGTCGACAGATCATCCTCATTGCACATCGAACCATTCAGTCCATAAGTGCTCGGATTCCCTCCTCAGCAAATCCCGCAGAGTGTTGCGGCTAACGACACCAGTTGTGTTGGTTTTATGTGAAACGTCACAGTTATTTGAAAGGAATAGTAATGCAAGAGGCAGGGTTCGATCAGCACGAAAGTGGGCATTGGGCATTAGAGACAACCTGGGCATGGTAAAGCCTGAAAAAGCAGAACTGTTAGAGAATACAGAGTCTTTTCTGTGGACTATGATGAGAGCGACGTTCTGTGAAGAATGTACTACACGAACGTAACAGGGCAGACTTAAAAGTTTATAAAATAAAACATTTGACACGGGTACAGCCCTCTCCACTCCCGATTCTGGAGTCGTGGCTAACACAGTCAGGTGTCTCCAATATCTTTGAAAAATAGATTATGTGCCTAGAAGTTAAAGACCTCTTGTCACGAAGAAAGTGTAAAAAGTAGGTCAATTAGTTGTTTCCTGACTAACATTTTTTAAAGAGTTAACCGCTCCATAAAACAGCTATGTGAATATTAAAGAACGTAAGATGTCATTCTGTTTTGTGCAGAAAGTTCTGTTTAAGTTTAGTTTCTCAAGTAGTTCAAGTTTAAAGATGGGTATTTTCACAATTATTGCTCTTTTTTCCAAAACTGTACTGACTCTGTGGTGAATGGCCGACTCTGTAAGGAGTTGCGAATGCAATTAGTAACCCCGCATACCGCGTTAGAAACACAGCTGTGGGCGATTTGGAAGCAGACCGCTTGCGTTGTTTTCCCATACAAAGGTATAAATGCCGGTCGTTCAGAAAGCAAAGTACTGAACGTAAACTTGCCACGAAATTCACGAACAACCAAAAAATGCTGGGGTTGACTGCGACATCCTGTAAAGGATATGAAACTAACTAACTGGCGTAATAACGTCACAATCCCGACACATCGGGTTCTTAATCAGGCTATTTGGAAGCAGAAATAGACACGAGAAGTAACGGCTGCAGCAGGATAAAACAATACAAAATAAAATCAGCCAGGAGTGTGTAACTCCTGCGAAAAAGTATATACGTCCGCCGCATTCGAATTTGTAGTAAAGTAAGTACACTGTGTCTGTATTCACTATCTCTCACTCTTTTTCGAAGTAGTTGCATGTACCTATATGTTTTTTTTCTTCTGTATTTAGAGGTAGGCAGCTTTGTGCTGATATTCATTACGGTGTGAAGTTCAGCCACCCATAAAACAATGGTAAACACATCATCATCAAGTGCCTTGCCGTCGGGCGTGGGTAATCATGCTCCTTCACAAATTGCGATTTCGACGACATCGATCAATTCATGAATTGATCTCTTCCGTGGCAAAACACAAGACTGTACAGATTTTTCTCTCGCCGCCTACTTCTATCCCTTTTTCTACAAAACTACAAGAAGTAACATTGTCTAGAACATCACACAAAGGAAAACAAGTAGAAAATATTTGGGTTGATTGGGAGGTCCTGTCAACAAAATGTGTCTAACATAACTGACGTAATACACAGTTATGAAAGACACGATCTAAGAACAGCACGTCACAAGACAGAAAGTACACCTAGAGTAAAATACAGGTACTTGCCATGACTACTGGCTTCCAATTAACTCCCCAAAACTGGTTCTTCCGTTATATTGCTATGGACCACAATCTCTGAGATGAGGAATCTTACGGTGAGATCTATCATAGGAGACTGTATTGGTGTAATCTATCGCAGGAGACTGTATTGGTGTAATCTATCGCAGGAGACTGTATTGGTGTAATCAATCACAGGAGACTGTATTGGTGTAATCTATCACAGGAGACTGTATTGGTGTATTCTATCGCAGGAGACTGTATTGGTGTATTATATCGCAGGAGACTGTATTGGTGTAATCAATCACAGGAGACTGTATTGGTGTAATCTATCGCAGGAGACTGTATTGGTGTAATCAATCACAGGAGACTGTATTGATGTAATCAATCACAGGAGACTGTATTGATGTAATCTATCGCAGGAGACTGTATTGGTGTAATCTATCGCAGGAGACTGTATTGGTGTAATCTATCGCAGGAGACTGTATTGATGTAATCTATCACAGGAGACTGTATTGATGTAATCTATCACAGGAGACTGTATTGATGTAATCTATCGCAGGAGACTGTATTGGTGTATTCTATCGCAGGAGACTGTATTGGTGTAATCTATCGCAGGAGACTGTATTGGTGTAATCAATCACAGGAGACTGTATTGGTGTAATCAATCACAGGAGACTGTATTGGTGTAATCAATCACAGGAGACTGTATTGGTGTAATCAATCACAGGAGACTGTATTGGTGTAATCAATCGCAGGAGACTGTATTGATGTAATCTATCGCAGGAGACTGTATTGGTGTAATCAATCACAGGAGACTGTATTGATGTAATCTATCGCAGGAGACTGTATTGGTGTAATCAATCACAGGAGACTGTATTGGTGTAATCAATCACAGGAGACTGTATTGGTGTAATCAATCACAGGAGACTGTATTGATGTAATCTATCGCAGGAGACTGTATTGGTGTAATTAATCACAGGAGACTGTATTGGTGTAATCAATCACAGGAGACTGTATTGATGTAATCTATCGCAGGAGACTGTATTGGTGTAATCAATCACAGGAGACTGTATTGATGTAATCTATCGCAGGAGACTGTATTGGTGTAATCTATCGCAGGAGACTGTATTGGTGTAATCTATCGCAGGAGACTGTATTGGTGTAATCTATCGCAGGAAACTGTATTGGTGTAATCTATCGCAGGGGACTGTATTGGTGTAATCTATCGCAGGAGACTGTATTGGTGTAATCAATCACAGGAGACTGTATTGATGTAATCTATCGCAGGAGACTGTATTGGTGTAATCAATCACAGGAGACTGTATTGATGTAATCTATCGCAGGAGACTGTATTGGTGTAATCTATCGCAGGAGACTGTATTGGTGTAATCTATCGCAGGAAACTGTATTGGTGTAATCTATCGCAGGGGACTGTATTGGTGTAATCTATCGCAGGAGACTGTATTGGTGTCATTATTGACAATTCCCACATACCGGGGTCGAAATTAGCGACAGGCTATTTGGAAGTAGTCCGCTTTATGAGAGGCGAGTGTAGCACCAGCTGGACACATCAGTCCACAGGGGAGTTGATTTTTCACAAACAAGTTCATTCAGTACATAAAGACCGCTCTGTAATGATCCAGTGGCTTGCCCTGTACAGGAATGTTTTCCCATTACATTCTCTCGAAATATATCGTATCCATTCGCATCCATATGAACCTAGTGGCTAGACGCTTGCCTGTCGCCCGGTGGTCATGGAGCATGTTTAGAATTAATCTGTGTTTCCAGGTCAACACAACCTAACCATTGAGTACAAGAAAATGTCTTGGGAAGTAAAGGCGACCTGTGTGATATTGACAGTATGGCCATCGAGTTGTCATCTTGCACATACAACTACGGATCTAGCACAGCTGTTCTCAGCCTTTTTCCTCCGTGTGGCACATACAAATACGGATCTAGCACAGCTGTTCTCAGCCTTTTTCCTCCGTGTGGCACATACAACTACGGATATAGCACAGCTGTTCTCAGCCTTTTTCCTCCGTGCAACCCTTCACCATATTTTCAGAACGCCATCCCCCCTCCCCCTTTCATATTTCCTCCCTGCACCCCCCCCCCCCCCCCGCCCCTACAGAGAATACGTAAAATTGGAAACTAAAGTTAATAACACATACCAGAACAAGTATAAACGGCTACATAAAACGTGATTTGCGAGTCTACTTATGTTGTAAAATGAATTTCAGAAGGGCGAGAAGTACAGAACTGTAAAGTATGGAGGGGGAAGCAATATCAAGTAATCGGTTCGTGTATTAACGCGATCTTGAAATAATCGTAATTTACCCCCCCCCCCTCCGAAACCTTTAATTCCCCCTGGGAGGTAGGGGGGGGGGGTGGAATTCAACACCGTTGAGAACCAGTGATCTAACACAACATGGCCAATTTATCTTAAGTCGTCAACGTTACTTTACAATAGATGTCCTGATCGGTTGCACTCGTATGTAAAGTATTTATCAAATCCTGAATCATTCTATTTTATGGTCGTTCTCCTTCTCACTTCGCCAGCACTCTTCCCCCCCCCCCCCCCCCCCCCCCCCCCCCCCCCCCCCCATAATTATCGTTTAAAAAGATTCATGGCTTTCTGGGTGCTCAACATCATTTTCCTCTATTATAGTTTCCTTCTATATTGTTATCTAATGATTATTTTAATAACATTTTGCTTGCGTGACACATCAAGACAACTGTTCTGTAATTTCTTCGCTTTGTTCTCATGCACATCTATGGACATATTCACTTTTCATTTTACACAATGCGTGATCTATTTTCACATTCGTGTTCAACCAGCTTTAATAAACTATCCCACAATGCTATCGATCCCGGCGATTTCATTTTTCTTTGATTCCTTATTGTTCGCTCGGCTTCACCTAGTTTTTTCCTGATTCTTCTATCGTCTATAAATCCCAAACACTTTGATTTTAATACCACATCCTGGGTACAGAGATGTAGTGCGTTGTATTCTGCAAAGAGGGAGTTGCTGGGAGGTATTGTACTACACAAAGACATCCTTAACTCGTAAAGATCGTGAGTCTTTGGTTTAGGATTTCCCTCACTGAGTTGTACTTTACTGTTAACGATTGTATGCTCTTTGTCTGAACTTGAAACAAGTATAATGTCGACAGACAAAACTGCATGATAACTAAGGACCACACTGAACATTTTAAAATAAACAAATCAAAATGTCACAGACTTTGAATATGCTGGCTTTATACTCAATAACACATTTTTTTTTTTTTTTGCATATCCTTTACAGGACATCGCTGTCAACATCAGCATCTTTCAGCTGTATGTTCATTTATTGGCAAGATTACGCTCAGTAATTTGCCATTGCTTTCTGAGCGACCGGCTTCATACTCTCGTAAGTCACTGTCGCGACTCGAACCGCTTCCAATTCTCGTGCGCTCACGTCAACCATGTATACGGGGTTACGAAGAACGCTGCTAACGCCTAGGCCAGGGAGCCCGGTAATAACACATATATGGCTGTTTTTAAAAAAAAGACAAATACAGGCTTGTCATAGCAATGCAGAGGTTAAACTATATACAGAATCTATGGACTTATGCAATAAGTCACTATCAATGAATGTGGGAGAGTGCTAAAATGCTATATAGAACCAGTTTTGCTGTATGTCAGTGAATCTGGAATGTAAATGAACAAATTAGGAAGATCTTAGAAGCAACAGAAATGTGGTTTTTGAGACGAATGTTGCGAATTCATTGGACTGCCAGTGTAACTATCAACGATTGCCTGAAAGAGGCTAATGAAACTAGAACATTATATACAACAATAAGAAAGAGACAAACAGCTTTCTTTGGTCATTTGATGAGATTGTATCATTTTTATCACTGGATGTGCGTAATTGACAATCTCGCAATTACTAAGGAAGAACATATAAACATTTGAGCTTATATCTATAAGAAACGCGTGAATCAAGAAACAAAAATGAAGAAAGAAATTCTTCAAGATCTGAACACTAAGAATACTGGCTTGTAAACATCACCATATCTGGGAGACTGATATTCTTTGGCAATACGAAGTGTTAAAGTGGCTGGGAGAGAACAATGATGGAAGGCATGGTTCCTGGGAGAAGTAGGTTGAGTCGATCAGCACAGAGATGGACACAAGGCATTCCAAACATCTTGAATATGTAGGTGCATGAAGCGGAGAACATGGCCAGTGATCGAGAATCCTTTCGGAGCACCGTAATGAGAGCGACTTTCTGCATAGGACCTGAAGATCATGATGATAATGATGATGATGACTGCAAGCTAATTATCTACAATGATGAAAACAACTATATTGACGCATTAAATGGTATTAAACTAATTATTTAAATTTTATAACCAGGAGGAAACGAACCAAAAGCTTAAATAGAGGTTATCGCACCATGAACACCTGCATAGTTTTGTGGAGATTCATGAACGTCTACGCCAGTTGGACGTTTGATGATGATGATGATGATGATGATGATGATGATGATGATGATGATGATTCATCGTCATCATCATCATCATCATCATCATTGTCATGAGATCAGAAAATATACCAAATCTGTTCTTTGCTTCTATGTTAAAATTGTCTCGTATTTCCATGTCATTTTTCACTGCGCACATATTATTTTTAGTGTTTCCTGGTGTATACGTGACTTTCTTTTAACTTTACCTTCAACGTGTCTGTAATCAATCAGTGATCACTGTAACGTCTGCAACTGTTTTTTCGACTGTTAACACATTTTGAAACCTTCTGCTTATCAGGATGTAATCAATTTGATTTCAAATCCTACTGTCAGGACTCCTCCATGTCCATCATCTTTCTGGATGTTTCTTAAACTAAGTTTCCGACAATCAGTTCATGCTCTATTGCCCATTCTACAAGTTTGTATCCTCTCTCATTTCGTTCTCCCAAACCATGTTTACCTACCGTCATCCATCGTCTTGATTTCCTACTTTAGCATTGAAGTCACCCATTATGATGTTTATTTATGAATTTTTACATTTCTCCGAAGCATTCTCAGAGTAATTATCAAATGCATCCACAATATCTTTACTGCTTTCTTCCGTTGGGGCATATATATGTATGCTGTTTATCAGTCGAAAGGTCTGCCGATTAGTTTTACAAATAGAATCCTGTCTGACACTGCCCAGCATCCTTTAACAGGTGTTGATGTTTTCAGATCCAAGATAATTGCTACACCTCTTTGTCTTTTCTCTTTCCCAGAATATAAAATCTTAAAACCCTCCCCTGTCTTAGTCCCTCTCCCTTTGCATCTCATCCCACACATTCATAATATATTAATATTTTCTCTTCCCATTTCTTGTTTCAAACTACTGAGTGTAATCTTGCCAAGAAATCAATATGCAGCTGAAAGATGCTGATGTTGACAGCGATGTCCTGTAAAGGATATGCAAAACATTTCATTTCTTTTTTGATGAGTCCGATCTCACATATACGATCTGTGCAAATATCGCTCTCGTGTCACTGTTACATGGAAAACCATTTACCCTCAAGCAAACAAGGGAAATTTATTCATTGTGCATCTATATCAAGAATCTCACAACTGCACTCAAATCCCTTGTCATCTTTCTAGCTACGAAAATTCACAGTTTCACTTGTGTACATTTGCGTCGTGTGTACAGTTCACTCGCCCCAAGCTCCTTACATGTGAACTATAGCTCCCACACCCTACACTCACGTACTTCCCACACCAACATTCTTCTCCTGACAAGTCCGAATGTGTATGATACATGCAAGGGATTGGGAGCGGCAGTAGTGCAGGAGATTAGGAGCGGCGCTAGTGAAGTTGATTGGGAGCGGAGCTGATGCAGGGGATTGAGAGCGGTGCTGATGCAGGGGATTGGGAGCGGCGCTAGTGCAGGAGATTGGGAGCGGCCCTAGTGCAGGAGATTGGGAGTAGCGCTGGTGCAAGGGGATTGGGAGCGGCGCTAGTGCAGGAGATTGGGAGCGGCGCTAGTGCAGGAGATTGGGAGCGGCGCTGGCGAAGGAGATTGAGAGCCGCCCTAGTGCAAGGGGATTGGGAGCAGCGCTGGTGCAGGAGATTGGGAGCGGCCCTAGTGCAAGGGGATTGGGAGCGGCGCTGGTCCAGGAGATTGGGAGCGGCGCTAGTGCAGGAGATTGGGAGCGGCGCTAGTGAAGGAGATTGGGAGCGGCGCTGGTGCAAGGGGATTGGGAGCGGCGCTAGTGCAGGAGATTGGGAGCGGCGCTAGTGCAGGAGATTGGGAGCGGCGCTGGCGAAGGAGATTGAGAGCCGCCCTAGTGCAAGGGGATTGGGAGCGGGCCTTGTGCAGGATATTTGGAGCTGCGCTAGTGCAGGAGATTGGGAGCCGCCCTAGTGCAAGGGGATTGGGAGCGGCGCTAGTGCAGGAGATTGGGAGCGGCGCTAGTGCAGGAGATTGTGAGCCGCCCTAGTGCAGGAGATTGGGAGCAGCCCTAGTGCAAGGGGATTGGGAGCGGCCCTAGTGCAGATTGATTGGGAGCCGCCCTAGTGCAAAGGGATTGGGAGCAGCGCTGGTGCAGGAGATTGGGAGCGGCGCTAGTGCAGGAGATTGGGAGCCGCCCTAGTGCAGGAGATTGGGAGCCGCCCTAGTGCAAGGGGATTGGGAGCAGCGCTGGTGCAGGAGATTGGGAGCGGCGCTAGTGCAGGAGATTGGGAGCGGCGCTAGTGCAGGAGATTGGGAGCCGCCCTAGTGCAGGAGATTGGGAGCAGCCCTAGTGCAAGGGGATTGGGAGCAGCGCTGGTGCAGGAGATTGGGAGCGGCGCTAGTGCCGGAGATTGGGAGCGGCGCTAGTGCAGGAGATTGGGAGCGGAGCTGGTGCAGGAGATTGGGAGCGGCGCTAGTGCAGGAGATCGGGAGCAGCGCTGGTGCAGGAGATTGGGAGCGGCGCTAGTGCAGGAGATTGGGAGTGGCCCTAGTGCAGGAGATTGGGAGCAGCGCTGGTGCAAGGGGATTGGGAGCGGCGCTAGTGCAGGAGATTGGGAGCGGCGCTAGTGCAGGAGATTGGGAGCGGCGCTAGTGCAGGAGATTGGGAGCGGCGCTAGTGCAGGAGATTGGGAGCGGCGCTAGTGCAGGAGATTGGGAGCGGCGCTAGTGCAGGAGATTGGGAGAGGCGCTAGTGCAGGAGATTGGGAGCGGCGCTAGTGCAGGAGATTGGGAGCCGCCCTAGTGCAGATTGATTGGGAGCCGCCCTAGTGCAAGGGGATTGGGAGCGGCCTTAGTGCAGATTGATTTGGAGCCGCCCTAGTGCAAAGGGATTGGGAGCAGCGCTGGTGCAGGAGATTGGGAGCGGCGCTAGTGCAGGAGATTGGGAGCCGCCCTAGTGCAGGAGATTGGGAGCCGCCCTAGTGCAAGGGGATTGGGAGCAGCGCTGGTGCAGGAGATTGGGAGCGGCGCTAGTGCAGGAGATTGGGAGCGGCGCTAGTGCTGGAGATTGGGAGCGGCGCTGGTGCAGGAGATTGGGAGCGGCGCTAGTGCAGGAGATTGGGAGCAGCGCTGGTGGCAGGGGGATTGGGCGGCGCTAGTGCAGGATGATTGGGAGCGGCCCTAGGCGGCGCTTGCGGAGATTGGGAGCGGCGCTAGTGCAGATTGATTGGGAGCCGCCCTAGTGCAAGGGGATTGGGAGCGGCCCTAGTGCAGATTGATTGGGAGCGGCCCTAGTGCAGATTGATTGGGAGCGGCCTTAGTGCAGATTGATTGGGAGCCGCCCTAGTGCAAGGGGAGTGGGAGCGGCCCTAGTGCAGATTGATTGGGAGCCGCCCTAGTGCAAAGGGATTGGGAGCAGCCCTAGTGCAGATTGATTGGGAGCCGCCCTAGTGCAAAGGGATTGGGAGCAGCGCTGGTGCAGGCGATTGGGAGCGGCGCTAGTGCAGGAGATTGGGAGCGGCGCTAGTGCAGGAGATTGGGAGCGGCCCTAGTGCAGGAGATTGGGAGCGGCCCTAGTGCAGGAGATTGGGAGCGGCGCTAGTGCAGGAGATTGGGAGCGGCGCTAGTGCAGATTGATTGGGAGCCGCCCTAGTGCAAGGGGATTGGGGGCAGCGCTGGTGCAAGGGGATTGGGAGCAGCGCTGGTGCAAGGGGATTGGGAGCCGCGCTGGTGCAAGGAGATTGGGAGCGGCGCTTCGTGAAGGATATTGGGAACGGCGCTAGTGTAGTTTGAATGGGAGCGGCGCTGGTGCAGAGGCTAGCACGCTTCACTATCAACCCGGTGATCATGTGTTCGAATTATCTTTGGGGCGGGGAAGCATTTTACTGAACTGGGCTTCCACGTGGACCCAGTCTTCATCAGTAAACTTAATGGGACGTAAAGCAGGATGGTGTAGAATTGGCCGCATGATGGACAAATGGCACTAATTCTAAAGAACAAAGACGTATAAGCAGACATTACAATAGCAGTCTTCTTCTTCTTCAGCATTCCGAGCCATTGAGGTTCTTTGCTGCAAATACAATCTGTCTCCATTCGTCTCTCTGGTTGACCTTCTCTTGCCAGTCGTTGATTCCAAGTGCTTGTAGGTCTGTACATGTATTATCTCTCCACCGCCTTCTTGGTCTACCTCGGGGTCTACGGTCATTTATTTCCTGAGTGTAAGCGAGTTTTGTTTCCCTATTATCTTCCATTCTTTCTATATGCCCCAGCCATTGTAGTCTATTAGCCTTCATGATACCAGTGATTGCGGGGACTTAAACAAATCATAAATGTCTTTGTTACTTCTTCTTTTCCACTCTCCACTTTGTGTATCCCTAATGGGTCCAAAGATGCGTCTTAAAATTTTGTTCTCAAAGGTTTGTAACAAGGCTTCGTCTCCTTTCGTTGTACTCCAGGTTTCAGAGCCATACAGCACAACTGGTCTGATCAGGGTTTTGTATATTGTGATTTTGGTGTTACGAGATAGCGCCTTTGATTTTAGTAGATGTTGTAGTGCATAGAGAAACATTACAATAGCAGTCCTACAGCACAATATTTCTACCAATTCTACATAACCAATGCCAAACCTAGGCCAGGACAGAAACACAGACAAGAAAACATTACAATAGCAGTCTACAGCACAATATTTCTACCAATTCTACATAACCAATGCCAAACCTAGGCCAGGACAGAAACACAGACAAGAAACATTACAATAGCAGTCTACAGCACAATATTTCTACCAATTCTACATAACCAATGCCAAACCTAGGCCAGGACAGAAACACAGACAAGAAACATTACAATAGCAGTCTACAGCACAATATTTCTACCAATTCTACATAACCAATGCCAAACCTAGGCAAGGACAGAAACACAAGACAAGAAACATTACAATAGCAGTCTACAGCACAATATTTCTACCAATTCTACATCACCAATGCCAAACCTAGGCCAGGACAGAAACACAGACAAGAAACATTACAATAGCAGTCTACAGCACAATATTTCTACCAATTCTACATCACCAATGCCAAACCTAGGCCAGGACAGAAACACAGACAAGAAACATTACAATAGCAGTCTACAGCACAATATTTCTACCAATTCTACATAACCAATGCCAAACCTAGGCCAGGACAGAAACACAGACAAGAAACATTACAATAGCAGTCTACAGCACAATATTTCTACCAATTCTACATCACCAATGCCAAACCTAGGCCAGGACAGAAACACAGACAAGAAACATTACAATAGCAGTCTACAGCACAATATTTCTACCAATTCTACATCACCAATGCCAAACCTAGGCCAGGACAGAAACACAGACAAGAAACATTACAATAGCAGTCTACAGCACAATATTTCTACCAATTCTACATAACCAATGCCAAACCTAGGCAAGGACAGAAACACAGACAAGAAACATTACAATAGCAGTCTACAGCACAATATTTCTACCAATTCTACATAACCAATGCCAAACCTAGGCAAGGACAGAAACACAGACAAGAAACATTACAATAGCAGTCTACAGCACAATATTTCTACCAATTCTACATAACCAATGCCAAACCTAGGCAAGGACAGAAACACAGACAAGAAACATTACAATAGCAGTCTACAGCACAATATTTCTACCAATTCTACATAACCAATGCCAAACCTAGGCCAGGACAGAAACACAGACAAGAAACATTACAATAGCAGTCTACAGCACAATATTTCTACCAATTCTACATAACCAATGCCAAACCTAGGCCAGGACAGAAACACAGACAAGAAACATTACAATAGCAGTCTACAGCACAATATTTCTACCAATTCTACATAACCAATGCCAAACCTAGGCCAGGACAGAAACACAGACAAGAAACATTACAATAGCAGTCTACAGCACAATATTTCTACCAATTCTACATAACCAATGCCAAACCTAGGCAAGGACAGAAACACAGACAAGAAACATTACAATAGCAGTCTACAGCACAATATTTCTACCAATTCTACATAACCAATGCCAAACCAAGGCAAGGACAGAAACAGAGAAAAGAAACATTACAAAAACAGAAATTAAATTTCTGAAAAGAATGCTCAACGTTTTGGGAAGAAAGAAAATCAGAATTGAATTAAATCAGGGTTAAAGTGGGAGTAATAGCAGTGCTATATTTCATTACAAACCAGAGAGTGCGCTAGTTCAACTACATAATTAGGCTACAAACTGACTGTATACCACAACAAGCAATGATGTACAGACCAAATGGAACCAGAAGAAGCGGTCGACCATGTAAACGATGAACAGAGGAAATAACAGAGTTCAAGGGAATCTCGATATATTAAGCCCATAAACGGGCACTCTCCCGCTGTTTATGCTTCATATCGACACCACATGGTACAAGAGGAACAAGATGAGATGATGATGATGATGATGAGTTGGTCCATCGAGTACCGACTACCCAAACAGATAACAGACTATCACCATATACATATCGCATCAACTTGGGTGGAAGAGGTCCCCTATTTTTACTTTAAAATATACCTCTCTGTGTATCACACCCACCACTTTTAAAATGTATTTTATCAATCGCATACACCACCAGAAATAAATGTGACCTATTAATTCTCAGCTTTATTAAAACTAAGATCAAATATGTCTGATTGTTTCGTGTAATGTCAATTTATTGTAACCAATAGCTGGAAGTTGCCAATTAAATCCGTATCTCCGAAGCGTGTATTTATTTGGACAAGTGAATCCGGGGTGATTGATGCCTGCATAATTGGTATTCTCTTAAATTCTAAACGATATACTGTACCTCTAATTTGTAAAATAATGTTCTTTGCACAAGATCTGCATTATATTATGTAGGAAAATATCTAAAACGCATCACATTTGTTAGACATATTAAAACGGAAGTAAATGACTCCTCAAATAATAATCGCAGACATAATCAGGCTATTAGAGGAAACTCTATATCAATGAAAAGCACAAAAAAAAAATAAACACACACACACACGCGCGCACGCACGCACGCACGCGCACAAACACACACACACACAAACAAACAAACAAACAAACTCACATACACACATTGTTATAGCACATAGAAAAAATACAAAAGCTAATAAGAATTAATTAAGCAAATAATAAACGTATATTTCTTGGTGAAACCCCGTGTCAAAATATATTCAGGCGCCTATTTGGACAGCAATGAAAACAAATATGGGAGCACAGTTGTAGATATTAACATAATAATACATACGGCTAAAGGATTTTTTATAGCACTATAGTTGAGTTGAGTTAAGAACCGATATCATTGCACTCAGGACATCTCCGTACGTGCTCCGTCCCCTCGTTCAACAGCCAGCGACGAGTCATACTGCTAATCGTTCCAAATGCCCTTTAATTTAAAATTGTCCTGATCTTCCCTCTCAGTTAGGAGATTCGATCAGAACCCCTGCAAATCCCCAGCCATATCAGTTTCTCCACATACGGGTCCTCAATCTGTTCCCCCACATTCTCCCACCTGATCCCTCAGGCGACCAACCAGCTCTCTCTTGTCCATAGGTAATCTACCACCGAGAGGTTCATTTTCATAGCAATGTAAATGTGTGGAACTAAACTAGACATTATGCAGGACAAAGAATGCATATGTATTTGAATAAGAACACACAAACCATAGATTGTACGATTTATTGCATGGCATATCATATGTCACTGCATCTCGTCAGTTACATACTGCAGAAGTCACACAACATAGAGTAAAATAACTAGATACATCTTTCAAGCTGAAATATGCACATGTCCACACAGCAATGTCAATTGTTTACCATGTTAATTTTAAATTGACTATGCAGTATGTACCTGACGAGAGGCAGCGCAATATGCCAGGCAATAAATCATACAATCTATGGTTTGTGTCTTCGTTATTCAAATTCACTACGGGAAAACATTGTTTTGATTCCTATGTATATCGCAGAAATGTGTAGAATCAGTAAAAAATAAATAAATAAACTACAAACATTCATTCATTGGTGGCTTCTCAGAATAGAAAGGCTAAGGCATAGGCATGGAGAGATAATATACATACAGACCTACAAGCACTTGGAATCAACGACTGGCAAGAGAAGGTCCACCAGAGAGACGAATGGAGACAGATTGTATTTGCAGCAAAGAACCTCAATGGCTCGGAATGCTGAAGAAGAAGAAGAAGAAGAAGGCATAGGCGAGTCACTTATGCTGAACGTAGGTAGAGAACTACACCGAATCCTTCCTTATCAAGAGGTGAGGAAAAGAATGTGGCGCAGAATAGGACACACATTGAGAGAACACCATAATAGTAAACCTACACTGAACTTATCCATGACTTTGGTGTTCGAGTGAAATGGCGTTATATGACCGCCCACGCTTATCGGCATGGCAGGTGATGGATGGATAGATAATGTTCTTCATCTGCAGTATACAGGGCAAAGGGAATAGAGATAAATATGAAAACACTTCGGGCAAGAAATTACAGACTTAAATAGTTATTTGGATATCCTTTACAGAACATAGCAGTCAACTCCAGCATTTTTATTTGCTGCTTGTGATTCCCGAGAAAGTTTACGTCCTGTAATTTGTCATTGCTTTCTGAACGACCGTCACCCATACCATTGTATGAAAATCAACGCTAGGTGGTCTGCTTCCAAATCGCCCGCATCTGTGTTTCAAACGCAGTATGCGGGATTACATATTTGCATTCGTCACCCCTGCGCTACAGGGCCAGCTTAGAGACAGTGATTAATAATATTGAGAGAATGTGGAAGAAGCATCACGAAGTGGCAAAGGATAGGACTGGTTGAGAGTCTGAGTTTCAATGGGAAATAAAGAAAAGGCAGAAGAAGAGTTATAGTTCAACAAATCTGCTTTAGTTGTAAAGACATGTAGACATGATATGAAACGGAACATCAGTGGCCATGAACTCGTGACAACTGACCGTTGCCTGGGAAGGTCATTGATGCTACGAAAAGCCTCGGTATCGTCAGGGCTCGCACGGATATTTCTTGGCCCGAAGGTCATGTGTTTCAATCTCCATCAAAGAGTCTGTGTAACGATTGACCCGAGCTCTCAAGTAGAAACTTCTAAAGGTAGGTTGTAGCTTGAAATTGCATACGGAGGAAAGGTGACCATATCACCTATCCAATGCTGATTGGTCTATAATTATGGGGTGTGCACCATATACCCAATACTCATAAAGTAGTGAGAAACGGTTCTTTATTTTGCTGGTATCAATGGCACTCCCGACCTCACACAAAAATAACAGGAAGAATCTCTATACAGTGCACGAACTCAGTAAACTGCCGGATTATGAATTAGAATGTCTGAGTTCAGCTGAGCCAAGAACAGACATCACTCTACTCAGGACATTCCCATATCTTCTCCTTCCTGATCTTTAACAGCCAGCGAAGAGTCCCGATACTAATGGTACCAGGAGATTATATAGTCTGATTATGAGTCTTATGACCTTTCTCGGAGTACTGATTACCGGCCAGATCCTCTAGTCACTCCCTGCAGCTCCATTATCTCCAGGCATGTTCATTTATTTGTTCCTCCACGCTATGCATCTGATCCCAAAGGTCACTGACCACATCTGCCTTATCATGCACAATCACATCACCCAAATATGTGCAACAACTGAAGCCCTTCCAGCTACTTTGTTATATTTCCAGCTACCGTAGGTTGTATTTTCTGCCCACTGACACACGATTCTGCCGAGTGCTCGCTCTTATCAGAAAAGAATAGACATCCGATACATCACCAAAGTACCTAACAGGATGAAATAGATCATCCTCTGGTAAACTATTTGTAAACTTCTCACAGTGATTCCTACCCAGTCAATATTAGTCAGAGGGGGATATCATATGTATAAGTCACTCCACCATATCCGCCATTAAGGTCCTTGCCGACTTGCTTTTATGCTTCTCCATGTCTTTGGATCTCCAGCAGCACGTGTAAGTTCGTTGATATCCTTTCCGTCTCATTACAATTGGCTGCCAAGAATCCTCCCTCGCTGTCTCTATCTATATCTCTTTCCACAAATATTTCCAGTTGTGACAATATGTTCTAGCTTCTGTCGGCTCATAGTGTGACGAGACAAGACGACTACATGTTGCTGGTGGTTGTGATATGTTGTCTTTGTGCCTTCAGTATAAGTAAAAGTGAAGAATCGCCATAAGGTGCACTGGACACGTGTTTCTAGACAGATGTGTTTATAGACCAGATGACGCTCGTTGGTCTGTTAATCTTTTTCAAAACGTTAGGCTACTCATGTTAGATGTACACGGAATTTGCATCATTCTTATGTAAAGCTCTTAAGCCTCAATAGATTGTAGTTGCTTGTTTACTAATTTCCAAGATTGACAATAATACGTTAAAGGGTGTTCTATGTAACAAGCAAACATTCCTTTACTGACCTTATAAAAGTTAGTTGCATATCCTTTACAAGACATAGTAGTCAACCCCAACATTTTTTTACTGTTTATTATATTTCTTGGCATGTTTACGTTCAGTACTTTACCATTGTTTTCTGAACGGCCGGCGCACATACTATTGTATGAAAACCAACGCAAGACGGTCAGCTTCCAAATCGCCCGCAGCTGTATATCGAACAGTGTATGCGGAATTATGAATTGCGTCCGTAACCTTTTCGCCACAAAGCCGGCAAATAAAGTGCCTGGGGATTCATAGCTTTAGTTAACGGACAGTGTTTAGTACAGGAAAGCCTGGTATATTATACCACGAAATCTAATATAAGAACGAACGAACGAACATTATTTTCAAAGGGTAACAAATTGGGCACGCAGGCCCATCTTACATTCGGCCCTTCCAATCACTCATCTTTCGTTCATCAGTGCATAGTGCATTCACACAAGGAAAAACAAAACATTGTCAAATGAATGTTGTATACATAAATATTGCATGTTATGAGACAAATCCCCCACCCACCCACATACCCATCCCCTATCCATCCGCGTGTCCCCCAAACACACACATCCACCCCCAAACCACACACCTACCCACAGGCACATAAATTCCCCCATCCATCCACCCATCCTCCAACCCACACATCCCACACATACCCCCACATACACCATTTCCCCAAGCACACATTCACATCTCCCACCAACCACACATCCCCCACACACATCCGCCTCCCACCCACACACAAACCCAGGCACACATGCATGCATTCACCCATCCATCACCCACCCATACATCCCCACCTTCACTCATTTCCCCACACACACGCACACATCCTCCACCCATCCCATAACCTAAAAACACTCACAAACCCACATATCCTCCACCACCCACCAACAAACCTCCAACCATTCAGGAAAACACACATTCCCCAACCACAAATCCAACACCCACACACACATATTCCCGCACCTAACAACACACAAAACCCGCACCCACCCACATATCCCCCAGTTACACACATCTCCCACCAACACAATCTCCCCCACCCACACATCCCGCACCACACACACATCCATCCACCACCCACCACCAATCTACACACACTCGCCAACCCCCCCCCCCGATCTCCAATCCCCAATCACACATCAATTAACTGCACATCTCACCACCCATACACACACACACACACGCACACATCCCCACACCCATATACACATCCCCACCCACCAACACATTCCTCATCTAAAAACACACACCTCCCACCCACACACACCCCACCACCCACATATACCCCACCCACACACATCCTCCGCTCACACACATCTTCCCACCCACACACACATCCCCCAGCCATAGACTCATCTCTCACACACATCCATCCACTCGCGTACTCATCCATCAACCACACACACACACACACATCACCTACCCACCCATCAACACATGCATCTTTCATCTACCTTCCCGCTCACACACACCCCAAACACCCAGCCAAAAACAAATACACACACCCCATCCTCACATACATCCTTCATCCACCTGCACATCCCACACCTCCCCCACCCCTCACACATCTCCACCCAGCACCTCACCCATAAACACATTCTCCCATTTATACACATTCCCCCACATGCATTCCGCATACACATCCCCGCCCACACATCTCTCACCCATACACACACACACACACACATCTCCCCACCCACCCACACATCCCCCCACCTACAAACATGTTCACCACACACATACTTCCTCCACCCACCCACATTTACCCCATCCACACTCACACACTCCCACCCATATAGACATATCCAATTCACAGTCACACCCCCACAACCATCTCCACACCCATTACACACCCATCCCCCAACCCACACATATCTCCCACACACCAATTCACCCTCCCTACACACACCCCCAACCAACACCCACATACTTTCAACCATATTCCTAAATATCCCCACCCACACACACATCCCTCACACACACACATACATCCCCCACCGACCACACATCCCTTCACCAATCCACACATCACCCCTCAACCCACACACATCCCCCACACACAACCCATCCACACATACATTCCCCACACCCCCACATACATATATCTCTTACATACACACCCACACACACATCCTCACCTCTAGACACATACATGATGCCTCATATGATCACCGAAACTAATAAGAACAAACTCCCATACTATACACACAGTTGAGACACTGACGATTGTCATGAGCATTATCTCAAAACTTGAAAGAAATTGAGAAATATTGTACATATGCATTGTGTAGCGTAAAATTAGTGATGTAGTTCAACTCTCTCTATTTTCTCTATCACACACACACACACACACACACACACACACTATCTCTCTCTCTCTCTCTCTCTCTCTCTCTCTCTCTCTCCCCCACCCCCCCCCCCCCCCCCCCACTCAATAACTCTCTCACTCACATTACAGTAATGTTATATTATACATAATAAAATCAAGTGGCATACAAAATGGTAATATGAAAGATTAGAATACACAAACAAATATGGAATGGCATGTTACAGGACATGCGTGAGCTCAACTCTCTCTCTCTCTCTCTCCTCTCTCTCTCTCTCTCTCTCTCTCTCTCTCTCTCTCGCTCTCTCTCTTACACACACACACACACACTCTCACATTAATTAACTCTCTCTCTCACAGATACTTCCTAACTCTCTCACCCATTCTACACCGGTGTACATGTGTTCATATTATAAATGATAACATCAATTGGCATTCAAAATGATAATATGAACACAAAATATTTAATAGCATGTTACATGACATGCGTGCGCTCAAATCTCTCTCTCTCTCTCTCTCTCTCTCTCTCTCTCTCTCTCTCTCTCTCTCTCTCTCTCTCTCTCTCTCTCTCTCACCAACACACACACACACACACTCACAAAAAATGCGCGCACACATACACACGCACTAACACATCCATTCTCCCACTGTCTGTCTCTCTCTCTCGTTCGCGCACTCTCTCTCTCACTCTCTCTCTGTCTATCTCTCTCTCTCGCAATAGCTATTTCACCCATTAAGTCACTCTCTCCATCTTTCATTCACTCTTCATCACACTCTCATTCACTCTCACTTACTCATCATACACAGACAGCACACACCCTCACGCTATCAAATACACACTCCCTCGCATACACACGAAAGCATATGCACATACACACACGAGCATACACACAATACACACACACATACCCACGCAAACATACACACATACACACATCCACAGCCATACACACATACTTAAACACACGTACACACAAATACACACTCCCTCGCATACACTTCATGCATGCACACATACACACAACCATATGCACATACATACACGAACATAAACATATATACACACGCACATACACACATATAAGCACGCACATACATATAAACACGCACATATATATAAACACGCATACATGTACGCACACATAAAAACACATATATACATACTCACACACACAAGCACACACACACAAACACATTTACACACACGTAGACATACACACCCATACGCACATTCAGACATGCACACACATACTCCCACATACACACATATAAGCACACACATACATACATATGGACACACGTACACATACCCACCCATCCACCCACACACTTACTCACACATACACGTAGCCTCACATAATCTCACCCTCTCACTCGCACTCACTCATTTACTCTCTAAACCACACTAACTCACTCTCTTTCTCGCACACACAGACAAGTACACAGACACACACACTCACCCACTCTCTCTCTCTCACTCATTCACTTCTCATGCACTCTCTCACTCACCCACTGTCTCTTTCTTAAACACTCACTCTCTCTCACACTCACTCACATACGCACATACACACATACTCATAAATTCTCCCCCTCACTCACTCACTCACTCTCCCTTACTCACTCACTCACTCGCTGACTCTCTAACGCACACTCACTCACTCACTTTCTCACTCTCTCACACAGACAGTCAGACACACAACACAACCTCTCTCTCACACTAACTCATTCTCTCACTCAATGTATCACACATACGTGTGTACAGACATTCACTTACACTTTCACTCTCGCAGGCACACGCACATACATACTCTCTTACTTTCTCTGTCTCATACTCACTCTCTCACTCACACTCTTTCTCATTCACTCTTTCACCAACTCTCTCACTCACACAGTGAAAAATGATAGTGAAAAAATGATACCAGTTGGTGACTTATGGAGGCATATAGTCGGTATGAAGTAAGTATTGAAACAGTTTTCGGTTGAATGTGTAGGGATTCATTGGCGTTTTCAGATCTGGTGGAAGACTATTCCACAAGTGAGCACCAGAATACGCGAAACATGTTTTATTTAAGTCCAATCGAGGCTTTGGAACCTGTAATAAATTTAAGCGCTTATTATTCATTGCATTAGTATTTACGGTAGAAGATACTCTGGGGTATTTTCAGATATAATTTTATTCACTAATTAGGCTTTGCTTTGTTAAAAAGGAATCGCTTTCGAAGTGGTAGAAGTCTTAGATGACTATATAAGTTAGTACTTTCAACGTGCTTTATGCCAGAAACTAGACGTATAGCGCGGTTTTGAAGCGAACACAGTCGTTTCATATTAGATGTAGGGCAACCATCCCAGACTGTGGAACAATAGTCGAGAGGTGATTGGATATAGGATGCATAGAATATTTTTCGTGAGCTTTCATCCAAGAAGTGCTGAATGTTAGTAAGTTGGTAAACGTTTTGTGCTATTCTCTTGGTGAGGACGTGAACATGAGAGCTCCAGATTAGA
This sequence comes from Cepaea nemoralis, assembly GCA_014155875.1. Classification (NCBI taxonomy): domain Eukaryota; kingdom Metazoa; phylum Mollusca; class Gastropoda; order Stylommatophora; family Helicidae; genus Cepaea; species Cepaea nemoralis. The sequence continues at coordinate 153,560 of JACEFZ010014891.1, forward strand.
TGTCTGTCAATTAAAAGACCTAATGTTTTGTGTTCATTTACATTAACTATATGTAACGTGTCCATGTGGAGATCGAGCGGTGCCCCAGTTATGGCTAGGGTCTGTAGTTTTTGCCTGGTCGTTATTAACATGGATTTGGTTTTGTCGATGTTAGTTATCATGCGGTTTTCATTGCTCCATCTAAAAAGGTTGTCAAGTTCGTTTTGTAAAGAGCTCTCTAAGTCACTACGGTTCTCTTGACTAGTGTATATAGTGCAGTCGTATGCAAATAGGTCACACGAAGTATTGAGATATAAAGGAAGATCGTTAATATAAACTGCAAAAAGTAGCGGACCTAGTATTGAGCCCTGTGCACACCAATATTAAGTAAGAACGAACGAACGAACGAACAAACTTTATTTTCAAAGGGTTAAGAATTGGGCACGCAGGCCCGTCTAACATTCTGCCCTTCTCTCACTCTCTTTCATACATTATTTCATTCACACATCATTCAAGGCTAACAGAGAACAGCAACAATAAAAAAAGATATGCATTATAAAGGCATGGGCAAAATGCGAACATCAAAACTACACGACACAGTAAAATTAGATAATGGTCTGACACTTGTTATTAGCCATGTGGAATATACTGGCCTACCAAAAGGGGACTGGCTGTTATACTAGGGTTTTGTTATTATTATTATCTCTATTATTAAGGGGGAAGATAATCCGTACTGAGATAGTGTTCGAGTAATTTGCGATTATATGAATAGGGATTGGTGATGTATTTGATTTCTTGTGGAAGATTGTTCCACAGCTGAGCTGCAGAGTACGTTAAGCTTGTTTTGTATAAGTCAATCCTAGGCTTCGGAATGTGTAGTATATTTAAACGTTTACTGTGTCTAGCATTATATTTAAACAATGGCCAAAGGTAATTTGGGGCATTCCGATGCAGGATTTTGTGAATTAGTTTAGCTTTATTGAAAAGCAGGCGTTTGCGGAGTGGTAGTAACTGAAGGCGCATATACAGGCTAGGATTGTCAGATAAATGTTTGTTATAAATTAGACTCATGGCCCGTTTCTGGAGTGAGTAAAGTCGCTTGGTGTTTGAATTAGAACAACCGTCCCAGATTGTAGAGCAGTAGTCAAAGTGGAGGTTGAGGCGGCCACAGCCGTTAGCTGGGGACAAAACAGCATACACATGTCGTGATTGTAATGGACTCACAGAGCATGTTGAGAAAACCAGTCCTAAGGCCGAGAATTCTTGCCTCTAATTTCACCCAATTAAATAAACTACCAAACAAATTATATCCTGCTCCTCTAACAATACATTAATAATATTCCTCACGGTTTGAGAATCCCCGCTGAAGTATATTCTCTCAGTGTCGGTATACGTTCTTTGATTTGTTTCGCAGAGAGGGCTTTAACTGTATCTGGACACATTTTATTGTTGGCCTCGGTGTTTCGTTATCTATGGTCACACGATAAGTCTGTGGATTTTACGATTACAGAATGACGCAAGAGATCCATCATTTTCGTTCGTCTTGTTGATTGCACAAACACTCGGTCTCCTACTTTGTCAGACAGGATTTATCTCCTGATTTAGATGTCTCCTGCGATTCCATCAATTGCCTTGTACGTGATGTTTATTGATTTGCTAGAATCATGTACGGTACAATATTTGTTATTCGTCTCCTTGTTTTAAAATAACGATTTGTTCAACCATCGAATTATCTTAGATGTGATAGAATAGTGCGCTATACACCTTTGAGTATAACTACAGAGTTACCACTCCCCCCTCCCCCGAAACCACACACAACATACACACAATCATACAGACATGCATTGATACGTTCATTAAGTTAATCAGGAGGGGTTAACATTTTCTCCGTAATCCCGTATATTCTCGTGAGTAACTTAATATGCGCAAGAATCGGTAGCGGTTCTCGCCGCATTGTTAACTTACGGGGTATGTGAGCCGGCCGCTCAGAAAGCAATGGCAAACTACTGAGCGTAGTACACCAACAGCAGCTGAAAAATGCTGATGTTCACTGCAACCTCCTGTAAGGGATATGCAACCGAAAAAAAATGTTAATGAGCACGACACATGTTGAAAATGACTCCCCTGTACCTCCGCCGAATCATATTTTTAGCAACTCATTTCAGCTTAGCACACAAGTCCATCTACATTTCCGCTTGTCAATTCATGGGTCCGTCAGTCCGTCTGACGTCAGTTCATCGAAGAATGCAGGCAGCGTAAGATAACAAATGTGTGTTGAAGACAACAATGACAGACTGGGCACGAATGTTTCGGAAAGGACGTCAGTTAACGACTGATCTTCGACGGCCGGGTCAAGGGCATATTGTTGCAACAGAAAAAAACCATCGCCAAAATTGATTCAGCAGTACAGATGAACGGTTGTCGAAGCATACGTTCGCCAGCAAAAGACTTTGATATGTCAATTGGGCCAATTCACAAGGTCGTTCGAAAGAAATTGCAGTATCGGTTCACAGTGGGTACCATGGATGTTGATCGACCACCAAAAAGAAGAACGCATGGGATGGTGTTTGAACAACTTGCCGCGTTACAGAGTTGAGGGTGATGACTTTCTCTTCCACATTGTGGCAAGCGATGAATCATGGTGTCACCACTTTGAGCCGAGCAGCAATAGAGAGAGAGAGACAGAGAGAGAGAGAGAGAGAGAAAGAGAGAGAGAGAGAGAGAGAGAGAGAGAGAGAGAGAGAGAGAGAGAGAGAGAGAGAGAGAGAGAGAGAGAGAGCATGCAATGGAAGCATGCTGGATTACTAAAAGCCAACAAATTCAAGTTACAGATTTTCGCTGGTAAGGTTATGCTGAGCACATTTTTTGACCATGAAGGGCTATTGTTGGCCGACTTTAAAGAATCTGGTGTCAAAATTAACTCTACCCACTACTTGCAAACACTAGACAAGCTGCAAAAAGCAATCAAGAATAAACGATCCGGCATGCTTTCTCCAGGTGTGATTTTGTTGAACGAAAATGCTTGTCCGCATGTCGCAAAGATTGTGCAAGAAGCATTAGCAAGGAAGAAGTGGGACATTTTGCAACATCCAGTCAAGATTTGTCACCATGTGATTTTCATTTGTTCGGACCTCTAAAAAAAACCTCTCAAGGGGCAACTATTTCACACAGATGCAGACGTAATGAACGCGGTAAACATTTGGTTCAGTGAGCAACCACAATACTTTTTTTGCGGACGGTAATTCGCCTCCTACCTAAGCAATGGGATGCTTGCCTGAATGCCTACGGCGACTTCTTCTGACCAACCCATGGTGCATAATTCATTCACAATGAATGCTTTGTTTAATTCTACCACACCTGTTACTGTTTCTTTCATGCTTTTGTAATAAAGCCATAGGAATGGTTTTCAAATGAACAACCCTAATATATATATATATATATATATATATATATATATATATATATATATATATATATATATATATATATATATATATATAATAAATATATATATGCCTCCATGTTTGCCACCCTACAGTCTGACCAATATATATATATATATATATATATATATATATATATATATATATATATATATATATATATATATATATATAATAAATAATATATATGCCTCCATGTTTGCCACCCTACAGTCTGACCAATATATATATATATATATATATATATATATATATATATATATATATATATATATATATATATATATATATAATAAATAATATATATGCCTCCATGTTTGCCACCCTACAGTCTGACCATCTGTCGCAACACAAGGTAACCGAGAATAAGAAAAGTTAGTTAAGATTAATAATAGAAATAACGAATAATTAAACAGTAAAATTCCAAGTATAAGGAAACTAAGCAGCAAAGAAACATTAGGAACGTTTTTTTTTTCTTATAAAAATAGAGTATATTATAATTGGCAACGAAAAACATTAATTGTCTATAATTAGCTTGTTTGCTTTTAAAATAATGGAGACAAATTAGATCTAAGAACACACATAAAGAATGAAATGTTCACAGAAAAAATTACAATTGCCTTGATATAGAAGATAATTTGCACCGATGTGCAAGGAAATCATGCCACGAAAAGGAAATGAGGAATCATGAAATCCAGTTGTTTGGAATAGGATAAGGCAAAAGATAAATCGCAGACATGCTGGGACGTCTTTCATTATCTCCTGAAAAGAAACAGAGTGATCGTATTTGAGCCCTATATTTCCAGATGCCCAGACAGTTGTCTAATCTGGCAACATGGTTCTATTTGTTATTGTGTGTCGATATGTTTATATATTTTTAATGTGTCTATGATATCCTTGAATAACATAAACGGAGGTCAGCAAGGCTGAATGGATAATAGCACTCGTTCTTAAACGAAGTCCAGTGTGCTAATGCCGAAGTATCGGATTCAACCCTTATATCCCGGTCAGTTGGAATAAATGTTGACTTTTGGACCTTGGGGACGTAAATTAAAAGTATCTCAGAATTCGGTGTGGGTTCTCCAAATGACGTGGGACACTGGTAATAGGGAAAGCTAATCCACAAGCAACAATCAGTCCACTGCATTAGAAGATGTGAACTTGTGTTCAAAGCGAGCAACAACAAAAAATTGAAAAAATTGAAAATCATCAACATGTTTTCTAAAAAGAGATTTGGGAAAACAATAACCTTAACACATTAACAATATATATATATATATATATATATATATATATATATATATATATATATATATATATATATATATATATATATATATATATATATATATATATATATATATATATATCTAACAAACCTATGTAGAAGTTTATACAACAACAGTGAATGCATAGTGAGAGCAACTGGAGGACACTCAGAACCCTTCACCATAAGATCTGGAGTACGACAAGGTTGTATCCTGTCCCCTCTCTTGTTCATAACATATATAGACAACATATGTAAAGAAACCAGCCAAGCAGAGACAGCAAGAATACCGCATGGCGAGAACACAGAAGAAGAATTATCTGCAAATCTAACCATTAGAGAACTCCTGTTTGCGGACGACCAAGCACTAATAGCAAAATCAGAAACTGAATTACAAGACCACATGAATAGTCTAAACGAAATGTGTAGGGAACATAACATGAAAATTAGCACAAGCAAACCAGAGGTAATGACTATAACTAAAGAAGAACAAACAGCAACAATTCACCTAAACGAACATCCCTTGAAACAAGTAAAGAGTTTCAAGTACCTAGGAAGTATAATATCATCAAATGGCAGATCAGAAGACGAGATCGAAAATAGGTGCAATAAGGCAAATCAACTCATTGGACAAATGGCACCAATACTTAGGAACAAACATGTATCAATAACTAATAAGAAAGCACTTTACAACACAATCTTCCTACCAACTCTGTGCTACCAATGCCAAACCTGGACAATGACAGATAAAGAGAAAAGAAAAATCACAACAACAGAAATGAGGTTCCTGAGAAGAATACTCAACGTATCAAGAAGAGATAAGTTCAGAAATGAAGAAATCAGGACTAAAGTGGGGGTTAAAGCAGCACTAGATTTTATTAGAAAGCAGCAAGTCAAATGGTTTGGCCATGCAAGTAGGTTACCAGTCAACAGCATGCCACAACAAGCAATGATGTACAGACCAGATGGAAACAGAGGAAGAGGCCGACCACGTAAACGTTGGACGGAGGGAATAGCAGAATCCGTGGGAGTGTCGATATACGAAGCCCATAACCGGGCACTCTCACGAAGTTTATACTTCACCTCGACACCACAAGGTGCAAGAGGAACACGATGAGATGAGATGAGATGAGATTATATATATATATATATATATATATATATATATATATATATATATATATATATATATATATATATATATATATATATATATATATATATATATATATATATATATATTGGACCACAATAAAATTACACCACCTTTTTAATCCAGAAACAGAGTGTGAAATATAAATATAATTATTTACAAGTTTACACAATTGAAATATGTATTCATTTTCCTATGAACCATAAACTGATTAGAGACATTAGACGTAGTCAGTCAAAAATTTTTGGGCATGTTATGAGAAGAAATGAATTGGAGAACTTGGTGACAACTGGCAAGATCGAAGGGAACAGACCAAGGGGAAGACCTAGAAGCAAATACCTGGATGGCTTGGCCTTGTGGCATAGTCGAGACAGAAACACGGAGCTGATCCACGACTCTAGTGATCGAGTGAGATGGCAAAAATGACCGCCCACGCTTACCGGCATGGCACATGATGGATGGATGAATCCATGCTGGTCATTAATTTGTGCAGTTGATTTGAAATGCATTGCATTCTGTGCAGGCAAGGTTTCACACAGATGCAGAGGTAATGAACGCGGTAAACACTTGGTTCAGTCAGCAACCACAATCCTTTTTTTTCGGACGGCGTTCGCCGCCTAACTAAGCAATGGGATGCTTGTCTGAAAGCTTACGGCGATTTCTTCTGACCAACCCATGGTGCATAATTCATTCAAAATGAATGCTTTGTTTAATTCTACCACGCCTGTAAATGTTTCTTTAATGTTTTTTAATAAAGCCATTGGAACGGGTTTCATATGAACGTCCCCTTGTGTGTGTGTATGTGTGTGTGTGTGTGTGTGCGTGTATGTGTGTATGTGTATGTGTGTCTGTGTGTATATATATATATATAAAGTTGTGAATTTAAATATGCTTATATAATCGTGCTGATGCCTTGGTATGTGTTCATCCCCTACACGGTATTTTTTTTTTTTGGCATATACTATTTACAGGACATCGCTGTCAACACCATCATTTTACTGCTGATGTTGATGTCTTGGCAAGTTTACGTTCAGTAATTTGCCATTGCTTTCTGAACGGCCGGCTTCCATACCAACTCGTTAACACTAGCACGACACGGTCTGCTGCAAAATCGGTCACAGCTGTGTTTTGAACGCAGGTATGCCACCTCGGGAATCGCGTCCACAAGACTTTGGCCACGGAGACCTACCTACACTGGATAGTTGGACTAAAATGTTGTCGTGATGAATTCTAACAGCTTGTAATGAGATCTACAGAGTGTCTTTAAAGCGCTTCCTCTGACCGCCTTGGGAGCGTTTACCACAACGCAGCTCGCCGTAAATAAAAACTCATTTAGGGAGTCTGTGATCTGGCATGCGAATCATGTGACCAGCCCAGCGAATCTGATTCTGCATTAGTAAACTCTTTCGTTACCACGGGCCCATCTGGTGCCACATTGCATCCGCTGTGGTGGCAATTGGTACTTTTATTGCCACAAAATGATCAGTGGTTTATTTGATACATTTCTGCTCCGTTTCGGAATTTTAAGTTACAGTAAACTGAAAAGTCGCACAGCCGAAAGATTGCTACGCCATCTTTGTGCTGTCAAACGTTTGCTAATATTGGATTCTTGTGAATTTTCAGTTTTAAAGTTGTTTATTTTGGTTTTTCACAATGGAAACGCCCACCAGTTTGCGTCCACGTAGTATGACTTGAGATCAAGCTAGATTATTGTTTACAACTGTTTTAAACAATAGTGATTCCGATATTAGTGATTCAGACAGCAGTTTTATATGTGAATGTAAAGTTTTAGCACGTGGTGATAAAGATACTACTACTAGTGGAACTTCGTCTTCAGCTGAGGTGTCTGACAATCAATCTGACAATGAATGTCAGGGTGTCACAATCACTTCTCAGCGTAAAGGAAAGCAAACAGTACAAAATAAGAATAAAACTGGAGGAAAAAATCTTGAATTTACAAGCTTCTGCAGAGCGTGATGCACCTATCCCATCATCATTGACATGGCAAGATGTTCAGAAAGGGAAACAAAACCGAAGTTTGAGTTTCGTCCTCGAAGATCTCACGTCAACTCTAAACTTTATCAACTGCAAACACCTATGGATTTTCTCAAAGTATTTTTTGATGATGATATAGTGGATTGTTTAATTAAAAATTTAAACAAATATAAGAAAGAGATATTGATGCAGAACACTCCTAAAAGATTTAATAGAATATATCATCTTTTGTTTGCTCCGGATGCACTAATAGACCACACTTGTGCCCCAAAGTTTGCTTTGCAGCCTATCACAAATAGACTGCCACATATTGCAAATAAAAATAAACATCCTACATTCAATATGCCAAACAGAGAAAGGAGGAAAAAAACTGTCATTGAAGGATTTCAAGCAAAGTTTAATTGAAAGTTCACATCGCGAAGCAGCTCAGATTATTCCTGAAACTTCTTTTCGGAGCAATTGTGTTCATATATTAGAAAAGTGGTGTTTGTTCAGTAAATTCAACAGGATTAGCAGTGATTTACCAGTGATCAGGATAACAACGCCCCTTGGTAAGTGCAATGTTTTCATCATTTTTACCTCTATTTTTCAAATTATGTTAAAAATTATTTTATATTATATAATATATACTATGTTTATATATGAGATCAATACCAACATATTCCTGGTGCAATCCCCTTTATTTTGATATATAATACAACATTTCTGCTACAATTTTAACCATTTTCATAACAGTATTGTGACACTCCCCTACTTACAGTTTTCTGCCATTACTTTTTTTCATTTTGTGTGAAAAAGACCAACACTTCCTTTTAGATAATTTTAATGAGCAATACTGTTTATACTGTTGAAGACAAGTGGTGTTTGTTTGATTATTCAGTAAATTACACATGATTAGCAGTATAGGAGTGTAGAAAACACCTTATAAGTGCAATGTTTACATTATTTTTACCTCTTTTTGTCCAATTATTTTACAAATTATGTTATTATTTTATTATATTTACAACCTAAAGCAATAAATCCATTACCAACATATTCCTTGTGCAATCCCCTTTATTTTGATATATAATACAACATTGCTGCTACAATTTTAACCATTTTCATAACATTATTGTGACATACCGCAACTTCCAGATTTCGGCCATAATTGTTTTTCATTTTTGTGAAAAAGACATGGTTCAGAATATGCACCAAAACTTCCTTTTGGGTGATTTTAATTAGCAATACTGTTTATATTCTTGAAGACAAGTGGTGTTTGTTTGATTATTCAGTAAATTAAACATGATTAGCAGTATAGGAGTGTAGAAAACACCTTATAAGTGCAATGTTTACATTATTTTTACCTCTTTTTGTCCAATTATTTTACAAATTATATTATTATTTTTATTATATTTACAACCTAAAGCAATAAATCCATTACCAACATATTCTTGTGCAATCCCCTTTATTTTGATATATAATACAACATTGCTGCTACAATTTTAACCATTTTCATAACATTATTGTGACATACCCCAACTAACAGTTTTCTGTCATTATTTTTTTCCATTTTTTGTGAAAAAGACATGGTTCAGAATATGCACCAAAACTTCCTTTTGGGTGATTTTAATGAGCAATACTGTTTATATTCTTGAAGACAAGTGGTGTTTGTTTGATTATTCAGTAAATTAAACATGATTAGCAGTATAGGAGTGTAGAAAACACCTTATAAGTGCAGTTTTTTAAATAATTTTTACCTCTTTAATTTCAGTTGTTATTATTAAACCTCTCATTATTGTCATAATATTTGTAACCTATCAATTAATTATTAACACTGTCATGTTCCTTGTGCAATCCTCTTTAATTTGATATGTAATACAATAGATCTGCTACCATTTTAACCATTTTAAAATCATTATTGTAACACACCCCTACTTCCAATTTTCTGCCATAAATTTATGTTTGGCCACAGCCCAATTTTTGTTTGGTAGCGAAAGAGTTAGTAAAGTGTAGATACTGGGCATGGATGCTCTTTCTATGACATTATTGCCTGGGATCTTGTCTTTCAATTTAATCTTCAATAGCTTCCTAAGGCAGACTGTGTGGAAGTGGTTTAATTTCCTAGCATGTCGGTGGTAAAAGTCCAGGTGTCACAGGCATATAGCAGTGTGGATAATACGACTGCTTTGTAGACTTCCCGCTTTGTTTACAGGCTTATTCCATTTCTGTCCCACGCATTCTTATTGTCTGCCAAAGGCCGCGCTGGCCTTAGAGATTCTTGCAGTCACGTCGTCATCAATTGTGGCAGGTTGGGACACACTGCTGCCAAGATATGTGAATTTGTCCACAACACTTAGTCTATGACCATTCACTTAGATATTCAGTACGATGTAATTAATCCGTGGAACTGCCTAGTACATAACTACAGTCTTCTCCAAGTTGATTTTGAGTCCAAAGCGTTGGCGATGTAGTTGTATGAGAATGGCAAGAGATCGTGAAACATGTCTACGGCTGACATGAGGGCAACGTCCTGCAAAGGGCATGCTACTGGATGATGTTGGTGTCTGTGCAGCCTTTATTAAGTGGGAGCCGCGCTGGAAGTTCACCATCGGTACTGGTGGTCTTGGCCTCGATTTACATCAGGACAGTTATTATTTGTAAAATTGTCGTGGGCTTTCCAACCGACCCAAACCAATGCGAGTACTAGAATATATCATGAGAAGTAAACCAAGCCAGTGTGGTACCGACGACATCATCAGCTGAGTGATATTTTGTCTATAGAAATGGGTCTAACTGTATATGTCTAATACTCCCCTGGCCTGTTACAGGCACTGTCAGTTGTTAGTTTACTTATTTCAGAAGTAACTGTAAATAAAAAAAAAAAAACATAGGGCCTACTGTTATCTTCAGGTTTTACTTTACTTATCTCAGAAGAAATTATAACCACATAATGTTATTTTTAATTTTACTTTACTTATGTTATAGTAAATATAACTATATTAATGTAAATAATTATATATAAATAATATATATTTTAAATATAACCATATACATTGTTATCTTTAAGTTTTACTTTTTTCTTCTTTTTTTCAGAAGTAAATATAACGACATATTATTGTCAATGTTAACACACGAACAGAAAGAAGACCAGCATTGATCATTCTCTCCTGGTCCGCTAAAAATATGACTTTGTTTATTTCTTGTTAGTAACTCCAATGAAGATTTACTTCGTGTGACCGTATATGTGTTGTCTCATTTATTTGGCACAAGACGCGCTCAAACATCTGGTCAACAATCGCGTCAGACATGACTCTTGATTGATTGCTTCTCGGCAAGATTTGTCATCCCCGTGTTTACAGTTCAGATCTGTCACATACCTCGTCCCAGAACACTCACAGTGGTGGAAAAACTCACTCCTCTGGGGTCTAAGGCTCTGGTTCTTTCAAATAGGACAGCCATGAAGGCTATCACAACTACATTACATTTTACTTTCAACACAAAACCTGAATGGGCAGGTGTGTGACTTTGTATGAGACAACAAACGATAGTTTCAGCTTGTCTAACCCAACCCCAGCAACACTTTCTACTGGTTGTGCCATTTAAAATAAAGGTAGAGGTCTCGTATTTATTCCAGTAGGTTTGTTTATATGATTTATGAAACGGTAACACCAACCTTTTATGTAATTATATATGTATTGCAATCCCGAAACAATCAGGAGTCTTGGAATATGATCAACATCGAACAATTAGTATAATGACCCATATCACGAAGATTTTGCTGAGAATTATCATGCAAAGAGTTAGGAAGAAAATACAACTCGAAATAGGAGAAGAACAATGTGGGCTTGTAGAAGGCAAGGGCACAGTAAATGCTGTGTATATACTGAGATCAGTAATTGAACGTTCTATAGAAGTAAATAAAGATCGACACTTTTGCTTTATTGACCACGGAAAGGGTTTCAATAAACTGAGACATGTTGACATGATAAGGATGCTTGAAAATCAACATATTGATGGAAAAGACCTGGACTTGTAAAAAACATATATTGGAAACAACAAGTGGCCATCAGAATTGATAATGAAGTAGGTCAATATCAGCCTATTAAAAGAGGTGTTACAGAGACAGGGATGTGTAATGTCTCCTGATCGTTTTTCCCTGTACAGTGAATGATACAGACATGATTACAGACAATGAACAGGACCTGCAACATTTAGTAGATGCGGTTGTTGCATGCACACAGTGAACAACTAGGGTTAGAATTGAATTGTAAAGAGACACAAATTATGGTCATCACTGGGAAGAAGGAAATACCACAAAGTGATGTACGAGTAAATGGGCATATTCTTAAGCAAGTGAGTCCGTACAGTTATCTTGGAACAGTCATAACATCTGTTGAGAGATGTTTTGAAGAGATTAGAACACGAATTGCCATTGCGAAGGTAGCCTTTTGCAAGATGAAAAAGTTACTGACTAATAAAAACAAATATCAATTGAAACGAGAAAAAGAGTGTTGAAATGAGTGAGTGAGTGAGTGAGTGAGTGAGTGAGTTAGTTAGTTAGTTAGTCGCGGTTAAAACTTCACGGCAACAGGTCGTCCCCATTATGCTCCGTTCCTGTGCCAGAGAGTATCACACAAAATGTTCCTCACTGCCGAATGTGAAAAGTGGAACAATCTTGGCAAGCCAACAGCCCGCACAGGTACACTGAGCATAATGCCGCCGCCAGTATGCCAACACGAAAGTCCTCCAAGAAAAGTACAGTTCATCGTCGATCGAATCTGCAGTCACCAGAAAGACTTCATTGACCTGGCTTTTATCCCACAATGCTCGGTCTCTTTCCGGAGGGCGACCCGCCGAAAGTGCCGCACAAAGCACGAACACCGGAAAAGGAGTCTCCTGAATAATGCACTCATGAACCGAAAAGGCAAACCAGTCAATTCGGCAACAGTCGGCCATTGTTCCGAACATGCAGTTCACTGTGCAAACAACAGCCGACAAATGTAAAAGCATTCCACACGAATCTCACAGCTCACAATGTCGTGCCACGCACTGACTCAGTAGCAGGGCGAAGGAACCATGTACTACCAGTCTAACATGAGGAAAATGCGAATAGAAACCGTAGACACAAGCATAAACACGCCAGAGGACTTAACGATTCAATGTCTAACCGCCGTGTTGGGGACAGGAAGTCAGTGTATTGAAGTGCTACATAGAACCTGTACTTTTGTATGGATGTGAAGCATGGACAATGAGCATAGAAGCTGAAACACATCTGATGACTGTGGAAATTTGGTTTCTGAGGAAAATGTAAAGAATACCATGGACAGACAGAACAACCAATGAACACGTCCTTCAAGAGACAAATGAAGATCGGAAACTGATTAGAAACAACAACAACAACAAAACTTTATTTTGAAAGGGTTAAGAATTGGGCACGCAGGCCCGTCTAACATTCTGCCCTTTTATCACTCTCTTTCATACATTATACCATTCACACATCATTCAAGGCTAACTGAAAACAGCAACAATATAAAAGATATGCATTATAAAGGCATGTTGAAAAATTAAAAATAAATACTACACGACTCAGTAATAGTAATAACTGGTGTGGCATTTATTAGCTACGTGGAATATACTGGCCTACCAAAAGGGGACTGGCTGTTATACTAGGGTTTTATTATATTATTACTTCTATTATTAAGGGGGAAGGTAATCCGTACTGAGATAGTGTTCAAATAATTTGCGATTATATGTATAGGGATTGATGATGTCTTTTATTTCATGTGGAAGATTATTCCACAGCTGAGCTGCAGAGTACGTTAAGCTTGTTTTGTATAAGTCTATCCTAGGCTTCGGAAGGTGTAATAAATTTAATCGTTTACTGTGTCTAGCATTATATTCAAACAATGGCCAAAGGTAGTTTGGGGCATTCCGATGTAGGATTTTGTGAATTAGTTTGGCCTTATTGAAAAGCAAAAGTTTGCGGAGTGGTAGTAACTGAAGGCATTTATGCAGGCTAGGATTGTGAGTTAAATGTTTGCTATACATTAATCTCATGGCCCGTTTCTGGAGTGAGTAAAGTCGCTTGGTGCTTGAATTGGAACAACCGTCCCAGATTGTAGAGCAGTAGTCAAAATGTGTCTGTATGTGAGACGTATAGAATATTTTCCTTGTGTCCTCATCAAGGAAATTTTTAATGTTGGCGAGTTGGTAGATTTTTTTCGCTGTTTGTTTAGTGAGCGCTTGAACGTGAGGATTAAAGGTTAGGTTTCTATCAATGATGAGGCCTAATGTTTTGTGCTCAATTACACTTTCTACTGGCATGTTATCGATGTGAAGTTGAAGTGATCTGTGTCAATTTAGAGTCTGAAGTCTTTGTCTGGTTGTTAATAACATAGATTTTGTTTTAGTGACGTTAATTTGCATACGGTTTGCATAGCTCCACCTAACTACATTATTTAATTCTTGTTGCAAAGACGACTCCAGCAAATTACTGCTTTCAGCGTTTGTATACACTGTACAGTCGTCTGCAAATAGATCGCAGGACGACGAAAGAACGAATGAACGAACGAACGAACAAACTTTATTTTCAAAGGGTTAAGAATTGCAAAAGATGCAAGATCATTAATATATATGGCGAATAATAGAGGGCCAAGAATAGAGCCTTGCGGTACTCCAGTATTGAAGGTAGTGGTTTGGGACAGAGATTTATTGTATGATACTACTTGCTTTCTGTTTGACAGAAAAGATGTCATTAGCGTCACAACATTAGACGTAGAAGGTCAAAAAATTTTGGGCATGTTATGAGAAGAAATGACTTGGAGAACTTGGTGACAACTTGCAAGATTGAAGGGAAGAGCCCAAGGGGAAGACCGAGAAGTAAATACCTGGATGGCTTGGCCACGTGGCATGATCGAGACAGAAACACGGAGTTGATCCACGACTATGGTGATCGAGTGAGATGGCGAAACATGACAGCCCACACTTATCGGCATGGCACATGATGGATGGATGGAACACCATCCTTGCCAACAGGAATTCTACAAACTATAACACATGTGTCAACTATTATAACACAGCTAGGTAACTACTGTGTGTCAGAGATTGCAACACCGTTTACTGCAGTTGGTTTCACGCACGTTCTATTCTCCAAACTTTATTTTTCGCATATCCTTACACGACATCGCTGTCAACACCAGTATTTTACCGCTGTCGTTGATTTCTTGGCAAGATTACGCTCAGTAGTTTGCCATTGCTTTCTGAGCGGCGGCTCACTTATCCCTAAGTTACCAACGCGGCTAGAACTGCTTCCAATTCTCGCGCGCTGCATTATAATCATTTCTGGGTAAAGGTCGAAAGTGTGGCGCATATGTCCACATTACACATAACAGTTCTTTCACTTAGATATGCAGTTGATACGTTCCTTTTCTCAAATGGCTTTACAGGATCAGACGATGTATTACTGCTCTTGAAGAGACTAACATCTTGTTCTGAACTTGAAACAAAGGTAATGTACATAAACACAACCATATACCATCCAAAGACCAGAATTATCACAGAAAAAATGTGAAAATGTCAGACACTTTGAATGTGTTAGCTTATAATCAACAAGAATAATGATGTACAGTCCAAATGGAACCAGAAGAAGAGGCAAACTATGTAAAGGATTGACAGAGGGAATAACATTCCATGGAAATCTCGATATAAGAAGCCCATACACGGGCACTCTCCAGCTGTTTATGCTTCACCTCGACACCCCAAGGTACAAGAGGAACACGATGAGATGGTTGAAACACAGTTGAGACTTCATACGAAGGCAGAAGCAGGCTGGCTCTAGCAAATCAGAGGTTAAACAATTCTAACAGCCAACGGCACAACACTTGCAAATAAGGAAAAGTAAAATGTTTGAGAACCTGCATCTTTCCTATGGCAACATATGGACCAGAAACATAGATAATTTCGCAGTCATTACAGAAAGTATTTGGGGCTTATGAGTTTACATAATACAGAAACATTCTTAAAATATCGTGGATAAAGAAGACAGGGAATACATAGATGTAACCATATGTGAACATCGAAGACAGATAGCTCATAAACAGTGTGGTGTCTCAGAAACTAAAACAATTTGGTCTTGTCAAGCGTTACAATGGCAGGGAAATGTCAATAATGACAGGCAGTTCGTCACTATCCTAAGTTGTTTGCAGCTATAGTCGGGAAACACAGCGACATTCTAAAACTGTGAGCATTGTGTCCTACAAAATGCTGACTCAAGCCTTCAGAGTTTGTTTTTCTTTCCTTTGCTGGCCTCTTGTTTTAATGCATTGTAATGGTATTTCATTCTCCTGTGTGTTACCGTGGTAGTGGAGGAGAGCATAGAATAGTAACAGTTTAACCTACCAAGCATGTCGTAAGAGGCGACTGTGACAGGTTTGCCTTGGGTATTGAGAATTAAACAAGCCCAAGGGTCCTTAGCACTCCCGTGTATTCTAACCCCAGGGGTTGGACAGGCAGATACACTATTTTCTCTGCGGTTAACCTCAAATGGTTTAATTAAGTCTACAAGCCCCTCCAGATTCTAGACCCCAACTCTCTACCTTCTCCCTTGGGACAATGAACCCTGAGGTATCGTCCTAGACCACACTCAATCACTGTACAAAGAATCAGTCAACATCAAGAAAGTTTATTCTACCCTAAAGACAATAGGTAGGAAATGAACACCCTGATAGTATAAACTATTTACAATAGCAGATGATAGGGTAGAGACAGAATCAGAGACAGAGATGCTACTTGTATCATCATGAGGCTCACGTGCAGGTTTGAGACAGATGTTCCGTCCAGTCGGTCCGACACTCACCCGGCTCTCTTCAAGACTGATGACTGGAACCTTTGGAGACCACTCCGTCCCCAGAGCTAAGATCAGATGTCAGAGGAACTACCTCTTCGGACCACCGACTGCTGGATGAACTCGTCTGCTCTGTCCCGATGAATCGCTGTGACCAACTTTCACAGTTGTCAACGTACAGCCTGGTATGGAGACCCTCTTCCTTGAGGCGACCCCAGTTGATCTCTAGGTTTTCCTAGACGTAACACATGACAGTCAAAATTCTTTGGGCATGTTGTGAGACGAAATGGATTGGAGAATTTGGTGACAACTGGTAAGATCGAGGGGAACAGACCAAGGGGAAGACCTAGAAGCAAGTACCTGGATGGCTTGGCCTTTTGGCATGGTCGAGACAGAAACACGGAGCTGATCCATGACTCTGGTGATCGAGTGAGATGGCAGAACATGACCGCCCACGCTTACCGCCATGGCACATGATGGATGGAACACATGACCAATCTAATGGTCCCGTAGAATTGTATATCCCTGATTGGTTAATGAATCAATACTGCAATAAGTCAACACAGTCACTAGAAAAATACCAATGTTCCTGTAACTGAGTTCAATAGTCACTACACAGTCACATGTTCAGACTCCCTCGGAGTCCAGCACATATCTTGAAACATGGTTGCGCTTGGTAACAAAACACAATGTCTCTATTTCTATAGGACTCAGTTGTTCGAATGTTTGAATAAGAACTAATTCATATTCAGCAAACAAGGTTCATAAAGGTCAGGATGATTTGACCTGTCTACCCTCACGAGTTTGAGTAAGAAAATACGCAAGCGGGTGTGGGTCTAGTCATGACCGAACACTAGTGCCAACGTAGTTACAGCCCCTTTGGTTTGGGCCAATCCTTGCCTGGTCTGTCCCACGTTTAGGTGGAAACACATTGATTTAAACTTGATGGGCTCCCAGAGCTGCACCTACCCCACCTTGGTAAGTCTCTCTGGAGTGAGCCTGCCATCATAGCTCCGTAGTAAATCAACCTTCAGTATACCCCGGCAAGATTGCTCAGGTAGATGAACTTTATTCGGAAATAGTCTTAATCACAGTTCTAATATGGTAAAACAAACCATCTAGTTCCACTAGTGCTGCAGCAGGGTTCTAGAATAACGTAGTGAGTATGAGTCATGCATGGTGATTCTCCCTCTTGCATAATGTAGCACAGTCAGGCGTGGTAAAGTACGTATTGTGACCCTTCGCCATGGATCACGTCGTGGTTTCCGGCAACTTAGTAATAGGCTGGTTCTAACAGGCAGCACCTGAAAGTAAGAGCGATTGGTGAAAGTATTCGGCCCAAACATTGGCTCAAGTGCATCAAATCCATGAAAAATCAACCTTCAGTCTAGCTACCTGGTTATACAACTAAGTAGAGCAACATCTCTAAGGTGATAGTTTTAATGCATTAAGCTCAGTCCAATGTCAGCTGGCCTTTCAGAGAACAGCCCGTCAAACAGATTGAGAATCAAGAATGGCGAGTCTGATCTAACGTTTCACCTATCCCTATTCACATAACGGTTGTCGCTAAAGTCATTCTGTAGTTGTTCAAGAGTTAACTGGAACTAAACATCAAAGTAAGGTGTCCCTGGACCCCCCCCCCCCCTTTTACAATATACATCTAATCATAAACCAACAATGATCAAGGCACCATAACTTGGGATACAGTAACAATACATGACCATATAACATATCTACAGATTTCCATTTCGCTAGTGGGACCTCCTGCCCACTCTATAGCGAAACTCTTCTTGTTAGACTCTTCCCTAGAGTCAAAAAGTCTTTTCATCGAAAACATGCTCCCCGCATGTTCAAGATTATCTCCAGTTCTGCCTTTCCAAGAGGATTAGCCTTGGCCGTGGCCGAACTTCATAGCTGGCCTGGTTATACCAGTCTCATACAAGAATAACTCACACGCATTCCCCATATCCCATTCTTCCCCGAATCTCATTCGTCCTCCATTTGTTCTTCCATACTTTCCTCACGTCAGCACTGTCGTACCCACGCAAGTATGAATAGAACAGGACAGGAAAGAATAGCATGAAGAACGCATATGTACATCGCGACGGTAATGCCATGTTATCGCGCGTCGAACCACTTCGGCGGTCGGTCCATTATTCACAGAAGTAGTACTCAACATTACCTAGTATATACGTGATAACAACATCGTATATCTATCTAGCACCACTGAAGAACTTACCTTCGTATGAATTCCCAGTTCCTCGAATGTATTCACTATTTAGTTCACACACAAAATAGCTACATCACTTCTTAGAGTTAATCACGTACGTGCTCTATTTCCCTATCACATGAGCGATTCACTAACTCACTCTGCATCTACCAACTTACCTTGTCTAATTTCAGCGCTCGGCTAACGTAATTACTGACTGGCATCAATTAAGTTCATACTATAACAGTTTACTGTTCCCTACTACAGTACAGCAAACATAGTACATGCACCTACGAACTATAATCAATCCATAACATTGTAACACAATTTGCCAATCTTAATGGACTTTTCGCGCTAAGCAGTTGACAAAACAGCTGTTCACGACGGCTTGTAAACACAAGTACACACACCGCTGTGCGCTGTCCTCGTTCTCAACTGGATTATCGATCGGTCAAGTCATTAGCTATGCCAGACGCCCGCATATTTAATTAGCTATGAACGATCGCAATTTCTGCTCAATTTACAACGTTAAATTAATTACTACAATCCGTACCTGAATCGGTTGATTGTTTCCAGTCAGCTTCAATGACTATCTACGCCAGCAGGTCGTGAAATATTGACAGTCCGCTGCAACTTGGTTGTGGGTGAAGAAGTGGGTTCCCTGCTACCCCAAAAGCAGAACCTTCTCACACAAGAGATAGAAAGTGAATGAGCTGTGCCAGCCGCATTTCTCCTTCGTGCGTACGAATGCGCTCGAGAAATAAGTGCTGCATGAAGTGTGCAACTTCACGAGAAACTCTATTTTCCACAGTGGAATTCTAGGTTCTAGCAGCACGTGAAGTTAGTGCTGTACTGAGCCACCCTGGACATCCAAATCCAGGTGTTTCTCGAACCTTCCAGATGGAAAACTCCTACTGGGTTATCCCCGATCTAATTATAACCGGGAAAGTCCCTGATGACGCCGTATAAAGTGGAATATCGCCCTGCAAGGCACAAATGAATTGCCGTTTTGTCACATAGGCCCCCCACTTTAAGAGGATCGACCCCGTCGTCCCACCCCTTAGCAAGAAGTTGTCCTAGTCGTTCTATCTTCTTTCTGAGAGCGGATGGCGGGTGAGGAAGTCTAACCCGACAATATTTCATGGAATACTTTTACCACCATTGGTGAGGATGCAAGTTATCAAGTATCACGCGTGATCAACGCCTACTCCGCTACTGCGATTGGACAAGTCACAGTGTCGTGCGGACTAGAGCTCCCGTCTCGATCTGATTTAACGATCGTCCCTGCCAGTGTTTACTGGACTTCTGCAATTCCAGCTTCCCGTTTCGAGGACCCAGCTGGACTGCAGTCGGTCGGTTTGAGGAACCAGTGGTCTGTGTTCGATCCGACATAACCCACCTCTTCCGACCACGGTTCTCAGTGTAGCTAGCACTGCGGGTGTTCTTTTGGCCGGTCATGTTCCCCCGATCACTGGGCTGAACCGAAGAAGGTACCTGCACATACATATAGGACTGCCTATGGTGTGACAGGCTTTCCGCTACCTGACCTGAACCCCGAACCGCGTTCTCAGCGAAACTTTGCGCCCTTTTGGGTGTAGAGTTATCGGCCTTCCCCTCATAGCGCATGATGAGAGCGGAATGGAAAGTAACAGACATTCCCAGGATCTCCACTCCATAGTGCTTGTGGAGCCCCACGTTATCCACTAGGAATGGGCCCTGCCACCCGATTTCGAATTCGTTCCCCTCGATTGGGAGGAGTACTAGAACTCGGTCTCCCACCACAAAGGATATCTTCGTCTTCGTCTTCTCAGGTGTGCATTTGCGGCACTCAGGACAAGACCTGATATATCTGCGCACGTCGCCTGTCATGCATGGCCATGTATAGTACCGGGAAAGACACTTACCGGTTGTCCCTACAGTCAGATGTCCGGTTGGGGACCTGACATGTATCTTCTGCAGCAGATTAGCTCTATAGCTCTCAGGAACCAACTTACGTTCCCAAGGCCGCTTCTCTGATCCGGTCCAGATTACCTGCGACCGGTTGCCAGAGCCGAACTTACCCTGATTTAACGGGCTCACATAGGTGGACAACCTGTTCGAACAAGGACACCGCGTCGCATCCTTGCTCTGAGCAGTACTCATCAGATCTGGCTGAGGTTTCCAGAGACTTACCTTCTCTAGACCCTCTTCCTCTGTATCTCCGACCTGCCTAGACTTATGGATGCTAGGGTGTTTTGGTTAGCCAAAAAACACATGCTTCTGGCCGAGAATTAGGGGATAGATTGGGTCAGGCACTACTGCCGCCTGAATGCGTCCAGTAACGTACTTGCTCCGAATCTCCACATTGGCAATCGGGCAACGTAACGCCACAGCACTCCTACTGGCCGGCTGTATCTCCGTTATCTCCCCGGTGAGTTGCTCTGGGCCTGTCAGGTGGGATGCAATTACAGCAGGAAATTGCAATTCTGTGTCGTAGAGGCACATCACCTGTTGCCCGTTCACTTCTACTCTCTCAACCACTGGAGGTCTCTTTGGTTCACGATTCCCATCACCCAACTCCACTTTCCTGCAGGGTCTATCCCTAACCTCTGCAAGACAAGCAAAGTGCAAGTCCTTCGGGTTACTTCTACACTCACTGGTATTGTGGGTGCTGGACTTAACAGAATTTAAACCACCGCTCCGTCCACTTCCTCTTTGGAGAGTTAGGTGGGCTATTCTTACCTGGGTTGATGGTAGAGTTCTTCTCTAAAGTGCTTACCTGTTTCGTCGGTTCACTCGAACCTTTGGCCTTCTTACATGCCTTACCTAACTTACCTTGATCCTTATCTTTCGATCTCGGATCTGTTGGACTGGTGTCTCCAGTCTCGCCATAGACTTCCACATACCTTTCAGCTAACTTGGTGACTAAATCCAATCTCTCAGCTCCATTCTCACCTAAGAAGTTTCGCAAGGGTTTCGACATTTGCATGCGCATCTGATCTACAACCATCAACTCACGCAAACTTTCATACTCTTCTTTAAATCCGGCCAAGGCCATCCATTTCAGAAGGTATGAGTTTAACCTCACACTGTATACTGAAAACAATTCACCAGGTTCCCGCTTAGAAGTTCTAAACTTCCGTCGGTACGAGCGCGCTGTGATTTCAAATCTCTTCAGCAGTGCAGCTTTTAATGCCGGGTAATCGTTCTGCATTCCCGGTGGCAAGCGTGCATAGACTTCGTACCCTGCGCCTCTGAGTCCCTGGGAGAGTTTTAAACACCATTTATGTTTGTCTAGTCCCATTGCAATACACATTGCCTCATACTTCTCTAAGTAC
Organism: Cepaea nemoralis; assembly: GCA_014155875.1. NCBI lineage: Eukaryota > Metazoa > Mollusca > Gastropoda > Stylommatophora > Helicidae > Cepaea > Cepaea nemoralis. The sequence goes on from JACEFZ010014891.1 coordinate 175,744, forward strand.
TGGTCTATACGTTCTTTCTCAGGTTCGAACGGCAGTAAAGGCCATTTCATAGCCTGGTAGTCACTTCTACTGGTGGACCCTGAGCCAGGAGGTTCATCTCCTCCCACAGCTCCCTCAGTTACCCCAGTAGCTGGCACTTGTGCCTCAAGTAGCTTCATACGATACTCGTGGTCACGTCTCTCTCGGTCTGCTTCCAGTTCGAGCCGTTTCATTTCGCTGTCAGCAGTAATCTTCTTTTCCTCTAAAGCCACTTTACTAGCTTCAAGTTCCCTTTCTGCTCTCCTCCCCTCTCTCTCTCCTCTTGGCGAAAATCTCTTTCCACCGATTGCACATAGCAGTTCAATGCCTCACCTGCTAGACCTAACTTATGCCCAGTTACCTGAACTTCGGCTAAGTCTAACTCTAGGGTAGACATGTTGACTATGAGATGTGGTTATCTATGAGTATAGGTATGCACAGCAATACAATCAATAACTAGTCAATGGTATTAACTAAGCAACACCACAACACAAATGTCCGTCAGACAGTTATGAGATAGGTAGAAGTAGTAGAATCTTAAGTAGACTGATGGTAGAGGATATAGACAAAGTCAGTATCCCTACGAGAGGTTCGAATAACACACAGAGGTCTGTAAATATCCCGGAGGAGCCCCCAAATATCTCTGGAGTGTGACAGGTTTGCCTTGGGTATTGAGAATTAACCAAGCCCAAGGGTCCTTAGCACTCCCGTGTATTCTAACCCCTGGGGTTGGACAGGCAGATACACTATTTTCTCTGTGGTTAACCTCAAATGGTTTAATTAAGTCTACAAGCCCCTCCAGATTCTAGACCCCCACTCTCTACCTTCTCCCTTGGGACAATGAACCCTGAGGTATCGTCCGAGACCACACTCAATCACTGTACAAAGAATCAGTCAACATCAAGAAAGTTTATTCTACCCTAAAGACAATAGGTAGGAAATGAACACCCTGATAGTATAAACTATTTACAATAGCAGATAATAGGGTAGAGACAGAATCAGAGACAGAGATGCTACTTGTATCATCATGAGGCTGACGTGCAGGTTTGAGACAGATGTTCCGTCCAGTCGGTCCGACACTCACCCGGCTCTCTTCCAGACTGATAACTGGAACCTTTGGAGACCACTCCGTCCCCAGAGCTAGGATCAGATGTCAGAGGAACTACCTCTTCGGACCACCGACTGCTGGATGAACTCGTCTGCTCTGTCCCGATGAATAGCTGTGACCAACTTTCACAGTTGTCAACGTACAGCCTGGTATGGAGACCCTCTTCCTTGAGGCGACCCCAGTTGATCTCTAGGTGTCCCTAGACGTAACACATGACCAATCTAATGGTCCCATAGTAGAATTGTATACTCCTGATTGGGTAATGAATCAATACTGCAACAAGTCAACACAGTCACTAGAAAAATACCAATGTTCCTGTAACTGAGTTCAATAGTCACTACACAGTCACATGTTCAGACTCCCTCGGAGTCCAGCACATATCTTGAAACATGGTTGCGCTTGGTAACAACACACACTGTCTCTATTTCTATAGGACTCAGTTGTTCGAATGTTTGAGTAAGAACTAATTCATATTCAGCAAACAAGGTTCATAAAGGTCAGGATGAGTTTACCTGTCTACCCTCACGAGTTTGAGTAAGAAAATACGCAAGCGGGTGTGGGTCTAGTCATGACAGAACACTAGTGCCAACGTAGTTACAGCCCCTTTGGTTTGGGCCAATCCTTGCCTAGTCTGTCCCACGTTTAGGTGGAAACACATTGATTTGGACTTGATGAGCTCCCAGAGCTGCGCCTACCCCACCTTGGTAAGTCTCTCTGGAGTGAGCCTGCCATCATAGCTCCGTAGTAAAACAACCTTCAGTATACCCCGGCAAGATTGCTCAGGTAGATGAACTCTATTCGGAAATAGTCTTAATCACAGTTCTAATAAGGACAAACAAACCATCTAGTTCCACTAGTGCTGCAGCAGGGTTCTAGAATCACGTAGTGAGTATGAGTCATGCATGGTGATTCTCCCTCTTGCATAATGTAGCACAGTCAGGCGTGGTAAAGTACGTATTGTGACCCTTCGCCATGGATCACGTCGTGGTTTCCGGTAACTTAGTAATAGGCTGGTTCTAACAGGCAACACCTGAAAGTAAGAGTGATCGGTGAAAGTATTCGGCCAAAACATTGGCTCAAGTGCATCAAATCCATGAAAAATCAACCTTCAGTCTAGCTACCTAGTTATACAACTAAGTAGAGCAACATCTCTAAGGTGATAGTATTAATGCATTAAGCTCAGTCCAATTTCAGCTGGCCTTTCAGAGAACAGCCCGTCAAACAGATTGAGAATCAAGAATGGCGAGTCTGATCTAACGTTTCACCTATCCCTATTCACATAACGGTTGTCGCTAAATGCATTCTGTAGTTGTTCAAGAGTTAACTGGAACTAAACATCAAAGTAAGGTGTCCCTGGACCCCCCCCCCCTTTACAATATACATCTAATCATAAACCAACAATGATCAAGGTACCATCACTTGGGATACAGTAACAATACATGACCATTTAACATATCTACAGTTTCCATTTCGCTAGTGGGACCTCCTGCCCACTCTATAGCGAAACTCTTCTTGTTAGACTCTTCCCTAGAGTCAAGAAGTCTTTCCAGCGATAACATGCTCCCCGCATGTTCAAGTTTCTCTCCAGTTCTGCCTTTCCAAGAGGATTAGCCTTGGCCGTGGCCGAACTTCATAGCTGGCCTGGTTATACCAGTCTCATACAAGAATAACTCACACGCATTCCCCATATCCCATTCCTCCCCGAATCTCATTCGTCCTCCATTTGTTCTTCCATACTTTCCTCACATCAGCACTGTCGTACCCACGCAAGTATGAATAGAACAGGACAGGAAAGAATAGCATGAAGAACGCATATGTACATCGCGACGGTAATGCCATGTTATCGCGCGTCGAACCACTTCGGCGGTCGGTCCATTATTCACAGAAGTAGTACTCAACATTACCTAGTATATACGTGATAACAACATCGTATATCTCTCTAGCACCACCGAAGAGCTTACCTTCGTATGAATTCCCAGTTCCTCGAATGTATTCACTATTTAGTTCACACACAAAATAGCTACATCACTTCTTAGAGTTAATCATGTACGTGCACTATTTCCCTATCACATGAGCGATTCACTAACTCACTCTGCATCTACCAACTTACCTTGTCTAATTTTAGCTCTCGGCTAAAGTAATTACTGACTGGCATCAATTAAGTTCATACTATAACAGTTTACTGTTCCCTACTACAGTACAGCAAACATAGTACATGCTACTACGAACTATAATCAATCCATAACATTGTAACACAATTTGCCAATCTTAATGGACTTTTCGCGCTAAGCAGTTGACAAAACAGCTGTTCACGACGGCTTGTAAACACAAGTACACACACCGCTGTGCGCTGTCCTCGTTCTCAACTGGATTATCGATCGGTCAAGTCATTAGCTATGCCAGACGCCCGCATATTTAATTAGCTATGAACGATCGCAATTTCTGCTCAATTTACAACGTTAAAATAATTACCAAAATCCGTACCTGAATCGGTTGATTGTTTCCAGTCAGCTTCAATGACTATCTACGCCAGCAGGTCGTGAAATATTGACAGTCCGCTGCAACTTGGTTGTGGGTGAAGAAGTGGGTTCCCTGCTACCCCAAAAGCAGAACCTTCTCACACAAGAGATAGAAAGTGAATGAGCTGTGCCAGCCGCATTTCGCCTTCGTGCGTACGAATGCGATCGAGAAATAAGTGCTGCACGAAGTGTGGCAACTTCACGAGAAACTCTATTTTCCACAGTGGAATTCTAGGTTCTAACAGCACGTGAAGTTAGTGCTGTACTGAGCCACCCTGGACATCCAAATCCAGGTGTTTCTCGAACCTTCCAGGAGGAAAATTCCTACTGGGTTATCCCCGATCTAATTACAGCCGGGAAAGTCCCTGATGACGCCGAATAAAGTGGAATATCCCCCGACAAGGCACAAATGAATTGCCGTTTTGTCACAGCGACAAAGGGGGTTCCATGGAGTCTTACTGGTACCCTACAGTTAAAGTTAGTTGCATATCCTTTACAGGACGTCGCAGTCAACTCCATGAGTTTTTAGCGGTGTATGATCTCTTGGTAAGTTTACGTTCAGTAGTTTGCCAGTGCTTTCTGAATTACCGTCACCCATACCATGTTATAAGATCCCAACGCAAAGCGGTCTGCTGCCACATCGCCAACAGCTGTTTTAAATGCGGTAAGAGGGATTACGAACTTCATCCGTTATACCTTCGCTACGGAGTACTAGAGGGGAATTAAATAATATTAGCACTGTACGCTACCACGAATGTCATAAGAGGCGACCTGTGAGGCTTCCGCCCGTGTGTTTCCGAGACCTCTGAGGAAGGAAAGATTAGTGTCAAACTGTAACTTGCCATACATGTCGTAAGAATAATGCAGAAGGGTTGGTCGTGGGCTGGCTTACCCATTCCGTACAAACACGTTAATTGCAAATTCCAAGCAACCATGAACTAGCCAAACATAAAGTAAAATCAATTACCAACCAAGACGTGGAGAAGAAAATGCCGGTGCTCAATCGGGTATATACTGAGTCACCCTATGTCTAGTATAACAGGTCTTTTATCTCAGTCCACTTCACAAAAAAGATATGGAAAGACCTGAAACACACAGAGAAAATACGTAGAGACAAATGATACATGTGGGACAGACATGGATTAAGTTGCATGGGATTATGCCCCAATAGATCAATACAGGGCGATCGAAGAAAGAAGAGGAATGGCATCACAATGACATCTGAAGGAAAATTTCCGTTGACGTTATTGTTACTAGATTAATCTCTCCCATTTGTTTATGTGATTGTTTTTTCCTGTGCGCAAAACATCCGTCTGTGTATCCATATGTTTCCGATCTCGAATTTTAAAATACATTTTTTTTGGCAATGTGGGCATTCTTCTCAAACATTACACTCTGTTGGCGCTAATTTTCTGGTTTTCTTCGAGAAACTTGCGTCTATTTGTTACGGTTCTAAGTGACTGGGATGAAATTCCTAATTCCCATGTCCGATGCTATGAAAGTCATGTTGATTGCGCCCGGAAAATGTCTTGCATTCTTTGAGACTGATGCAGAGAATGCCCATCCCACTTGGTACAGAAATTCCAGAATGCCCATCCCACTTGGTTCCGAAGTTCCAGAATATCCATGCCATTCTATCAGCATGGGGACCCTGTTGAAGAGTTCCACTTCACCTCTCTAAGCTTGTATTCAAGAATGGTACTGTAGATTCACATCTGCGGAAATAAATATTTGTATGTACCCAGGCTATGCCTCAGTTCAGCATGTACAGACTGACTGAGCTTACGTCTACATTGGTACATTTTGTTGTCATTGTTGTCGTCCACCCCACCTCCCCCTACCATTTGCGTAGTCTAGAGTGAGTTATATGATGTTAGTGATTAGCATGGTCATCATCGCACTCCGGACAGGCGAACAGGTGCTCCGATTTCCCCTTTAACGTTTCCGCCAGCTTAAGTCGCCTGATAGTGCAAAGTTCTCTGTTGGGGATAGTGCCAGTTCTCTGTTGGGGATAGTGCCAGTGCACTGTTGGGGATAGTGCCAGTTCTCTGTTGGGGATAGTTCCAGTTCTCTGTTGGGGATAGTGCCAGTGCACTGTTGGGGATAGTGCCAGTTCTCTTTAGAGGATAGTGGCAGCTCTCTGTTGGGTAATCACATTTCTTCATTTGTCCCGACGCCGTGTTATGCTGTGATAGCTCCATCATGTGTTGTAGGCCTGAATGTAGGTAGGAACAGGTGGTCGGTCTTTCCCTAACTTTCGCAGACAACGAGCCCAGGAATCGAACCCTCACCCACCGTGCTCCTGACATTACTAGCTCAGTTCGTTATCAACTATGCTAGTACGCCCGCTAAACATATTTCTTGTGGTCTTAATAAAATGGTCATGTCTGGCGTCTTCCCACTCCCCCCAAGCCCCATCACTCCAATATCCCTCATTGTGGACAAGAGATGATATTCCCAAGTTGTCTTAAAGACACCTTTCGTCCAGCGTCTCTGGTGTTGATGATGTCTGGCGTATCAATTGACCTTCTCACCTCGATTATCGACATGGTCGCCAAGCGGTCGGCTTACGCGGTGCCTTTCACGCCTGAATGGCCCAGTAGATAGATGACAGTTAGCTGGACTAATTCATCTCAACTCATTTTGTTCCTCTTGTATCTTGCGGTGGCGAGGTGAACTGTAAAGAGCGGGAGAGTGCCCGTTTATGGGTTTCATGTAGCTGGACTAATTGTGGTGTGAAGGTGTATGTTATGTAACTATATAACTCAAGATGAATGCATCACAGTATTGTTCAATGTACGTGTTTATGGCCATTCACTGGAAAGTGTGATGTTTGAAACAATGTTCATATCCTCTCGACATCACCGACATTACCACAGAACATAATTCAGACCCACTAATCGCGCTGCATGGAGGCCAAAGATCATGAACAGAATAAAGAAAAAGGAGAATTAGATTACATTGGGTAAGACACCACGTGTGTGGGACTTCAGATGGTGCGTGGTAGTGGAAATGACCAATTGGTCTGTTCAGTCACATTCGTTACAGCTACGGGGTGTAGTTATTATGCGTAGTTTGAAGTACAGTGTAACAAAGTATTATGTGTTACCGTTATCCTATGGACTATTTACATGGAGAACGATATTTACACCTGGATCACAATTAGATACTGAAATCTGTATGGATAGCTTTGCCCTGATGACCAGGGCAATAGGGCGCGAAGAAGTTTGTACAATCAGGTACAGATATCAAGTCAACGACTATCCCCTCAGAATTATAATCTGATGAATAAAATGGAAAATAAGGATGGGCATTGGTGAAGTATGTTTGTGGATTGGGAAGAAACAAATAATGTATGCACACACCGAAAACAACTGATGATAAACTAAGATAGATAGGCGTATGCGATGTATTGATGAAGCCAAAACATATCGTAAAGTGAAACACGAAGAAATGATCAAATGAGTGGGCGATATTAAAATGTATGCAAGAATAACATAATAATAAAAGATATTTTTACTGGAACAAATGTAGCGGCAATTAAAATGGGAAATATATTTAACATTATGAAAAGATTAAGCAAGAACTTAGATAAAACCATATTTGAAAATAAAAAAAAAATTACAACAATTGTTTGCCATTATAATAATAGAGAGTACATAACAGATTTTCTTCCAATATTCAGAAACCAGAAACAATGGTTACTTGTATAACAAACAAACAAACAAACACAAAATAACAATAACATGTGATATTACAATAGAAGGTAAAATATTTACCCAATTAAATAAATTGAAATGTATAATGATATTACCAACATCAGATGACAGATGACAGTTTAAAAACATAAATATGCTGAGCAAGATGGAAATATCTTAAGTAATCGGTCGCTTTAAATAATGTCAGCGAACAAGTATATAAAAAGCTGTATGACCTGTCTTGCTATGTGACAGTCAATCTTGAAATGACATATTCTTCTGCAATCCTTTATCCACTTCGGGATCATGTGACCACAACCAACCCCCAAAAGGTTTTGCTAATTCCTATAGCGACCTTTCCATACATTTCTATTTCTGACTGTAATTAGTGTTGTCTGTGATACAATTGATATCAGTAACAACGATACAGGTGTGAAAAGGCATGCTGTCGTACTCTTTTAGTATTTCAAACGTATATGTTCAGATTCCCCTGTGACGAACTCTGCAAAATATTTCATTAATGCTTCTCTTATTAAGTTAATTCTTTTCTGTGGGATTACTTATTGTCTTATCATTATCCGACAACATTTCTTACCAGTGTTGTCAATGGTCTTTGCACTGTCCAAAAATAAAATAGAAATAGCCATAGGCGAGATGAGTTCAATGGGTTATTTTATTATTTGTCAACAATGTTTATCTGGTCAATGCTGGAATTGATTGGTTAGAAACTTGCCTGTTCATTCCAGGATGTTAGTAAAGACATCTGTCAATCTTTCCAGAATTATTTCTTCGGTCTCCTGAGCTCTGTTGAATAACTTGCACCTTAATTCAGTCGTAGTTTTTATTATGCTCTTAATTGTTTCTACTTGGATGTCATCCGAACTAGCTGTTTTCCTTTCCTTAAGAATTTATAATTACTCTCTTACACAGTTTCTCGCAATTGATAGCCCGTTCCACTTCTGCAGGCCGGATAACAGGATGATTATTTGGAACTGGCCTATTCTAAAATTCCTGAAAATATGTAACCTATCTGTTCAAATGATTTGTAATATTGGTGACAGCTGCTCCACTAGTACGAGGGGGATTAAAATGAAAACCTTACTTTATTCTGAAAAAGTAAAGAACGAATGTATCATTTTTCAAAGTATTCACTGTGTTAATTGCAAATCCCCCAGCGACGATAAAGAACTTGGATTCCTGTAGAAACAAAAGCTCTTAGTCGCTTGTGTATCCACTCATACATCACTTGTTGCACCTCTTCATTTGATCAAAACGTCGTTACGGTCGCGAACATGGAGGGTAAGCGTTGAAACGTTTAAGGCCTCTGGAGTGTTTGTGCTCGTGGCTGCCGTTTGAATTCGCATTTTCCTTATGTTGGACTAGAAGTGCATGGGTCCGTCGCCCTGCTACTGAGTTGAGAGCGTGGCGCAACACTGTAGTTTTGAAGTTCGTATGAAATACATTTACATCTGCCCGAGTTTGTTCGGAGCGTGAAATGCATGTTCGGAGCTATGGTGGCTGGCTATGACTCAGAATTGACCGGCTTGTGACCCATGCAGAAATGTATGGCTGCTGGTCTTTTAGTGACTGCCGCTTCCATCGACGACGAACTGTATTTTCGTGGAGTATTTTTGTGGTGGCATTCTGGCGACGGCACTGTGTATAGTGAAGTGAAATGTTTTTACGTCTGTCCGAGGTGTATTCGGAAAAGATGACGTAGCTGGCTAGAAAACATCTAGAAGCGGAACAATCAGCATTAGAAATATCTACACTTCGGAGCAATGGCGGCTGGCTATGTCGCAGAATTGACGGGCATTTGCTTTGTGCTATAATGTGTGGCTGCTGGTCTTCTGGTGACTGCCGCGTCCATCGAAGACGAACTATGTTTTCGTGGAGGACATTTGTCTTGAGATTCTGGCGACAGCATTATGCACAGTGTACCTGTGCGGTGTGTGGGTTGTGGAGACTCCTGTCTTTTCCACTTTTCACATAGGGCAGTGAGGAGCATTATGTGTGAGATTCACTGGCACAGGAGCGGAGCATAGTGGGGGGCGACACGTTGCTGTGAAGTTAGAACCACGACTAACTAATTAACTAACTATCACAGTGTTGTGTAGTGACTTCAACTATGTATTATGTACTATTTGATAGATATTATGTGATATTGTTTTTGTTCCCCGTACACATGTATCTACTGTGTTCGCCAGAAATGAGGCGCTAGAACATCTTGCCCCCGGGTAGATTGGGCCCGTTATCTGTTACAGCGGCCAATCTAGGAGATGGAAACTCCGGTCATTAATCCCCAAGTTTAAGGTGGACCGACGCGCAGAGGACTGAATGGCTACGGATGAGCTGGTTGTGAACGTGGAACGTCTGGTATGCGGGCGGTGCTGGGCGGCGCCAGGTGTATGGACTTCTGAGGGACATCCTCTGCCCCTTCCTTAGCAGGTAGGCTCTACTAGGGTGACCGATTATATCCTGCCTTCATATAAAACCAACTATGGAAAATAAAAAGAATTATCGCCGAAGCAAAGGAGTACGTGCTTTGTGCTCGATATCTTTGACAACAGCCAGCGGGTAGAGAATGAAGCGGAGGGGAAGATGTAGGGGAGACTGGAGAAGGAAAAGGGAGAAGAGGGCTGGTGCCTTAAGGGGTAGAAGGAAAACGGATTGTTTGGGACTAAAATATCTAAGCGTTAGGTTTTGGGATTGCCGTAGTACAAAGCAAAGAGGACCAATACTGGAGAATCTGGTCTACGATTTTGATGTACTGTTTTACAAGAACTGAATACAAACTTGTTTATGTGCCATGGCTATACATCTTACACCGACCCAACTGGGCAGGGAAGACATGGGCAGGATCTTGTGGTCAAGGATGGTTTACAGCATTAGCTACTGGGTATGAGTGGATGGCGTCAAGAGAGTAAAGAGATGCAGAGAATGCAGATACAAATTGGCCGATACAGCTGGAACCTGATAAATATATATGTAAATGGGGAATCGTGCATAAGCAGGGAGAGGGGACACCCACTAGGCTATCGGTGAGACCGGGGAACCCTGACACGGCCATCGACCTGGCACTTGTATCCCAAGAGGAGGCATCAGACATAAAATGGAGCGTCCTTGGAGACCATGGAAGTGACCACCTCTCCTGTTCTGTGCTGATACCTAAGTCCAGCATAGTTAGGGCTATAAGAGCCTGCAGGGCATTCAGTTATGATTGCGACAAGTCTTCGCTCTTGGGGCGCATTAGATCACAAGGAAGATATAAACCAACAAGAAGAATTTTCACCCAAACACCATGGTGGATACCAGAGGTGGAAAATTCATGGAAGGAAAAGAGGGCGGCCATAAGGAATTGACAGAGGATGCGGAGAGCAACCAATTCAGATGACACAGAATGGGAGGAGGCTGAACGATAGAAAAAAAAGTAAAGGTGCGGGATTTTAAAGTCCAGGCAGCAGAGACAAAATGGATTAAGTGGGAACAGTTTATCAATGACGTCGGTGGGGATGTGACATTGGGTAAATTCTGGAGGCTGCACCAGCAGACGAAGAGATCGGCAAAGCCAGGAACACACGGTACCGTTTATGATGATAACAACCGATCTATTACACCTGATAAGGACAGAGGGGAGGTTTTTCCTGCACGATTTTTAAAACAGACGGATCAGCAAGATAGAGCTATTAGAGATAATGTCAGAGAAGCCTTGTCACGGGTCAATATGAAGGAGGACTGTGAGACTAAGGTGGGGGATGTTAAACGAGTACTTAAGCGGGCTAAAGACAGCGCCAGGCCAGGATGGGGTGAGGTACTCCCATATCAATCAGTCAATCATGTGCCATGCCGGAAAGCGTGGGCGGTCATGACTCGCCATTTCACTCGATCACCAGAGTCGTGGATCAGCTCAGTGTTTCTGTCTCGTCCATGCCATGTGGCCAAGCCATCCAGGTATTTTCCTCTCGGTCTTCCTCTTGGTCTGTTCCCCTCGATCTTGCCAGTTGTCAATAAGTTCTCCAATCCATTTCTTCTCATAACATGTCCAAAAAATTTTGATTGTCTTCGTCTAATTTCTCTAATCAATTTACGATTTTCATTTGACTCCTGTTGTACTCGGTCATTGGTTTTTCTGTCTGTCCATGGTATTCTTTGCATTTTCCTCAGAAACCAGATATCTGTAGCCATCAAATATTTTTCAGCTTGACTGCACATTGTCCAAGTTTCACATCCATACACAAGAACAGGCTCTATGTACCCCCTCAACACTCTTTTTCTCGCTTCAATTGACATCTTTTATTTGGTCAGAATGTTTTTCATCTAGCTAAAGGCTACTTTCGCCATGGCGATTCTTGTTCTAATCTCTTCAAGGCATCTCCCATCAGATGTTAAGACTTTTCCGAGATAATTGTATCGATTCACTTGTTGAAGAATATTCCCATTTACTTGTATATTACATTGTGGTACTTCGTTCTTCCTAGTGACGACCATAACAAAAAGATAGTAGCACGCAGACTCCTGCGACATTTCGAAATTCGTAATCTGCTTCCTAAAGGGCTCGGGGGTTACCGGCCTGGAAAGGGCATCTGGGCCAATGCTGCAAATTTTGCATTTGATGTCTACGAGGGCTTCCAGGATAAATAGGAGACAGTGGCGGTAGCTCTTGACCTGGAGGATGCGTTTGACAGGGTCAGGTATGATCAGCTGAAACACACACTGTTGGACATGGAGGTCTGCCCTTGCCTTGTTAGATGGGTTGCAGCTGTCCTTTATGAGCGTAAGGTTGCACTGCGCATGGGTTCCTGAACTTCTGACCCTTGTACAATTACACCTGTGTTGCCAAAGGGATCTGCTTTGTCCCCAGTGATCTTTAATGACCACACCAGCAAAATCGTAGCTATTGAGACACCAGGTGTGGGTAGAATCTTTACATTTGTAGATGATGTGCTGGTGTACAGACAGGGCAGAGACAGGCCAGTTTGGCGAAAGACTTACAGGTGGCAGTAAACAGGGTGGCAGAGTGGTGCAGGGCCGCAGGGGCTATTATACACCCAAGAAGGCATCGGTTGTGTGGTACTCCCAGGATAGCCGGATCTTCAAGGCAGACGTCACAGGTATTATGTTGAATGGATGTTCTTTAGTCGAGAGAGTCAATTGAAGTACTTGGGTATCACCTTTGAAAGGTCGTTGTCTTTTAAGGATCATTTGGAGGCTTTGCTGGTGAAGGCTGGTAGGGGACTTAATGCATTGAGAGCTATGGCAGTAACCGGCAGGCTCTTACAGCAGTTAATAATGTTTGTCATTGAGTATGGTTTGGGTCTGCTGACAGTATCAAAGAGCCAGCTTGAAAGGTTGGAGCGCATACAGAATGCTGCCATGCGGGTAATCCTGGGTTGCACAAAGGACACACCAGTTGTATGCATGATGCATATCCTGGCGCTACCAACAATGACGGATAGGCATAGGGTCCTTCAGGCCAAATGGTACCTGAGAGTTGCTGCAGATAGAGATTACCCGCTGCATGCAGCCATGGATATAGTTAAGGTCATAGACTAAGACGAGGCAGGTCCTGGATGGCATAGGCAGAACTTTCTATACGTCAGGTGTGTGATCTAGAGACCATCAATCGTGAATAAGAGTTGGTTGAAGTTCCGGAAGACATGAAGGACTGGCACAATGTAATAATAACGCTGGGTCGTGAGTGCAGAGAGTGAGCAGCTAAGTTTGAAGTGCAACAGCTGTTCCAGAGTAACACACGTCACGGTGACATAGTCATCTACACCGATGGGTCAGTGGTGAGAACAGACGTAGTGGTTGGGGATTTGTTGCAAAGGCTAATGGACGAGTCTTAAAAAAGGTGAGTCTGGCATATGAGACTACGACATCCAGCATGAGAATGGAGGTGGAGGCAGTAACAGCGGCATTCTGTTGGCTAGATGAGACTACTGAAACGCACACTGTATTCAATACGGATTCAAATAGTATGCTTAGTAAGGTGGAGACAGGAATGTTTCGTGTGGAATGGCTATCGTCGCTTCAGAAGTCACAGATTGTGAGAATTGTATGGATGTTTTGCCCTGGCCATGCAGGGGTGCGGGGGAATGAACAGGCTGATAGGCTAGCAAGGAATGCACCTCTTGGTGGTAGATTACCTACGGACAATGCAACTTCTGCATTTCCGACAAGCCCATGCAAATAGTGACTATAAAAAGTATGTCCCGCAAAGAATGCCTTCATTCACGATCAATTATTTTGAAAACTGTCTGTTGCATCGTTAGGAAATTTTTCCAGCCGTCTTATATTTACCCCCACCCAAGGAATATGTCTTTGATAGGTCCAAAAACAACTGAAATCATCGAAATTTCAGCGACATTTCTTTGATGTTTTGCTGAAAAACTAGTGATTTCTCGCTAACAAATTTATGTTTACAGTAATGAAAGCCCCGCCAATTCAGATGACACACAAGGCGTATCCGGATTCTTATGGGAGTGGGTGCAATGAAAGAAGTGGCTTAAAATTGACAGGGTCGGCTGCATTGCACCGGGTTTTTATCCTATATGGCTCAGTTTCTTTCCGCAGCGCGGAAAGCGTCGCACAAAGCGCGAACCCCGTACCTCCAGCGACGACCCTCGGGAGTCTCCGAAAAAATGCACTCGTGAAATGAAGGACGCGGATCGGAATCGAACATACAACCTTCGGAGCCCGAGTCAGACGGCTTGACCACTTCACCACGGAGAATCCCGAGAGGGGTGCAATGTGTAATATTAGTAAAGACGGAGAATTTACAGAGGCATGGGGTAAATAATTTGTAAATTGACAGGAAAGAAGAAGGAATATATTTCTTACCTTATTTTTCATTTCCTTCTTGTTTCTTCAGCTGCTGGTTAATAATGTGTACACAAGTATTCGTGTTAGCTTTTTATATTGAGCTCGTGAAAGCTTCCAAATAGCTGTGCGTTAATGTGCGTATGGAGTGACCAGAAATGATACCGCAATATAGTCATCATGTTTCCATTTTTAAGGATCTGTTCAGCTGTCTGTGTAGTTTGTTCACACGTACACATGGGTGACAGACCCGCTTTGAGTCTTCGTGAAAGATTGTCTACTCTGCTGTTTACCGTTCAGAGACGGTACATGATTACCTGTTTTGCACTATGAAAATAGTTGTCAGTGTCTCTGTAGTCGGCTTTCTTCTTGAAGACCAAGATGTTGGTCCTCTTTTCATTGAAGTGTATAGATTAATTCGTATACACGTGTGTTGTCCCCTAAATTGACAACGTGTTTCCTCACACGTTTCTTTTTATGCCACAGTATGTCAGTTTCCACCGCAATATTACTCTTCTGTTGGTATTCAATGCGTTTAGTGTGTATGCGTGTGTGTGTGTGTGTGTGTGTGTGTGTGTGTGTGTGTTTTGTATTGTTTTTTTCAATACAGTTGTTTGTCACCGCTGAGGGCTTGCGGAATTGAACATTCTGGAATACAAACTGTTGCCATTGACATTATGCTGATGCTGTAATGTTTAGGGCCTGCAATTCTTCAGAATATTTATAGCAAAATATCCCAGTTGGTGTGCACGTGGATTAAGGTCATGCTATCTGCTCAGACCTTAATCTGTGTCGGACGATTCCAGTAGGTTGATGACTGCTCTCGGTTGCATAAAATTCAATCCATCCTTTCTCCAATAATCCTCTTCCTCTTTCAACACATGATCCTCACATTTTTCCAGTAACTTTCATCAGTATTTAATAGCGCGGACTGGATTAGTATCCTGACGTCAGACAATTTGAATATAGTATTGTCAGCTGCCACCTGTCCTTTAATTTTAGCCCACACAAGTTCTATAGGGTTAAAATGAGAATGGTACGGCGGAAGTCTCAAGCACCCATGACTATGCTCTTCTATCAACTTGTCGATTTGATATTTCCTGCTTTTTGGCGTCTGTTTTACAAGGGACAACAATTCTAGCTAGAAATACGTTTCTGGAAATGGTATGTTTTCCATTCGGAGTCATATCTTTATTGCTCCCTTTGTGCTCGATGCTGTACATATTTTGTCTTCTTGGGCAACAACATTGATACCATGCATTGTCCATAATTGGACACGCCGGTCTATCTAGGGATGGAAGCACAGTATTCTCGAGCCAATCTCTAAATACATTACCATTCATCTTATTATGATAATCCCTATTGTCTGTATGCTTTGATACGAACACGAGCCCAGCATTCTGTTGTAAGCCATTATGCGTATTACCAGCATGGGCCATGACCAAAAGTTGTCCTATACTACTGGGCACATATCGCTTTAACTGTCCATCCACTGATTGCCATTCCTTATCTCTTGTGTGGTGCACATTGATCCACATTTCATCCAAACACACTATGCCATAATTTTCTTTGCGCATTTCCCTTATTTTACGTAGGTATCTGCTTCTCATGGCTCCTAAATGCGGTTGCTCGCAAAGATTATTTCTACCGCCCTTGTACTTTCAACTAGTGAAGGTAATGTCCTTATAATTTTCCACAAAGTTGTTTTGGATAGCTCTATGTTATTGTTCTTTCTGAACCAAACCCTAAGTTTTCTTACAGTCACTGTTTCTTTGGCATTCAGCATTTTTATAATGCTGGATAATCCTGGATATAAAATCCAAAATTTTTATAATTTTAGGAGTCTCCGTGGCGAAGCGGTCAAGCCTTTTGACTCGGGCTCCAAAGGTCGTGAGTTCGATTCCGGGCCGCATCCTTCGGTTCACGAGTTAAATTTTTTCGGAGACTTCTGTGGGTCGTCGCTAGAGGTGCGGTGTTCGTGCTTTGTGCGATGCTTTCCGCGCTGCGGAAAGAGACCAAACCATATGGGATATAACCCGGTGCAATGAAGTCGACCCTGTCTTAATATTCCTGGCACGGTGGCGTGTCTTCGATCGGTTTGCAAGACCTGTCCATACGTACTTCAAACCCAGAGTCTGACATTCCCTAAGACGACCTTCCACATCCGTGAGGGTTTCTCATGCATCAGTCGCAACGTCATCTATGCGATTACCTGCACACGTTGCGACATGAGATATGTCGGGGAGACAGGATTACGTCTTGGGGACAGATTTCGACAACATCTTTCTGACATCACCAGCGGCGCCCAGAAACCAGTATCCATACATTTCAACAGTCCTGACCACCATGGCGTAGCCGACATACAGGTCACGGCCATCAAATCATGCGCATCCCACGAACGGGATCGGAAGACATTGGAACACCGTCTCATCTTCCAGTGGGCACACTCTCCCCTCACGGCCTTAATGTCCAACACAGCTTCATTTAACTTCCCACCCCACCCCTCCCACCCCTAGCTTACAGTCCACCATCTGGGTACGTGCAGATCCTTTGTATGACATCACAGTCAACTCTCTTGGCGGATGTACGTTCGGTGTTTTGCCATCATTTTCTGAACGACCGCCACTCATGCCTCTCTGTGTGTACTAACACTATATAGGTTTCCGCAGCGGTGTTTCGAGCGCTTAACGATAATTGCTAATTGTCATCTGCATCCGTAACATCTTTGCCGGTCTCTAATTTCACTTTTCCGCACACATGGGCGCGTCTCCACCCCACTCCCTTCCCGCTTGACCTTTGACCCGTGTACCATACATCCGGTCTATTGATCCACTGGCGCCCTACGTGTGTCAGACCTTCCAAGCTAGGACACAGTATTCAGATGAGTACATTTAATTTTAATTAGTTTAATAGTTTAATATTGCCATAGTGTGTTTCATGTAGTTTTGTGTTGGTTTGTATTTGTTTGTCCTGTGCTGACGAAGGCTTTGGCCGCAACGTCCAATTTGTCTCTTGTAGTCGTGTTTTAGTAAAGCTCACAATCTACTTCTCGTTTATTTGGGTGATTCATTCATTGTCTTATATCAGGCGACTTTTTAAAGCATTTTTATAATAGCTTGCCTTATGACATCTTTGTCAAAGCTGTCGACGAAATGACCGTTTACTCAAACCCAATGCATGCATTGTTCTTTTTTCGGAATTTGTAATTGTATAAAACAGTTTCCTGCGATCAGCTCCTTGACAAAAATATGTGTACAACTTCATAGTGTATAATTTCGCATTCAATCCCATTGAAAAATATTCACAGATTTCAATGTTAGCGATAAGTGGTAAGATTTCAAAAAGACAAAAAACAACAACAAACAACATATTAATCAGGTTTCATGAAATAACCCACATTTTGAGACACCTCTGAATGAACAGTCCCAGTTTAAACAACGCGGGTAGTTGGCATAAGGCCAATCCCTTCAAAACACTTACAATATTAAACATTGAGCGCTGATTGTCTGGCTACGCTGTAATACATTTAAAATTATGAATTTCATCTCAGACTCGTAAATTATATACCGCATATAAACAAACTTTGAAATCTGCTGTAAAATCTCCAGAACAAAACATTTTTTGCTGGGTGGACATAATGATAAGGTTATATACTAAATCTCATAATTTTCCCTCAGTTGGTTACTGAGATATGGGTTTTTATATTGGGGCACACAACAACAAAAAAACGCCATTATCTGTTTCACACGTTTGTCTGTTCCGCATCTTTGCTGCTATTTAACTTCTTAGCGTATATTGTTCCTTTCTGGCGGCAACCATTATGGACACTTTTGTTTTGCGTTCGCTCATTCTGAACCCAAGAGTAGTCCATACACGCGCTGTTTCTTATAATGTACTGACTGATTTTAGCGTGTGGATTAGCTTTCCCCATAACCAATGTCCCTTGCCATTAGGCGAACCCACTCCGACTTCAGAAGTATTTGTAATTTACTTCACCGAGTCAAGGACAAGAAGTCTACAATTTAGTCCTACTGAACGGTGCAGGGTTGAACGCGCTACTTCAGCATCAGCACACCGGAAGTTTAAGTACAAGCGCTCGTAACCATAAGGTCTTGCACACCTCCAAGAACATATCTGAATAAAAGCCTGGGGCCCGTGGGGAATTGTCTGCATCGATTAGCTTGGACTGTCAGAATGCTTGCTTGCTTGCTTGTGTTCGTTGGCTTGAGCTCCAACGCGAAGTCCTGTATGTCGGATGAAGATATCCTGTTGTCCAGCATCAGTGTGATGTCATACAGGACCTGAGGTTTGCATGAGTATCCCTTGTCCCATGTCTGGCTTATTGGTGTGCAGACTGGTGGTTCCTCGCCGTACAGGCAGACACTCTCTGACTTCGGAGGAATCGGCGATCCTATTGACCTTAGCCAGGACCCCAAAGGGACCTGTTGCCCAGGACGCTCGACGAGGACGCGTCAATAGGTCTTGGCCAGTTTATAACCCGGCCCTGGTGCCTTGGAAACACCTCTGCGTCCCAACTGTCAGAATAACTAACAACGACTGCATGGGGACGGCAACAGACAATAGATCAGTGCGTACAACAGTAAGAAAGATATAGTGTTCTGTGGTCGTGTAATGAGAAGAGAGACATTGAAGAATATCGTGACATCTGGAAATAACAGCGGTAAAAGAGGCAAAGGTAGTCTGGGCGTAAATATGCTTGATTATCCACGGTTTAGGCAGGAGAAGTATTACAGTGTGTAGCGAAGCAATAACCGGTTATGTGTGTTTGTGATATGACAGTGGCTTCATATTTTGAAGACCCGAATCCAGGGAAGAATAGGCGACCAGTCTTTCTCTCGCGAGACGATGAAACACTGCGTCGATCCTCACCCGGCCGCTGTAGACATTGCCAGTGCAGCTCCCAATTAACGATGCTAAGGCTGCGGTTATGGAGAAATATTGTTGATCGAATTGCACAGAACACCAAGTAACGAGATCTGTATAATGATGAGTGTCTGTGTCAAGGGGCATGGCTCTTGACGATGAAGCTGAAGCGTCACAATTATGTTCTTCGTTCATAGGACTGAACCCACTCTGTCCACGTTATTAGTCCTTTGTTTCTCTTATTCGTCGTAAAACATTTTATCTTCCCATCCCACCCCCTATAGACAACTCTACAAACTATATTTAGTACACGCTGTTTCCTGACTAGGACACTGGTTGCCCAAATAATTGGTTTCGCCTTAGGAGAAAACTAAACGATGAACTACGCGTCAAGAGGCGCCCATGTGAGAAATGCCAATATATTGACATGGAAAATAAATGTATGAATCCCACAGGCAGACATTCGTGTTCGATTTGCCGCTGCGAGTACATTTGTTTCTGACAAATTTCAATTTCCTAGCGAGGGTATAATCAGTAAAACATGCATGCCGTACTCTACAGTTTCCAAACAAAAAAAATGTATTATTGAATAGAGGATTATTAAACTTGATCCAAGGTAACGAATATTGAACAAGAGTTTGAGCATCATAAAGAGATATAATTAGTGAAAGTAAAAGACTCGTGTCCACTCTTTGGGGTGTATTGGGTAAACGGCAGTAAAAGGACAAATGAAAGACTCATGTACACGCCTAAATAGATATTGAGTACTTAGTGGACGATGTGGGCAGTATCAATTTGACCACTTTACTCTCGAAGACATTTCCTGCTACCCAGTTCAGGTTGGTTCGACCTGGAAGCCCAGGTGAATTATTTTTAAAATGTCAACCCTCCCCGATGCTGCTCGAACTCAGGACCACAGGATCGGCAGGCAAGCGTCTAGCCACCATCCTACCCCAGCTCACATTGGGTAAAAGTAACAAACTTCATATTTTTATTGGGGTGTGTGGTCAATATTACACCGGCCGCCATCACGTCCCAGCTCATTTCCCATTATCCACTCAGTCTTGGTAAAACTGAGAGTTCATAACAAATCATCCCAAACTTGATGGGAATTCGAACACATTACCACCAGGCCACAAGCCAGAGTGCTAGCCACTGCGCTACCATAGCTCTTTAAAAGAAAATGCATATGTGAAACTATCCATGATGGAAAGATGGAAGGCAAACAGGAAGGAGGAGGACCCAGAGGTAAATTAGAAGACAACACCATGAGGGGACATGAGAATATTACTTTTTGGCGTACCATTCACCGCTTCAACTCACGCAAAATGAACCTCAGACTGACTCCACTTACAGTCGCCCAGAACATGCCCATATCCCCAGCCACCCATCCCACTATTTCTACACGTCATATTCAAGCAATCAGTACGTTGACACGTGAAATTATCAGTTGTGAGTTGATCTGAAGCAAACAGCTTCAACTTACTGTTAGAAAACTTTGTCTTACTGCACCAGATTTGCAGAACCTCTCTCTCTCTCTCTCTCTCTCTCTCTCTCTCTCTCTCTCTCTCTCTCTGTCTCTCTCTCTGTCTCTCTCTCTGTCTCTCTCTTTCTCTCTCTCTGTCTCTCTCTCTCTCTCTCTTTCTCTCTCTCTCTCAACCTCCCTCTCTTTCTCGCTCTCTTCACAACTCGGCAATTAGATTCACCATCTCCAACCACTTCGCCTGCCTCTCGGATTTTCATATGGCGCTGTGGAAAAGGAGTTACGAACACGATTCAAAATCTCTCATACCGCGTTCGAAAAATAGCTGCAGGTGGCTTGGAAGCAGATTACCTTACGCTTGTTTTCATACAATAGTATGAGCTTCTGTAGTTCAGCACGCAATGGCAAACTGTCAAAAACTGTCGATCTGTCATCTACTGCTTATAGCACACCGCGGTGAAGGATAGGGGATCTTGAACCTGAATCGTGCCTAGTAAATCAAAAACAGCAAAAAAAAATGCTGGCGTTGACGTGCGACGTCCTGTAAACAACATGCAACTAACTTGTTTTGTCTTTAATGACTTGTGTCCTCCTTGGTGTTGGCTGACCTTCGCTTATTCTTTCAGCAACCGTGCTCTATATGCGTGTTCTTCATATGCCACAGTAACAGATTACATGACATATGATATGAATATACCAGTATTCCTCTTTATTCAGATCTTGTAAAATGGTGTACTTCTTCTTCTTCTTGAAATTAATCATCGACATCAGACATTTATTCCCAAAAATGAACTTGCACAAATGAGATTTTGATCCGGCGCACAAAGGATCCAACTGTAGTATCTTGACCAGAGAGATAGATTTGTTGGATCTAGTAAAGATACAAATCGGCATGAACATACCTGGGAATCTGTTTCGTTGTCCAGAGTGAGGAAGGTGGAAGTGAAGCGATGATTCGCCATGCATTAAGTTTTTCTCAAGAGCTCAAGGCATCTGATTAACCACCACAGAACTGGTGCAAGCAGTCAGTATACGCTGGCGGAGATGTTAAGGAGGAGATCGGAGCACTCGTGGACCAGTCCGGTGTGCGAGGATGCTGTTCCTCACTAATCATTAATCACTAATCAGTCATGAACATGACAACTGATTGTTCTGATATTTTGATGTCAATGCATACGATCCTGTATCCTAATGGGATACCGCTGTCATTGTACACAATCCTGTATACTCACGGTATATCTCTGTCATTGTACACAATCCTGTATACTCACGGGACTACCGTTGTCAATATACACAATCCTATATACTCACGGTATATCCCTGTCATTGTACACAATCCTGTATACTCACGGGATACGGCTGATATTGTGTGTTCACCATTATTAAGCATTTGCCAAGGAGCAATTTTATCTGCACACCCAGTAAGAATTTATAAACTATAAATCAGCTTCAAATGAAAACCTAAAATATATTTTTTTAATGAATATATTCTGAAAAAGTCAAAAACAAATGAATCATTGTTCTATGTAGTCACCACTGCGTTCAATGCACTTGCCCCCAGCGCCAATAAAGTGCCTGGATTCCTGTACAAAACAAATTCTGTTTGTTGAATGTGCACCAAAACATGCACCACCTGCCGTACCTCTTCGTCTGACCTAAAATAATGTCATAGAAGTCACGCCGTTTTGAATCCTACTACCTACTCGTCTTTCATGCATATAAAAAGTGGGGCAGTCATTTTTAAATTACCCTTACGACGTCACCCTGTTCGTCTAGTGGCATCATTAACAACAATGTTGACATTTTACAAACAATGGTATGATTATTATAATTTATATCACACTTTTAAGGCGGCTCCGTGGCTAAGGGTTAGTGACGCCTGTCTTAATCCTGTGTAAACGCTTTCGAAACACAACTGCGGGCGATTTGGCAGCAGACCGCCTAGCTTTGGTTTTTTATGAAATGGTATGGGTGCCGGTCTTTCAGAAAGCAATGGCAAACTACTGAATGTAAACTTGCCAAGAGATCACAACAGCAAAAATTGCTGGTGCCAAATGCGACGTCCTCTAAAGGATATGCGAATAATTGTTATCACACATTTAAGATTGTCATTTGAAGCCCCCTCGTATAATAAGTATTACAGGGCAAGATGGTGGGGTGTTCTCTGCACCGGTCAACTGAACTTAAACGTTTATTTCTCGGTTAGAAATCAATGGCAAGCAACTGAACGTACAACTGCATTGACACTCAACCTTTGGTTGATTGTAAAGTGAAGCGTGTAATGTTAGCTGGTATTTATGATATTACCACTAGATTTAAGTATGGTTGTTTATAACGTTCCTAGATTTTTTTTTTAAATTTCGAGTACCACCATTGGTTGCTTTGGTAAGACCAGACTAAATAATTTCTCGGCCCTGAAACTGTCCACGAACCTACGTACCCCACTTCTGGTATTGACCAATCGGTAATGCTCCCATTAATCTTGAGACCATGTCTTGCTGAAAACTATCAGCCTGGAACATTTAATCCCCTATCAACGAAACGGGAGACACAAGAGATGCTTGACTAATAGTTTTAGATAATGTACCGACTACCAGACGCCATTGACTGTTCTAACATATAGCTCCTAGATTGAGGGGACAAAATAAGAAGGAGAAGACGAGAAGTAACATGCGAAGAAAGGATGAAGAGAATGAAGAGGAAGAATATATGCTGTAGAAAATAAAGAAACACCCAGCGAAAGACAATAAATTAGGAAAGAAGTTCAGAAACAATAACAACAACAACAATAACAAAACTTTATTTTGAAAGTGTTAAGAATTGGGCACGCAGGCCCGTCTAACATTCTGCCCTGAAAGAAGAAGCTTGTAATAAGACTAATAACAGTTAAAAGTTAGTTGCATATCCTTTACAGGACGTTGCAGTCAACACCAGCAATTTTTTGTTGTTGTGATTGCTTAGCAAGTTTACGTTCAGTAGTTTGCAATTGCTTTCTGAACGACCGGCACCCTTACAATTTCGTAAAATACCAACGTAACGCGATCTGCTGCCAAATCCCGCGAGCTGTGTTTCAAACGCTGTTAAGCGGTATCACGAACTGCGTCCATAACCCCATCGCCGGCAATGATAACAACAACAACGATAAGAAGAAGAAAACGAAGAAGGAGGAGAGAAGAAAGGACATACTATTTTTAAAATAGGACATAACAGAAAGGACATACATTTTGTTTTTACAGAAATAAGCATATTACTCAATAGAGAACAGCATAGCGATCACAACCATAGCCGACTACTAGCACCCGGCCGTCGGTCTGGCATCGATTGGCCGAAATGGGAAACCGTGGCCCTTGTCAATCATGTCCACAGTTAGAATGTTTTGGCTATCCCACGTAATATATAACATAGGGCAACTTCTGACATGTATACACTTGAACGGGATCCAATCGGAAGAAAATATATTGGATAGGAACCGTGAAAATGTAATATCTGAGGGTTGATAGTCAATGTAATGAAGCAGAAGAATAGTTTATAAGGAATTGTGTGGATTTAACAGACAGAAGTTGAAGGTTTTAGACCTTGAGGTGCTTACAAAGAACCGTTTTATCAAATGCAACCATTTTCATGGTTATGCTTCTTTTCTTGATATACTATCCTCCTCATCTTCTTCTTCTTCTTCTTCTTCTTCTTCTTCTTCTTCTTCTTCTTCTTCTTCTTCTTCTTCTTCTTCTTCTTCTTCTTCTTCTTCTTTTCTTCTTCTTCTTCTTCTTCTTCTTCTTCTTCTTCTTCTTCTTCTTCTTCTTCTTCTTCTTCTTCTTCTTCTTCTTCTTCTTCTTCTTCTTCGTCTTCGTCTTCTTCTTCTTCTTCTTCTTCTTCTTCTTCTCTTCTTCTTCTTCTTCTTCTTCTTCTTCTTCTTCTTCTTCTTCTTCTTCTTCTTCTTCTTCTTCTTCTTCTTCTTCTTCTTCTTCTTCTTCTTCTTCTTCTTCTTCTTCTTCTTCTTCTTCTTCTTCTTCTTCTTCTTCTTCTTCTTCTTCTTCTTCTTCTTCTTCCACTTCGTTTTTTCTTACTATTTTCTTTTCATTCTACACTTCATTTCCTCTTATCTCTTCTTCTTCTTCTGCTTCTTCTTCTCATTTTGTTTTTGTTCTTGTTCTTGTTCTTGTTCTTGTTCTTCTTCTTCTTCTTCTTCTTCTACTTCTTCTTCTTCTTATATTATTATTATTATTACCATTATTATTAGCAGGATTGTGGTTCTTCTTTCTTTACTTCTTTCCTTTTTTGTTCTTTTATTTTTCTCGTTCTGTCTTTGTTTATTTTGTATTGCGTTTGCTCTTCCTCTCCCTTCTCTTCATCCTTTCTCTGAATGCCACTCCTCTTCTTCTCCAGCTTATTGTACCTACTTGTGATAATCTGGTAGTCAGTACGCTGTCTGAAGCTATCAGTCAAGCATCTCTTATGTTTCCCGTGTTCCAGGCTGATAGTTTTCCGCAAGACATGGTCTCAAGTTTAATGGAAGCTGTACAAATTGATCTATACCAGGAATTTGGAACGTAGGACGGCGGGACGTGTAAGGCCAGCGATGTCATTTAGTCTTTTTTTTTTAAATTTTGTTGCGTATCCCTTACTGGACGTTGCAGTTACCACCAGCATTTTTCAGCTGCTGTTGGTGTACTAGGCAAGTGTTACGTTCAGTAGTTTGCCATTGCTTTCTGAACGACCGGCTCCCATACCA
The DNA here is from genome assembly GCA_014155875.1 of Cepaea nemoralis. Classification (NCBI taxonomy): domain Eukaryota; kingdom Metazoa; phylum Mollusca; class Gastropoda; order Stylommatophora; family Helicidae; genus Cepaea; species Cepaea nemoralis. Next base: position 201,005 of record JACEFZ010014891.1, read on the forward strand.
GCACGTTATAACACAACGCGACACGGTCTGCTGCACAAATCGGTCGCAGCTGAGCTTCTAACGCCTGGTACCCGGCTCACGAAACGCGTTCGCAAGCCTTTAGCCACGGAGCCGGCATTTAGTCTAGTCCTACCAAAGAAATGGAGAGTGGTACACGAATTTCAATAAGTGTAGAAACTTTATCAGACGCCCTCACTCCTTTTCCATCTCTTCAATATACCATCTAATGATATCACCCCCCCCCCCTTTCCCCCCGATCCCTTGTAGATACCATTGGTCATCTCTTCAATATACCATCTAATGATATCACCCCCCCCCTCTTTCCCCCGATCCCTTGTAGATACCATTGGTCATCTCTTCAATATACCATCTAATGATATCACCCCCCCCCCTTTCCCCCGATCCCTTGTAGATACCATTGGTCATCTCTTCAATATACCATCTAATGATATCACTTTCCCCCGATCCCTTGTAGATACCATTGGTCATCTCTTCAATATACCATCTAATGATATCACCTTTCCCCCGATCCCTTGTAGATACCATTGGTCATCTCTTCAATATACCATCTAATGATATCACCCCCCCCCTTTCCCCCGATCCCTTGTAGATACCATTGGTCATCTCTTCAATATACCATCTAATGATATCACCCCCCCCCTTTCCCCCGATCCCTTGTAGATACCATTGGTCATCTCTTCAATATACCATCTAATGATATCACCTTTCCCCCGATCCCTTGTAGATACCATTGGTCATCTCTTCAATATACCATCTAATGATATCACTTTCCCCCGATCCCTTGTAGATACCATTGGTCATCTCTTCAATATACCATCTAATGATATCACTTTCCCCGATCCCTTGTAGATACCATTGGTCATCTCTTCAATATACCATCTAATGATATCACCCCCCCCCTTTCCCCCGATCCCTTGTAGATACCATTGGTCATCTCTTCATATACCATCTAATGATATCACTTTCCCCCGATCCCTTGTAGATACCATTGGTCATCTCTTCAATATACCATCTAATGATATCACCCCCCCCCCTTTCCCCCGATCCCTTGTAGATACCATTGGTCATCTCTTCAATATACCATCTAATGATATCACCCCCCCCTTTCCCCCGATCCCTTGTAGATACCATTGGTCATCTCTTCAATATACCATCTAATGATATCACTTTTCCCCCGATCCCTTGTAGATACCATTGGTCATCTCTTCAATATACCATCTAATGATATCACTTTCCCCCGATCCCTTGTAGATACCATTGGTCATCTCTTCAATATACCATCTAATGATATCACCCCCCCCCCTTTCCCCCGATCCCTTGTAGATACCATTGGTCATCTCTTCAATATACCATCTAATGATATCACTTTCCCCCGATCCCTTGTAGATACCATTGGTCATCTCTTCATATACCATCTAATGATATCACTTTCCCCCGATCCCTTGTAGATACCATTGGTCATCTCTTCAATATACCATCTAATGATATCACTTTCCCCCGATCCCTGTAGATACCATTGGTCATCTCTTCAATATACCATCTAATGATATCACTTTCCCCCGATCCCTTGTAGATACCATTGGTCATCTCTTCAATATACCATCTAATGATATCACCCACTTTCCCCCGATCCCTTGTAGATACCATTGGTCATCTCTTCAATATACCATCTAATGATATCACTTTCCCCCGATCCCTTGTAGATACCATTGGTCATCTCTTCAATATACCATCTAATGATATCACTTTCCCCCGATCCCTTGTAGATACCATTGGTCATCTCTTCAATATACCATCTAATGATATCACTTTCCCCCGATCCCTTGTAGATACCATTGGTCATCTCTTCAATATACCATCTAATGATATCACTTTCCCTTGATCCCTTGTAGATACCATTGGTCATCTCTTCAATATACCATCTAATGATATCACCCCCCCCCTTTCCCCCGATCCCTTGTAGATACCATTGGTCATCTCTTCATATACCATCTATGATATCACTTCCCCCGATCCCTTGTAGATACCATTGGTCATCTCTTCAATATACCATCTAATGATATCACTTTCCCCCGATCCCTTGTAGATACCATTGGTCATCTCTTCAATATACCATCTAATGATATCACACTTTCCCCCGATCCCTTGTAGATACCATTGGTCATCTCTTCAATATACCATCTAATGATATCACCTTTCCCCCGATCCCTTGTAGATACCATTGGTCATCTCTTCAATATACCATCTAATGATATCACCCCCCCCCCTTTCCCCCGATCCCTTGTAGATACCATTGGTCATCTCTTCAATATACCATCTAATGATATCACCCCCCCCCTTTCCCCCGATCCCTTGTAGATACCATTGTCATCTCTTCAATATACCATCTAATGATATCACTTTCCCCCGATCCCTTGTAGATACCATTGGTCATCTCTTCAATATACCATCTAATGATATCACTTTCCCCCGATCCCTTGTAGATACCATTGGTCATCTCTTCAATATACCATCTAATGATATCACTTTCCCCCGATCCCTTGTAGATACCATTGGTCATCTCTTCAATATACCATCTAATGATATCACCCCCCCCCCTTTCCCCCGATCCCTTGTAGATACCATTGGTCATCTCTTCAATATACCATCTAATGATATCACCCCCCCCCCTTTCCCCCGATCCCTTGTAGATACCATTGGTCATCTCTTCAATATACCATCTAATGATATCACCACCCCCCCCTTTCCCCCGATCCCTTGTAGATACCATTGGTCATCTCTTCAATATACCATCTAATGATATCACCCCCCCCCTTTCCCCCGATCCCTTGTAGATACCATTGGTCATCTCTTCAATATACCATCTAATGATATCACTTTCCCCCGATCCCTTGTAGATACCATTGGTCATCTCTTCAATATACCATCTAATGATATCACCTTTCTCCCCGATCCCTTGTAGATACCATTGTCATCTCTTCAATATACCATCTAATGATATCACCCCCCCCCCTTCCCCCGATCCCTTGTAGATACCATTGGTCATCTCTTCAATATACCATCTAATGATATCACTTTCCCCCGATCCCTTGTAGATACCATTGGTCATCTCTTCAATATACCATCTAATGATATCACCCCCCCCCCTTTCCCCCGATCCCTTGTAGATACCATTGGTCATCTCTTCAATATACCATCTAATGATATCACCCCCCCCCCTTTTCCCCCGATCCCTTGTAGATACCATTGGTCATCTCTTCAATATACCATCTAATGATATCACTTTCCCCCGATCCCTTGTAGATACCATTGGTCATCTCTTCAATATACCATCTAATGATATCACCCCCCCCCCCCTTTCCCCGATCCCTTGTAGATACCATTGGTCAGCTCTTCAATATACCATCTAATGATATCACCCCCCCCTTTCCCCCGATCCCTTGTAGATACCATTGGTCATCTCTTCAATATACCATCTAATGATATCACCCCCCCCCCTTTCCCCATCCCTTGTAGATACCATTGGTCATACTCTTCAATATACCATCTAATGATATCACCCCCCCCACCTTTCCCCCGATCCCTTGTAGATACCATTGGTCATCTCTGCAATATACAATCTAATGATATCACCCCCCCCCCCTTTCCCCCGATCTTGTAGATACCCATTGGTCATCTCTTCAATATACCATCTAATGATATCACCCCCCCCCCCTTTCCCCGATCCACTTGTAGATACCATTGGTCATCTCTTCAATATACCATCTAATGATATCACCCCCCCCCTTTCCCCCGATCCCTTGTAGATACCACATTGGTCATCTCTTCATATACCATCTATGATATCACCCCCCCCCTTTCCCCCGATCCCTTGTAGATACCATTGGTCATCTCTTCAATATACCATCTAATGATATCACCCCCCCCCCTTTCCCCCGATCCCTTGTAGATACCATTGGTCATCTCTTCAATATACCATCTAATGATATCACCCCCCCCCTTTCCCCCGATCCCTTGTAGATACCATTGGTCATCTCTTCAATATACCATCTAATGATATCACCCCCCCCCCTTTCCCCCGATCCCTTGTAGATACCATTGGTCATCTCTTCAATATACCATCTAATGATATCACCCCCCCCTTTCCCCCGATCCCTTGTAGATACCATTGGTCATCTCTTCAATATACCATCTAATGATATCACCCCCCCCCTTTCCCCCGATCCCTTGTAGATACCATTGGTCATCTCTTCAATATACCATCTAATGATATCACCCCCCCCCCTTTCCCCCGATCCCTTGTAGATACCATTGGTCATCTCTTCAATATACCATCTAATGATATCACCCCCCCCCTTTCTCCCGATCCCTTGTAGATACCATTGGTCATCTCTTCAATATACCATCTAATGATATCACCCCCCCCCCTTTCCCCCGATCCCTTGTAGATACCATTGGTCATCTCTTCAATATACCATCTAATGATATCACCCCCCCCCTTTCCCCGATCCCTTGTAGATACCATTGGTCATCTCTTCAATATACCATCTAATGATATCACCCCCCCCCTTTCCCCCGATCCCTTGTAGATACCATTGGTCATCCTCTTCAATATACCATCTAATGATATCACCCCCCCCCTTTCCCCCGATCCCTTGTAGATACCATTGGTCATCTCTTCAATATACCATCTAATGATATCACCCCCCCCCCCTTTCCTCCCGATCCCTTGTAGATACCATTGGTCATCTCTTCAATATACCATCTAATGATATCACCCCCCCCCCCTTTCCCCCGATCCCTTGTAGATACCATTGGTCATCTCTTCAATATACCATCTAATGATATCACACCCCCCCCTTTCCCCCGATCCCTTGTAGATACCATTGGTCATCTCTTCAATATACCATCTAATGATATCACCCCCCCCCCCTTTCCCCCGATCCCTTGTAGATACCATTGGTCATCTCTTCAATATACCATCTAATGATATCACCCCCCCCCCTTTCCCCCGATCCCTTGTAGATACCATTGGTCATCTCTTCAATATACCATCTAATGATATCACCCCCCCCCCCCCTTTCCCCCGATCCCTTGTAGATACCATTGGTCATCTCTTCAATATACCATCTAATGATATCACCCCCCCCCCTTTCCCCCGATCCCTTGTAGATACCATTGGTCATCTCTTCAATATACCATCTAATGATATCACCCCCCCCCCCTTTCCCCCGATCCCTTGTAGATACCATTGGTCATCTCTTCAATATACCATCTAATGATATCACCCCCCCCCCCTTTCCCCCGATCCCTTGTAGATACCATTGGTCATCTCTTCAATATACCATCTAATGATATCACCCCCCCCCCCCTTCCCCCGATCCCTTGTAGATACCATTGGTCATCTAACGAAATCGCAAACCATGTTGATCTCTTCTATATACTATTAGGCATCTAACAATATCACACGTCCTGTTAATCTTGTATATATACTACAGGGCATCTAACAATATCACACGTCCTGTTGATCTTGTATATATACTACAGGGCATCTAACAATATCACACGTCCTGTTGATCTTGTATATATACTACAGGGCATCTAACGATATCACACGTCCTGTTAATCTTGTATATATACTACAGGGCATCTAACAATATCACACGTCCTGTTGATCTTGTATATATACTACAGGGCATCTAACGATATCACACGTCCTGTTGATCTTGTATATATACTACAGGGCATCTAACGATATCACACGTCCTGTTGATCTTGTATATATACTACAGGGCATCTAACAATATCACACGTCCTGTTGATCTTGTATATATACTACAGGGCATCTAACGATATCACACGTCCTGTTAATCTTGTATATATACTACAGGGCATCTAACAATATCACACGTCCTGTTGATCTTGTATATATACTACAGGGCATCTAACGATATCACACGTCCTGTTGATCTTGTATATATACTATTAGGCATCTAACAATATCACACGTCCTGTTAATCTTGTATATATACTACAGGGCATCTAACAATATCACACGTCCTGTTGATCTTGTATATATACTACAGGGCATCTAACAATATCACACGTCCTGTTGATCTTGTATATATACTACAGGGCATCTAACGATATCACACGTCCTGTTGATCTTGTATATATACTACAGGGCATCTAACAATATCACACGTCCTGTTAATCTTGTATATATACTACAGGGCATCTAACAATATCACACGTCCTGTTGATCTTGTATATATACTACAGGGCATCTAACAATATCACACGTCCTGTTAATCTTGTATATATACTACAGGGCATCTAACGATATCACACGTCCTGTTAATCTTGTATATATACTACAGGGCATCTAACAATATCACACGTCCTGTTAATCTTGTATATATACTACAGGGCATCTAACAATATCACACGTCCTGTTAATCTTGTATATATACTACAGGGCATCTAACGATATCACACGTCCTGTTAATCTTGTATATATACTACAGGGCATCTAACGATATCACACGTCCTGTTAATCTTGTATATATACTACAGGGCATCTAACAATATCACACGTCCTGTTAATCTTGTATATATACTACAGGGCATCTAACAATATCACACGTCCTGTTAATCTTGTATATATACTACAGGGCATCTAACAATATCACACGTCCTGTTAATCTTGTATATATACTACAGGGCATCTAACGATATCACACGTCCTGTTGATCTTGTATATATACTACAGGGCATCTAACGATATCACACGTCCTGTTGATCTTGTATATATACTACAGGGCATCTAACGATATCACACGTCCTGTTAATCTTGTATATATACTACAGGGCATCTAACAATATCACACGTCCTGTTGATCTTGTATATATACTACAGGGCATCTAACAATATCACACGTCCTGTTGATCTTGTATATATACTACAGGGCATCTAACGATATCACACGTCCTGTTGATCTTGTATATATACTACAGGGCATCTAACAATATCACACGTCCTGTTGATCTTGTATATATACTACAGGGCATCTAACAATATCACACGTCCTGTTGATCTTGTATATATACTACAGGGCATCTAACAATATCACACGTCCTGTTGATCTCTTCTATATACTACAGGGCATCTAACAATATCACACGTCCTGTTGATCTCTTCTATATACTACAGGGCATCTAACAATATCACACGTCCTGTTGATCTTGTATATATACTACAGGGCATCTAACAATATCACACGTCCTGTTGATCTTGTATATATACTACAGGGCATCTAACAATATCACACGTCCTGTTGATCTCTTCTATATACTACAGGGCATCTAACGATATCACACGTCCTGTTAATCTTGTATATATACTACAGGGCATCTAACAATATCACACGTCCTGTTAATCTTGTATATATACTACAGGGCATCTAACAATATCACACGTCCTGTTGATCTCTTCTATGTACCATTGAACATCTAACAAAATCACACGTCCTGTTGATCTCTGCTTTATTTCATTGGTTATCTAACGATATCACACATCCTGTTGATCTCTTCTATGTACCATTGAACATCTAACAAAATCACACGTCCTGTTGATCTCTGCTTTATTTCATTGGTTATCTAACGATATCACACGTCCTGTTGATCTCTTCTATGTACCATTGAACATGTAAGAAAATCACACGTCCTCTTTATATCTTCTATGTCATTGGTCATCGAAGTAATTCATATGTCATGTTGATCTCTTCTACATACTATTGGTGATCTAATGAAATCACACGTCCCGTTGATCTCTGCTTTATTTCATTGGTCATCTAACGATATCACACGTCCTGTTGATCTATTCTCTGCACCATTGGCTCTACAGAAGTCGCATTGTCCTCTCGATCATACTTTACACGTAGATTTTACGTTATTATTATGCCTGTTGCATTCATTTAGAAAACATAACAATATAACTGCTGGGCATATATGAAGATGAAGATAAAAATTAAGAAAAAGAAGATTCTTTAGAAGGTCGACTCTGAGGTCATTACTCCCACGATGACACCGAGATCTCACAAGTTATCATCTCAATCTTAATATGCCTGACAAGTGTCGACATGATATTATCAAAGATTCCCCTTAACGAGTACTATAATACAACGTACTTAACGACGCCTGTAAAAACGTTCAAAGTCATGTATGTCTAGCAGATTCCGTTTGTCCATTAGTTGTGAGGTCTCGATGCTCTCACTCGCATCTAACACTCGACTCCTAGACGATGTTTGCTTTGTCTGGAAGAGAACGAGCCAGCTAACAAAGAAGACCGACTGTGTACAACATTGTCTTGTTTGCTTTCCATCGACTTGCAAACAGTAACGAATCAAAGGCTAGAATACCATACCGTAAATCAGAGAATAATTGACCCGCTGGATCCCCACAGTGAGAGCAGACACCGCTCGGGATTTCCTTCCAAATAAGCGACTGATTTCAATCCAAGGATATGTTGTTACACTGTACTTTCGCTGTTCAGTTTGAGGCCGGTTTTCTATAGTTCTTTCACAAACAGAGATTTATGTATAGACAACTTCGTCTCTTTCTTCTTCTTCTGCAATCAACATTATTTGCTATGCGTGTCCATTAGTTATAGGGCTTCGATGCGACATCCTTTGTAGTGCTTAGATGTTCGCTATCTAGTCTCGCGCCACTTGTACCAACAATTTACCGAAGATAGCAATACTTGAGACCAGGTCAACATCTAGGTCAAAGGCATGATAACTATGTTAATGACATGATGCATTGCTGTGGTTTGGAGAGTCCTCAACGAGACATGGTTGGAATGATAATGAGGTGCTTCTCCCTCGATTTCACATGGGTTAAATGGCTAAATCTTTCATGGAAACGGATGGCGTGTGGATCTGTCGTTTTCTTAAAAAATAAATGCATATTTAGTATTCAAAAGGCATATAATTTGCATGTTCGGTGTTCGCAGTTAACCTATACATTTGACGCTGTAAAGTTGTCAAAATATCGAAGTGGCATTGTATATGTTTATGTTGGACTGTTCATGTTAACTTATACATTCGACACTGTGAAGTTTTCATAATATTGTAGTGACATTTCATATGTTTATTGTAGACTTCATTCTGCATTCTATCTTACTCCAAAACTGCATTCTATAAAATGAAGAGCATTTCGTGCAATAAGTCCTTGTCCTTGAAGGTTAGAAAATAAGAATTCATGCATGTGACACGAAACCACGTTTAACATGCAATTGTGAATTCTGGATAATTAGTAAACAGGCGAAAATAGTTTCCACAGAAGCCTTGGAGATGAGGTTTTATAGAAGAATTCTATAAATTAATTGGTCAGCCAAAATGAGAAAGCTGGACATTTTGAGGGAAAGTAAGTCGTAATGTCACAAACATTAGAAAGAAGCAGTCATAATGTGTTGGCCACATTATGAAAAGATAAACACTGGAACATGTGACAGCCGGAAAGATTTGTGGAAACAGATATAGAGGAAGACATCGCGAGAAAATTGTTGATACGCTTGTGTCATGGCGCAGAAGGGAGTCAACACAAGATTTGATTAATGCAGTCGGAGATCGCAATTTGTGGAGAGTCATGATCTCCCACGCCAGCCGGCTAAGTACTGGATGAGGATGATGTTAGACTATACGTGTTAGTTTATTCGTTCGGCACTGTGAAGGTTTGATAATACTAGTGCGGCATTGTAGATGTTTATTTTAGACTATTCGTGTTAGCTTATCCGTTCGGCACTGTGAAGGTTTGATAATGCTAGTGCGACATTGTAGATGTTTATTTTAGACTATTCGTATTAATTAATATATTCAACACTAAAGTTTTCATAATACTGGGGTGACATGTCATATGTTTATGTTAAAATATTGCTTGTGTCGAAAACAGTAAAAGGTGTCTTTTCTATATGAGATGGTGCGTATTAGTATATAATGCTATCTCCATATATTCAGAGTTTTAGAAGCTCCAGCCTACCAGATAACATGACATATTCATGTTTTCCAGTTAACATGACATTACCAAGCTTTCAAGGTAGCATGACATACTTCATCTTTCCAGTTAGCATGACATACTCCATCTTTCCAGTTAGCATGACATACTCCATCTTTCCAGTTAGCATGACATACTCCATCTTTCCAGTTAGCATGACATACTCCATCTGTACAGTTAACATGACATACTCCATCTTTCCAGTTAACTTGACATACTCCATCTTTCCAGTTAACTTGACATACTCCATCTTTCCAGTTAACTTGACATACTCCATCTTTCCAGTTAACTTGACATACTCCATCTTTCCAGTTAACTTGACATACTCCATCTTTCCAGTTAGCAAGACATACTCCTTCTTTCCAGTTAACATGAAATACTCCATCTGTACAGTTAACATGACATACTCCATCTGTACAGTTAACTTGACATACTCCATCTTTCCAGTTAGCATGACATACTCCATCTTTCCAGTTAACTAGACATACTCCACCTTTCCAGTTAACTTGACATACTCCATCTTTCCAGTTAACTTGACATACTCCATCTGTACAGTTAACATGACATACTCCATCTTTCCAGTTAGCAAGACATACTCCATCTTTCCAGTTAACATGACATACCCCATCTGTACAGTTAACATGACATACTCCATCTTTCCAGTTAGCAAGACATACTCCATCTTTCCAGTTAACATGACATACTCCAACTTTTTAGTTAACTTGACATACTCCATCTTTCCAGTTAACTTGACATACTACATCTTTCCAGTTAACTTGAAATACTCCATCTTTCCAGTTAACTTGACATACTCCATCTTTCCAGTTAACTTGACATACTCCATCTTTCCAGTTAACTTGACATACTCCATCTTTCCAGTTAACTTGACATACTCCATCTTTCCAGTTAGCATGACATACTCCATCTTTCCAGTTAACTTGACATACTCCATTTTTCCAGTTAACTTGACATACTACATCTTTCCAGTTAACTTAAAATACTCCATCTTTCCAGTTAACTTGACATACTCCATCTTTCCAGTTAACTTGACATACTCCATCTTTCCAGTTAACTTGACATACTCCATCTTTCCAGTTCACTTGACATACTCCATCTTTCCAGTTAGCATGACATACTCCATCTTTCCAGTTAACTTGACATACTCAATTTTTCCAGTTAATATGACATTCTATCGTTCCAGTTAATATGTTATACCCCATCTTTCCAATTAACATGCCACACTCAATCTTTCCATTTAATATGACATACTCATTTCTGGTTAGCATGACAAACACCATCTTTCCAGTTAACATGACATAGTTAAGCTTTCCAGTTAGCATGACATACTCCATCTTTCCAGTTAGCAAGACATACTCCATCTTTCCAGTTAATATGACATACTCATTTCTGATTAGCATGATACTCACCATCTTTCCAGTTAACATGACATAATCAAGCTATCCAGTTAGCATGACATACGCCATCTTTCCAGTTAATATGCCATACTCAATCTTTCCAGTTAATATGCCATACTCAATCTTTCCAGTTAATATGACATACGCATTTCTGGTTAGCATGACAAACACCATCTTTCCAGTTAACATGACATAATCAAGCTTTCCAGTTAGCATGACATACTCCATCTTTCCAGTTATCAAGACATACTCCATGTTTCCAGTTAATATGACATACTCATTTCTGATTAGCATGATACTCACCATCTTTCCAGTTAACATGACATAATCAAGCTTTCCAGTTAGCATGACATACTCCAGCTTTGCGTTTAATATGACACACTCCATTTTTCCATTTAATATGACATACTCCATCTTTCCATTTCATATGACATACTCCATCTTTCCATTTCATATGACATACTCCATATTTCCATTTAATATGACATACTCCATCTTTCCATTTAATATGACAAACTCCATCTTTCCAGTTAGCAAGACATACTCCATCTTTCCAGCTAACATGACATAATCCATCTGTACAGTTAACATGACATACTCCATCTTTCCAGTTAGCAATACATACTCCATCTTTCCAGTTAACATGACATACTCCATCTGTACAGTTAACTTGACATACTCCATCTGTTTAGTTAACTTGACATACTCCATCTTTCCAGTTAGCAAGACATACTCCATCTTTCCAGTTAGCATGACGTACTCTGTCAGCGACTTGTGCGCTGCAGATTCTCACGACTCCGCTACTTTCGCACTGCACAGAATAACAATTCATGACATTTGCGAAAGGAATGCAATTTATTCAGAGCCGACATTTGAATGGCTCGACGAGCGTTGTACTTCATCATCATACACAACATGAATGCATTAACGTGATGATAGATGATGTTAGCATTTCACAATCTAAATGAACAGCCCTATGTTTGCCTATGGCCTAGAAACTCTAGCATTGGTCAAGGATACGTCTGCTCTCTCTCCCGTCTCCAGTCAGTCTGTCCACACGCTACACATTGCGTGGACAAGCACGGACACTTTACTATCCGTGCAGTAGCCCTTATTGCGTGCATGGTCTTTCCAGCACGCTGGCTGGTGAGTTCGAGTAACCCGCCATATCACGGTTACTCGCAAGGACCAGCTACCCAATTGCTTGGGGAAAGCCCTCGCTCATCTGTACTCATCGACCTCTGGTCTGACACAAATGTGTCTCCTTGTGAGGCTATTAATAGTACTCGGTGTCTCTCTTCTGTCCGGTGTCTCCCTACTAGCCTAGTGTTAACTCATTACTCCTGTAAGCCCTTATTGGGGATGCTGACAGGGTCCCCTCCACTCCGCGAAGTGTTACTTCTCTTTTCTCATGTTTGTAACACTTCTGGTCACAAAAGAAAAATTGGTTGTCCCCAATTTTGTCAGATCTCCAATAAGTATAGAACTTTCTAGTTTGGGGATAGAACAATATCTTCTACCTTCATTCACAGTGTTCTATCTTTTCACTTGGCTAATTCAGTAGCTCATGTCTTAGTATAGTTGGTTCTATATATATCTTTGGGATAGGTAGTGAACCGGAAACCGTTGTCTTCTGACTTATGTCCTGGCTTCTGTCGTTTGACCCTATGTCTTTTGACTTTCACCTATTGACTTCAGTCTTGACCTGTTCCTCCAATTGCCCGAAATGACAACCTACACACAAGTTGACTCTATTATGAGTACAACACATGAGCACAAAGTGTTCATGTTCCCATTAATATCCCCTCCGACTCTATACACACAGCTCTACTGTTCACCTTCTTGCTTCCGCATGTGAACAAGTTATATTCACTGTTACATTTAGGTTTCTAATAATTTATTGTGTCCCCTGATTTTAGAGTTATCGTTCTTTGGATTTAATGGTGTGTGCATCTTTTATGTGTTCGTTTTCCTGTTTGTTTGCGTGTTTTCTAATAAACTAAAGTGTACTTAACTCTCTAACATGTGTATGTGTTAGTGTACTAAATGTGTGTGTTCCTTCGAGCGCCGCAAATCGGTTTATTGTGGTTACAAACGTTCGTTATTTTTATTTGTGACCACAACTCCGTTTTCTGAAGCTCAAAGTACATTCTCTATATACTCTGTTAAAGTGTGGCTGTAACACACATAAAAACTCGACAACACACTGGATACACAGATGACACAGACAAGTCAAATAAGACGTTTTAAGCGGTGGAAAAAAAAATTTCCGCTGTCTTTTTCTCTCGCTCTCTTTCTCTCAATGTTTACTAAGTTTTTGCATTCTCCCCTCGCATTTATTCTTCTTTTATACATCTTTCATTCCCTTTCATACTGTTCTTTCACTCAACCATTCTTTCGTCATTAAAATATGTTTCATAGCATTAAATACATACACATTATATATATACACACTAAACGATTGGCTGAATTTCAATAGTAATCATGCCAAATGACTGTGCGTTTTGCTTGCACGCGTCATGTCTATACAAAATATACATAGTTATAAGGATGGTTTGTTACCGATCCTGTCATAGTAACTTACTACTAATTTGGTGTGCTGACCTAAATCACCCTAAAGGGAAATAATCTAATACTACTTTCATTTGAGAAAAATGGGTTAATTACCTTAAATGTTATTTGTGAAGCCGGTCTCTGTGGCTTAAGGGCTTGCGAACGCGGTTTGTGAGCCCGGTTAGTATACCCGGGTTCGAAACACGGCGGTGCTCGTATTTTCGAAAAAGGTATAGAGATCGGTCGTTCAGAAAGCAATGGCAAACTACTGAACGTAACACTTGCCTAGTACATCAACAGCAGCTGAAAATGCTGGTGTTGCCTGCAACGTCCCGTAAGGGATACGCAACAAAAGTTTTTTTATTTGTGAAAAGGATGATACTAATTCCTAAATGATTGGATTAGTTTTGCACTGATATTTTAGATGAATGGATGTATAAATGATTATAAGTATATGGTAATAAACTAATATAATATCTAAAAATTGTATTTCTATAGATGATGTTCTAATAAATGGGTTATTAATTAAATGATGGTGATTTCTAACTCCGCAAATAAAAAATAAAGTTATATATGCATTTAAACAATTTGCAATAGAATAAATAACCGAAAAATGAAGTTATAGATACTGTTAATAAAATAATAATGTACATATATCACAGTTACATTTCTATATCTAACTATACTAAGACGAAGTCCTCCTCTGCGTTGTGAAGATGGAGCAATCCTCTTTGTAAACTATTATAACATTGTTCATTCCGCCAAAGTTTCTTATGCTTTCATAGAAGGATAGTGTATTAATATAGTTGCCTACTACATTATGTAGGTTCGTAGCTAACCCTGGAATGTCATTCGGGGTCTAAGCGCTGGTTCAATCTATTCTAGATTCGGGGTCTAGCCTGGGTTCACTGTCTTATTGGCTTTGGTTCATATATACTGACCCATGTGTGTAGCAGCGCCTGTTGATTCTGCGTCAGTTCGTTACACTTCTTATTGCACTGTTATATTTACACAAATTATATCTGGCGTGGTTAACGCACTTACGATATGTCTTAATCACCACATATGGCACTGGGTTAAGTAATATTACAGTGTCACTGTTTCTGGTGGTGTATGATCGATCCCTTCCTGTAACTCAGGTATTTGAATGGATGATGGACGACTCAAAATGTCTGCAATCGTATTTAATCTCCCTTTTAAATGCTGGATGGTAAATGTGTAATTTTGGAGAATTAAAGCCCACCTGTAAATTCTATTGTTGGTAGGATGTCCAGATTGCATCACAGACAATGGAGAGTTATCGGATTGGATTACAAACTGTGCTCCTGCCAAAAATCGGTGAAACTTTCTCACGCAATAGATCAAACTAAGGCCTTCCAATTCTGATGCTGAATATCTTCCTTCAGTAGGAGTAATCTTGCGACTTACGTACATTACGGGATGGAACGTCCCGTCGTAGAACTGTCCTAGTATCCCAGATATGGATATGGCACTCGCGTCTGTACGTAAGAAATAAGTGAGTTTTGGATTAGGCATACGAAGGATAGGTGGAACGCTGAAAAAATGTTTCAATTTCGATAACGCACTAATTAATCGTGCATCTTTTACAGATAACTTAGCCGAAGCTTTTAAGATGTTAGAAAAGACACTGGTGATTTCCGCCAGATTTGGACTGAATTTACTACAGTAGTTTACCAGATCGAGTACACTTCGGACCTGTTTCTTGGTCGTTGGCATTGTTAATTTCAGAATCTTAGTGACGATTGTCATCAGTTTTCAATTGGCCCCTGCAGATGGTATGACCCAGGAAGTCAATTTGTTCCATGCCCAACTCTACTTTGGACGGCTTAGCTGTGAGTCCACACAATCTCAACCTGTCGAAGACTTGTCGACGTTTCAGTAGGTGTTTTGTCCTGTCTTCCGTATGACTGCATATGTTATTTATATCAGTCGAAATACTGGTCGTAGTTGAATCTACCGTAGGACGTGGTAATTTCATCTTGTCCTCGTCTGTCTGGTACAATATTGTTGTGGTGCTAGCTGTGTGTGCTGTTATCTGGCTAAGTGTATTTGCGTTGTCGCTGTCGTGTGTCGCCCTATCTAGTGAAGTTGTGTTGTGTACGTCTGTCGTCTCATTGCTTGGTGATGGTGCAATTTGTTCGTCTGTCTGTTGTTCTTGTCGTAAAAAGTATGGTTTCAGTATGTTGATATGAAATATCTCTAAGTGTCCTTTTATCGATATTTCATGATCGCCATCTGATATTTTATGTTCAACGATGAGAGGCTCTTGCCAAGATGTTAGTGACATATTATGTTTCTCAGGTAGTCGAATCACAACCTTCTGGTTAGGTTTAAGGTGAATCGTTTTCGCACCCTTATTTGGATAGTTGTGGTTTCCATTACTCGACACCTGCATTAGGGGTCCAGCAATATCGACCGCTATACTATCAAGTGGTCTAGATGCTATTACTGACCGTTGCACTTCGGCCTTTACATGATTTTTCTTTCGTACACGATGTTGACAAACAGTACAAGAGCGACAGAAAGATTTTATGTCCGAACTGAATTTCGGCCAGTAAAATTGTGATAGAATTCTGGCTCGCGTTTTATGATAACCCAAATGTTCAGCACACGGTGATTCATGTGCGCTTTTTAGCACATTTTGTCGGTATGTTATAGGTAGCACCGTCTGCTGAGTTTCATAGTTATTATATGTATAATAACGCATGAGAATTCCGTTAACCTTTTTAAAGTACCAGGAAGAATTTTTAGAAACTTTCTTTCGCTCACACAACAAGTTAAAATACGGTGTGATTGTTTGGTCGGTGCTTTGTGCCTCGATCAACTTTTGTCGAGTAGTGTTGGTATCTGCACCACTTGGTGTTAATAGCTGTAGCGTTTCACTTTGTAAGTCAGTATAATTTGTTTCTGTATCTGACTTAGTTACAGCGTTGGCCATGTGTGTCTCTTTCCAGGTTTTTATGTTGTCGTCTGTACATTCTTTCAATGCATCTAGGCACCCCAAAATAAGATCCGTACATGGATCTTGGAGGATAGCGCACGTAAATGTGCCGGTAAGGAACGGGGTATTGATATGCGCTTTTGCCAGTGGATATTTCTCGATGGTTCCAGAGAAAGTACGGCATTTGACAAATTCACCCGTATAATCTTCTGGTCTAGCAAGTTCTCTCCTTAACCCCAGTATAGTACTGCCGCTATCAACTAAGCATTGGCATGGTTGCCCATTGACCAGTGCATCGTAGAACTTAAGTTTACCTCTGGAGGCACATGCTGCATTAGCTTCTTCATTTGAACATGATATTATGTGTCCACATTTTAATCTCCCATCCGCATGAAACTGATGGCATACTTTACATTTCTTAAAGTCTAAAATATCGGTTGCTAATGATACACTCTGACATTCATTCGTTGGCAATACATTGACAAGTTCGGGATCTATGTCACTCTCATCGTCTGATGATGTATCGATGAGGGCTGCGTTGTTTGCCTTCATTCTCTGTCTCCCAAGACATTTATTGCTATAGTGGCCATAACTTGAACAAAAATAACATTTTACAGCACGTTTAAACGATGATCGTCTGGTTTCTTGCTTCTTTAA
The DNA here is from genome assembly GCA_014155875.1 of Cepaea nemoralis. NCBI lineage: Eukaryota > Metazoa > Mollusca > Gastropoda > Stylommatophora > Helicidae > Cepaea > Cepaea nemoralis. Next base: position 218,666 of record JACEFZ010014891.1, read on the forward strand.
CACTTGCTCTAGGTGTGCCGGATATGTGGGGTTCTTATCACACATTGAATAAGTTGGATGAAAAAGATTGCAATAGTTACATCGAGGTGGTTTCTGATATGGTTTGTCCTTCTTACTGTAATCTTTTTGTTTGTATGATCTATCAGGAACTCTACTTGCAAAAGCTGTAATTTCTGTGTCGTGTGATGTAGTTTTAAATATGTCCCGATTAGAGGAAAAATAAGCTGACCCCCGTTTCTCTAATTGTTGAATGGAATCAATATCTGACTGTTGTAAAAATTTTGCAAAAGGGGTAGGCACTGTAGAAACGACTTTGTCCATTACCATTAGCTCTTCTAGTTTTTCATAGCTGTTACCTACTTTAGCCGCTCTAGTCCACTTTTTAAATGTGCTCTGCACGTTAGAGATGTAGTCTAAAAAGGTTTCAGTTGCTTTTGGCTTGATCTGTGAGAATTGAATTTGGTACCCAGTAGCGTCCAAAAGAAAATGTTGCATTATCCTATCGTGTATGTACTGGTAATTGTTTCTAAGATCTGTAGGTATGGATTCTATTACTTTTAAAGGCTCCCCACTCAGGTTCCTCATGTAAATCATTGCCCAATCCTCTAAAGGTATTTTCTGTGTTTTTAGCTGGAACTCTATATTTTCAGTCCATGCGCTGATTGAATCACCTACAGTGTATGGTTTGATAAGGCCCTTGTACTTACTAAATTTGTTCTGTTCTTCTTGGCTCTTTTGTTTGTTAGAGGCTATTTGTATGTTAGAATCTACCTCCATTTCCTTCATCTTTAGTCTAGTTTCTGAATCTAATTGTATCTGCTTTTGTGTGGTGGCTTCCTCTGCTTGTTTGTTAGCATGTTCTAAGTCTAACTGTTTCTGTTTGATAATTTGGTCCGACTCTAATTTTTTTTGGTCTAACTCTAATTTTTTCTGGTCTAACTCTAATTGTTTTTGTTTGTTAACTTGTTCTAACTCTAATTGTTTCTGTTTGGTAGCCTCCTCGACCTCTTTCATTTCTTTTTGATGCTGTCTTTCTAATGCTCTTTCATCTCTCTGTCGAGCTAGCTCTTCTTTATACTTCTCATCTGCCCATTTTTCTAGCTTATCGCCAGTGTGGCCCATTGCAATGCCCGCCTGGATACATTCATTTAGTGACGCCATTTTGTGGCGTAATGTTAGCTCAGAATGCTAATACAATAATATGCACAGAATAGTTTACAATAATATGTTAGTAAATGTACATCTTTCGCTGGAAAAGAAGATGCATGATTAAGTTAGAGCATATCAAAATATTTGGAAAATATACTCATCTAATTTGTTGGACAGTACGGTACTTGGGATGTTCCACCGCAGTCTTTCACACTACACACTGGTTTGATTTGATAACACACGGGCTGCTTCTGGTTAGTAGAGCAGCAAAAATTAGACACACGCTTACGTTGTAAATACAAGCTCACAATGCATCATATTTTATCAAATATTTCATATTTCATCAGGTTGTTAATACAATCTCCTATTTCATGCGAATGATGAATGAAAATGTGATAAATAGTGATAAATGGTATTAATGATGAATGATATGATCGTCTGAATGATTGTTAGATGATAAATGAAATGATTAGTCGTATGGCCGTAAATGTCGTCTTGTCTTCGCTGTTTGACTCTGGTGTACCTTCGTTCTAGGCTGCAGTTCGTCGCTAATCTATTCACTGATTTCGTAAAATGGTGACATTGATGGCTGTATCACATGCAATGAAATGTACACGGTGGTTACAATGGTAATGTTCACTGATGATTTCATACATTTCAATTGCTTTTAGTATAATAACTCACTTTCTAAATAATATTGGTAGAATTTCACACTTCATCGATCTATTTTGTCTCAATTGTGGTTCACACTCCACAAATTGGCGATCGTATAATTTACCACAAGGAAAAAAAAAATTAATTTATAGCATGTATCACAATAAATTTGTATTACTTTGCAATATATCACACAGCAATTATGTTGAATCGTGCATTGAATTAATGCTGGTACACACTTTTGTAATATCAATCGATAGCTAGCGTTCGTTCAGTGGTTTATAATATCACTTGCCTGCTGGCGTTAACTGTTCGTTGAATATTACAACACCTGCCTAATATGACTGCTCAGAAAAAATCACTGTAATCTGACAGTAATTATTCTGGCACCAATTCGGGATCTACTGGTGTTTATTCCCTGTGTTTGACATAATTCGCCGCTGGCGTTGGTTCACTGACCATTCTGACACCAATTCGGGGTCTACCAGTAATTGTACTGCTGGCGTTGGTTCACTGTGTTCTGATACCAATTCGCCGCTGGCGTTGGTTCACTGACCATTCTGACACCAATTCGGGGTCTAACAGTAATTGTACTGCAGGCGTTGGTTCACTGTGTTCTGACATCAATTCGCCGCTGGCGTTGGTTCCCTGACCATTCTGACACCAATTCGGGGTCTAGCCTGTCAGCGACTTGTGCGCTGCAGATTCTCACGACTCCGCTACTTTCGCACTGCACAGAATAACAATTCATGACATTTGCGAAAGGAATGCAATTTATTCAGAGCCGACATTTGAATGGCTCGACGAGCGTTGTACTTCATCATCATACACAACATGAATGCATTAACGTGATGATAGATGATGTTAGCATTTCACAATCTAAATGAACAGCCCTATGTTTGCCTATGGCCTAGAAAGCTATCGCATTGGTCAAGGATACGTCTGCTCTCTCTCCAGTCAGTCTGTCCACACGCTACACATTGCGTGGACAAGCACGGACACTTTACTATCCGTGCAGTAGCCCTTATTGCGTGCATGGTCTTTCCAGCACGCTGGCTGGTGAGTTCGAGTAACCCGCCATATCACGGTTACTCGCAAGGACCAGCTACCCAATTGCTTGGGGAAAGCCCTCGCTCATCTGTACTCATCGACCTCTGGTCTGACACAAATGTGTCTCCTTGTGAGGCTATTAATAGTACTCGGTGTCTCTCTTCTGTCCGGTGTCTCCCTACTAGCCTAGTGTTAACTCATTACTCCTGTAAGCCCTTATTGGGGATGCTGACATACTCCATCTTTCCAGTTAACTTGACATACTCCATCTTTCCAGTTAACTTGAAATACTCCATCTTTCCAGTTAACTTGACATACTCCATCTTTCCAGTTAACTTGACATACTCCATCTTTCCAGTTAACTTGGCATACTCCATCTTTCCAGTTAGCATGACTAACTCCATCCTTCCAGTTAACTTGGCATACTCCATCTTTCCAGTTAATATGACATTCCATCGTTCCAGTTAATATGTCATACTCCATCTTTCCAATTAACATGCCACACTCAATCTTCCCGGTTAATATGACATACTCATTTCTGGTTAGCATGACAAACACCATCTTTCCAGTTAACATGACATAATCAAGCTTTCCAGTTAGCATGAGATACTCCATCTTTCCAGTTAGCATGACATACTCCATATTTCCAGTTAGTATAACATACTACATCTTTGCAATTAATATGACATACTCCATCTTTCCAGATAACATGATATATTTAAGATTGCGAGTTAACATGACACAATCAAGCTTTCCAGTTAACATGATATATTTAAGATGTCGAGTTAACATGACACAATCAAGCTTTCCAGTTAACTTGACATACTCCAACTTTCCAGTTAACATGACATACTCCATCTTTCCAGTTAACATGACATACTCTATCTTTCCAGTTAGCTTGACATACTCTATCTTTCCAGTTAATATGCCATACTCAATCTTTTCAGTTAACATGGCATAATCAAGCTTTCCAGTTAGCATGACATACTCCATCTTTCCAGTTAGCAAAACATACTCCATCTTTCCAGTTAATATGATATACTCATTTCTGATTAGCATGATACTCACCATCTTTCCAGTTAACATGACATAATCAAGCTATCCAGTTAGCATGACATACCCCATCTTTCCAGTTAATATGCCATACTCAATCTTTCCAGTTAATATGACATACTTATTTCTGGTTAGCATGACAAACACCATCTTTCCAGTTAACATGACATAATAAAGCTTTCCAGTTAGCATGACATACTCCATCTTTCCAGTTAGCAATACATACTCCATCTTTCCAGTTAATATGACATACTCATTTCTGATTATCATGATACTCACCATCTTTCCAATTAACATGACATAATCAAGCTTTCCAGTTAGCATGACATACTCCATCTTTCCAGTTAGCAAGACATACTCCATCTTTCCAGTTAATATGACATACTAATTTCTGATTAGCATGATACTCACCATCTTTCCAGTTAGCATGACATACTCCATCGTTCCAATTAGTATGACATACTCCAGCTTTGCGTTTAATATGACACACTCCATTTTTCCATTTAATATGACATACTCCATCTTTCCATTTCATATGATATACTCCATCTTTCCATTTCATATGACATACTCCATCTTTCCATTTCATATGACATATTCCATCTTTCCATTTAATATGGCATTCTCCATCTTTCCATTTAATATGACATACTCCATCTTTCCATTTAATATGACATACTCCATCATTCCATTTAATATGACATACTCCATCTTTCCATTTCATATGACATACTCCATCTTTCCATTTAATATGACATACTCCATCTTTCCATTTCATATGACATACTCCATCTTTCCATTTAATATGATATACTCTATCTTTCCATTTAATATGACAAACTCCATCTTTCCATTTAATATGACAACTCCAGCTTTCGAGTTAGCATGGCATACTCCGCCGTTCTATTTAATATGACATACTCCATCTTTGCAGTTAATATGACATACTCCATCTATCTAGTTAGCATGACATACGCAATATTTCAAGCTAGCAGGACACACTCCATCTTTCCAATGTTACTCCAGCTTTTCAGTTTTGATGTCGAAATCCAGCTTTCTAGTTAACATGATACTCCAGCTTTCCAGTTAACATGACACACTCCAGCTTTCCTGTTAGGATGACATATTCCAGCTTTCTAGTTAACATGCCACAATCTACCTTTCCAGTTAACATGACATACTCCAGCCTTTCAGTTAACATGACATACTCCAGTTTTCCTGTTAGGATGACATATTCCAGCTTTCCTGTGAGGATGACATATTCCAGCTTTCTAGTTAACATGCCACAATCTACCTTTCCAGTTAACATGACATACTCCAGCCTTTCAGTTAACATGACATACTCCAGTTTTCCAGTTAACAAGATATTCGTCAGTTTCCCAGTTAACATGACATACTCCAGCTTTCCAGTTAACATGACACACTCCAGCTTTCCTGTTAGGATGACATATTCCAGCTTTCTAGTTAACATGCCACAATCTACCTTTCCAGTTAACATGACATACTCCAGCCTTTCAGTTAACATGACACACTCCAGCTTTCCAGTTAACAAGATATTCGTTAGTTTCCCAGTTAACATGAAACACTCTAGCTTTCCAGTTAAGATGCATTCATCTAGCTTTCCCGTTTCTCAAAATGTTACTTTCGTTTGATTAAGCCGTTTTCTTTTAAGTTCACTTGCTTCAAGATATCTTCATTACACTTTATATCCGCGCATGGGCTTCTCTTCATTCTCCGCAAAACGATATCACTACAACCTTTAGGTCTAATCGCAGCCAGTACGTATGCCATGTGCTGAGTCATCATCTGGTTGCATCTAAATATACCTCTATACAGATGGGAAGTTTCAGACTCGCATCTCCCCTGGTTTTCTGGCTTTTAGTGGAGATCATGGGGAAGGTGCGCAGTTAGGAAGGTACAGGCTGTATCTTCGGTCTCAGAAATTGCCACATAAAGACGAAATGTCATGGCAGTGCAAACCAAGCCCTAAGACTTAGTTGGTAACTGATCTAGGAAGGGTGCTCCGACAGGCTTTACTCATCCGGCAGCTTCTGCAGGTTTTTCTAGAAGTATTAGTGTTACCATGCCTCTGGAGTTAACTACGTAGGTCGAGACGGGGCTCGTGCTGTGTTGACATCACATAGTCTCTAAAATTCAGCCAAGGCTTTGTGCAATGGAGAGGTTATTATACTTCGTTTTGAATGACAATGTAACAAGCTGTCGTCTGTCAAAACTGAAAGGTACCAGCGAGTGGAGACCACAGCAACACAGTGCCCAGAAGACTGGCTGTCCAACCGGGTAGGAGATAGGTCTTTACACTAACCTTAATCAAATAGAACAATGTCATCTAGGCTCGGATGGTCTCGAGGCTAATGCATATAATCTAAGAATTATAACGCAATCTTTCCGTGCTCTAACAAACAAACGAGAAAAATAGTGTTGAGGTGCTACATAGAACCTATACTTTTGTATGAATGTGAAGCGTGGACAATAAGCAGTCAAGCTAAAAAAACAGCTGATGGCTGTGGAAATGTGGTTTCTGAGGAAAATGCAAAGAATACCATGGACAGACAGAAAAACCAATGAACAAGTCCTTCAAGACACAAATGAAGATCGTAAACTGATTAGAGACATTAGACGTAGACAGTCAAAATGTTTTGGGCATGTTATGAGAAGAAATGAATTGGAGAACTTGGTGACAACTGGCAAGATCAAAGAGAAGAGACCAAGGGGAAGACCGAGAAGTAAAAACCTGGATGGCTTGGCCACATGGCATGGTCGAGACAGGAACACGGAGCTGATCCACGACTCTGGTGATCGAGTGAGACGGCAGAACATGATCGCCCACGCTTACCGGCATGGCACATGATGGATGGATTGATGGAACAAACAAAAGGAACAATAGAAAAACAAAAACCCATCTCACACAATCACATGGAATATAAGAGTCGCAGTTCTGCACGCTGTCGACAATGTCAGCAAGGAGTGAAGTGTTCTCTATTATGTTGAACTTTTTCCCGTTGATGAGTTTTCCATTTTATTTTCAAAATGTACCCAGCGTAGCTGAGAGGTTTACCGCTTTTAAAGTTGTTTTTTTCTGACTGGAAAAATTGATTCGCATCACACACCTGTTAGTTGAAATTCATTGTTGACTTCTCGTTCAGATAGAACTGGCAAACTACTGAACGTAAAATTGCATATTAAATCACAAACAGGAATTGGTTGCAATGTCCTGCAAAAGACATGCACAATAACTTCAATAAATAAAAAAGAAAACTCTTACAAAGGTCCGCGTATATGGCTTAGGGATTAGAGATACCAAGTTTCACAATTCCCCGAAATACCGAATCGAGGGTTCGAAATCAGTCGCTGGCGATTTAGAAATAGATTTCTATGCGTTGATTCTGATGGTATGAGGGTCGGTTTTTTAGAAAGCAATAACAAATTAATGAGCGTAAAATTGTCTGCTAAATCACAAACAGTCAATAAATGTCAGACTTGATTGTCACGTCCTGTAAAAGACATGCGACTGACTACACTGTTACTTGGTAGCTTTGTGGTTAGTCTGCTTGGTTAACCGAGACAATAGTGGGGGTTCAAACTTCGGCACTGGCAGAACTCATCTGTTCTCTGATCAACAAGTATCTGTGGGAAGAGTGACGCAGGGACTGGCCCCCTCGCCTGTCGACCAGGTGGCCCGGCATTCAAACCCACATGGCGGAGGGGTTTTCTTAAATCTTCATCTGGGATTCACTTCTGACCCAGCGTAAAATCTGCACCAAGAAATAATCTAGGAAGTAAAGGTGGCCAGTGGGACTTTAACCACACCACCCAGGAAATGTCCATTGATCTATACACTTATAGAATAACACATATATCCATACGCTTGCCTTTCCGTTCGGTTAGCATGGTTTTGAATTCGCTTCTAGACATATGTTTTGTTAAATTGACGTGGGCTCCCAGGACGATCAGGCTTAAAATGGGTGCCAAGAAAAGTGGGCCGCGTGATTTTGACCATATCATCCCTGGAGTGCCAGTTGGGCTATACATGTATGGGTTTATCACCATTTTCCCAGTACGTCATGAGACGTTCAAAAGAGATCTCTAATTAATTTACTTACCTCGTATTCAGCACCTCTCACAAAAGAGACTTTGTCTTTTAACTTTTTTTGTAACCCATTCACTGGAGGTCCGCATGGCCAAATGGACAAGAGCTCTGGCGTTTAAATTTCCTGTGCGCTGGTAGCCAAGTAGCGAGTTCAAGCTCTACACTGATCAGTCGGTCTTAAATGTTGACTATTCATCCTTAACTTGTGGACGTAAATTGCAAGTACCCCAGAAGTTGGGGTGAGTTCATTTGATGGCGACAGGCACTAGTACTAGGGAACGTTAATTCATACGCACATATCTGCGCAAAGCACTCCCCAAAAGTAGTACTCAATGGACTAACCTTGAGTTGAAAGCGAGCAAAAACATTTAAATATTTATAATATTGTCGATGCAATTGCGGCACATTAATTTCTTTACCTGCCTATTTAATACTTATTTTACACGTTTCAAATATAACGAATTCACCTGACAATGTTTTTCTCTTATGTACAATATCTGCCCAATATATACTTGATGTAGGAACATGAGTGGTTGGAATGGCTGCGTGCCCAATTGCCTTAGCAGATAAAGTTCGTTCGTTGGTTTGTTGGAATGCCTCTTAAATTCTTGATATTATTTTTTGAGTCTGTGTTTTATTCTTCTCACTTAGGTCAACAGTGCCTTTCTGGTCAACATCATTCGTGTGCTGGTGGTCAAGCTCCGGTCCAACAACCTGGTGGAGTCCCGCAGGATCAGGTACTTACAATAGTGCTCCTGTGATACACGTGTCGCTAGACGTTCTTTCTGTTGCACTCTATCTGTAATGTTGTTATGTTACTTTGCTGGTTTTCTAAAGTACTCAATAACGCTGTTGTGTTACTATGCTTATTTTATAAAGTACTCTAACGCTGTTATGTTACTCTGCTTGTTTTATAAAGTACTATATAAGGCTATTTTTTTTGTTACTTTGCTCCTTTTGTATAGTACTCTACAACCACGGTATATTACTTTGCTTCCACTCTATAATACACTACAACGCTGGTAACTTACTTTATTCTTTTGTATAGTACGCTACAGTGATGTTATGTTACTTTGCTTGCTTTCTATAGTGCTCTCCGATGCTCTTATGTTACCTTTCTTGCTTTCTATAGTACGCTACAAGACTGTCATGATAATATACTCAATTAAACTGTACTATTCAACTTTCGAGAGCTGCAGTGGCTTAATGGCTATGCACTTACCTGGCTGCCCAGTGGTCAAAAGTTTGATTTCCCATCGACGCTGATGTTGAAAACTCATCTGGGTTTCCAGGTGATCCATCATGTGTCATGACGGTAAGCGCGGTCGGTCATGATTCACCATCTCACTCGATCACCAGAGTCGTGGATCAGCTCAGTGTTCCTGTCTCGACCATGCCACGTGGTCAAGTCATCCAGGTATTTACATCTCTGTCTTCCCCTTGTTTTCTTTCCCTTGATCTTGCCAGTTATCACCAAGTTTGCAAGTGTATTTCTTCTCATAAAATGCCCAGAAATGTTGATTGTCTATGTCTAATTTATCTAATCAGTTTACGATTTTCATTTGTTTCTTCTAGGACATGATCGTTGGTTTTTCTGTCTGTCCATGGTATTCTTATTCACAGCCATCATATGTTTTGTTTTTCAGCTTGACTACTCACTGTCCACGGTTCACATCTATACAAAAGTACAAGCTGTATGTAGCATCTCAACACTCTTTATTTTCTCGTAGCAATTGACATCTTTTTATTGGTCAGTACGTCTTTTATCTTGCAAAAGACTACCTTCGCCAGATAAACCCATTGTAAAATGGGTAGAAAAACTTATCATGGGAAGTGTAAGTAAAAGTAATATTGACGGAATATGTACCACGTACCGATTGGTCTATAAACACGGGGTCAAGAACCTTATGCCAAATACCTCACAATGTGCGTTATAAAAACCTTTACTTGTGACTGTTATTAGAATTGTTAGTATGTACCTATGCAGTTTTGCTGTGTGTTATTTACTATGTTGTTATGTTATAATGCTTCTTTCTAAAGTACTATCAAGTGTGATCTACACTCTTAGGATTGTTAGTATGTTCCTATGCATTGTTACTGTGTGTTATACAATGTTGTTATGTTATAATGTTCTTTCTAAAGTACTATCAAGCATGTTCTACATTCCATTATATAGCCCCAGAGAACATGGTTATGTAATAGGTCTGTATGTTGTACTATACAGCTCTGTCATGTAATTACATGTCAGTGTTAGTACTACTTCACATTGTGTCCCCACGTCTCATTCTGTAGTAGTGTTCAGTGTTAGTACTACTTCACATTGTGTCCCCACGTCTCATTCTGTAGCACCGTGTCACGTGTTATATTATGATATGTCTGTCTGTTATACTATACAACGTTGTGATGTAATTCTATTAGTCTTATATTGTACTACATGACAATGTGTTGCTATATTGTACTACATGACAATGTGTTGCTATATGTATTTCTATAGTCTTATATTGTACTACATGACAATGTGTTGCTATATGTATTTCTATAGTATTATATTGTACTACATGACAATGTGTTGCTATATGTATTTCTATAGTATTATATTGTACTACATGACAATGTGTTGTTATATGTATTTCTATAGTATTATATTGTACTACATGACAATGTGTTGCTATATGTATTTCTATAGTATTATATTGTACTACATGACAATGTGTTGTTATATGTATTTCTATAGTATTATATTGTACTACATGACAAGTGTTGTTATATGTATTTCTATAGTTATATGTACTACATGACAATGTGTTGTTATAGTATTTATATAGATATGTAAATGAACAATTTGTTGTATATGTATTTCTATAGTTATATGTACTACATGACAATGTGTTGTATATGTATTTCTATAGTATATATGTACTACATGACAATGTGTGCTATATATATTGTACTACATGACAATGTGTTGTTATATGTATTTCTATAGTCTTATATTGTACTACATGACAATGTGTTGTTATATGTATTTCTATAGTATTATATTGTACTACATGACAATGTGTTGCTATATGTATTTCTATAGTCTTATATTGTACTACATGACAATGTGTTGTTATATGTATTTCTATAGTCTTATATTGTACTACATGACAATGTGTTGTTATATGTATTTCTATAGTCTTATATTGTACTACATGACAATGTGTTGCTATATGTAGTTCTATAGTCTATATTGTACTACATGACAATGTTGTGGTTATCTGTATTTCTATAGTATTATATTGTACTACATGACAACTGTGTTGTTATATGTATTTCTATAGTATTATCTTGTACTACATGACTAATGTGTTTTTTTTCTAGTTATTGTACTACATGACATTTTGCTATATGTATTTCTAGAGTATATATTGTACTACATGACAATGTGTTGTATATGTATTTCTTATAGTAATTATATTGTACTACATGACAATGGTGTTTGTTATATGTATTTCTGATGAGTATTATATTGTAGCTACATGGACAATGTGTTGTTATATGGTATTTCTATAGTATTATATGTACTACAGACAATGTTGTTGTTATATGTATTTCTTATAGTATTATATTGTACTACATGACAATGTGTTTGTTGATATGTATTTCTATAGTATTATATTTGTACTACATGACAATGTGTTGCTATATGTATTTCTATAGTCATTATATTGTACTACATGACAATGTGTTGCTATATGTATTTCTATAGTCTTATATTGTACTACATGACAAGTGTGTTAAGTTGCTATGATGTATTGTCTATAGTCTTAGTATATTGTACTACATGACAATGTGTTGCTATATGTATTTCTATAGTATTATATTGTACTACATGACAATGTGTGTGTTAGTTTATATTGTACTACATGACAAGTGTTGATGTATTTCATAGTATATTGTACTACTGACAATGTGTTGCTATATGTATTTCTATAGTATTATATTGTACTACATGACAATGTGTTGTTATGATTGTACTACATGACATGTGTTGTTATATTGTACTACATGACAATGTGTTGTTATATGTATTTCTATAGTATTATATTGTACTACATGACAATGTGTTGCTTATATATTGTACTACATGACATGTGTTGTTATATTGTACTACATGACAATGTGTTGTTATATTGTACTACATGACAATGTGTTGTTATATGTATTTCTATAGTATTATATTGTACTACATGACAATGTGTTGTTATATTGTACTACATGACAATGTGTTGTTATATTGTACTACATGACAATGTGTTGTTATATTGTACTACATGACAATGTGTTGTTATATGTATTTCTATAGTCTTATATTGTACTACATGACAATGTGTTGTTATATTGTACTACATGACAATGTGTTGTTATATGTATTTCTATAGTATTATATTGTACTACATGACAATGTGTTGTTATATTGTACTACATGACAATGTGTTGTTATATTGTACTACATGACAATGTGTTGTTATATTGTACTACATGACAATGTGTTGTTATATGTATTTCTATAGTATTATATTGTACTACATGACAATGTGTTGTTATATGTATTTCTATAGTATTATATAAGGTAGTTATGGTTTTATACCTCTCTGTAGTGTTCTTTACAATGTTCTTATGTAATTTTAATTCTTTAAAAAATGTCTTTAAATTGGAGACGATCGACTTAATTGCACCGGGTTTATCCCATATGGCTAGGTCTCTTTCCGCAGGCTGTCCTGCCGAAAGTGTCGCACAAAGCAAGAACTCCGTAGCTCCAGCGACGACCTCCAGGAGTCTCAGAGAAAAATTCACTCGTTCGTGAATCGAAAGACATAGCCCGGAATCGAACCCACAATCTTCGGAGCGTGAGGCAGACAATTGACCACTTCGCCGCGGAGACTTCCAATTACATTCTTTTTTGTGTTAACTTTTTAAAAAATTGCGTCTTACTTCTCATAGAGCATTCTGTATATCAGCCTAGTCCATGGCTCATCCGCCCTACACAATACCCTTACCTGCAAGCCTGTCAGCCTGTCTATTTCCTTGTACACCCACATACCTGGCACGAAAATGAAACTAATCTGTTCCAGACGTGACCCTCTTCCCCATACCAATCGGCACAAGATGCGCGATGTGGTCAATATCAGGGTGGCCGCTTTTACTCCCCAGAGGATTTCTTGCTACGCACTTAAGTCTGGACAATGAAACACTAACCTGCCTCGAAATAGATTTGAACACATGACCACCAAATCTACATGCAAGTGTACTCGCCACTGCTTTATCCTTACTCCCTTGTTCTATAGTGCTAAACAATTTTATTTTAATATTTATACTTACTTGATGGTGTTGTCGGAAAAAGCTTTATAAAATCCTGCTTAATGTTTAGTGAGCATTATTTCTCCCGAATAATGATGGGAATTTTGTCAGATGCTTTTACATTAACGTCTTACTAATGCACTTGTAATGTCTTCATGTGCAACCGCAGCTCTCTGAATGCAGAATTAACGTGTTGCTTCTTTCTCTTCATGTTACGGTGCTCAACAGTCAGATATACCGCATGATTAATTTGATTGTTCACTTCAGATACGAACATAACGTGTCCTCGTCAGTTTAAAAGTGTGTTCATTTGACAAATGGTGTAGTGGCTAGACGCAAGCATACCGTCTCTGTTGTCATGAGTTCGATCCGAATCCTAGCAGATTGACCAGGGCTCCCATGTCGACACAGCCACAACTTGTTACCAGGAAATATCTTGGGAAGTAAAGTCTGCCGGTGTGGAACTGACCTCATCAGCCACTTAGTGCGGATTGGTCTATGTAGATATGGATCGTACACCGGTTGCCCAGTGTGCCGTACGGCGTGCGAAATGGTTCTCTACTTACTTGCTTACTTACGTTAACAAATAGTATCATTGCAGCCCTGTAGCTTGGGGCCCTATGTTTAACATGTACTTTAGGCGACATTTTCTTCTTGACTGCATGCACTCCACTGATGATACCCCACTCTCATACAATGAGCATCAGAGAAGTGTTGTGTAGGTCACCCGGCCGGTGAGACATTGACCATACACGCCATTTGGTGACGTTTGGTTAAGAATGTCTGAACTAATAGACCAACGTAGCATGGAAACGGAGTCCTTCATATGTTATCCTTACATTGAGAAATGTTCCAGCCATGTAAAGAGGTAATAAAAATTTGTGTTTAGAACAACACAAAGACACTATTTACTTCGTTCAACAAGAATTGCTTGTGTGGACAAAGCTTAATTGATGACTAAATTTTCAAAGCAGCATGCCACCACACATTAATGAAATTATTTTTTCGTTAGCTCGCTTTGAACTAAAGGGTGATTCCAGTGCACTGGACTGATTTTTGCGTGTTGGTTGGCTTTTCCTATTACCAATGTGCCTCACCATCACACAAACCCAATCCGACTTCAGAGGTACTTGTAATTTACGTCCCAAATTCAAGTACGAAACGTCAACATTGTAGTCCAACTGACTGGTGAAGGGGTAAGTTGGCGTCAGCACACCGGATGTTAAGAACAAGCTCTCTGATCTATTCAGCCATGCTGTCCTCAACATTAATAATATTAGATGGTCAATTTACATCCACTTGATGAAACCATCTGCACCACCCTAGGTTCACACGGTTGAGTGATTTTCTAACTAGCAGGTCCCTATATAACGATTATGTTAGGTGGTGAAATGGGTGGAAACATCCGTATCACACGGGTTCAAACCTTTGAATATATTTTTCAAAAAAGTCAAGAAACTTTATGTTCAACCATAAGCTTCGTTGTAACGAAATGAGCGAGTAATATAACTGAGTCCCTCAACCTGCAGGAACTTAAGAGGGTTTACTGTTCTGATCATGCAGGGGTCAGCAGCATGGAGGGAGAAGATGTGTTGGGATCGACGGCGCCTGTTGTTGGGAGACTGAACATTGGTAAGAGCCAAATATACCACCAATAAATTCATCAATGTTAAATGACGTCATGGCAAGTACCACGTCTGTGGCGAAGGGATTTACGGACGCAATTCGTAGTTCCACATACCACGTTCGAAACACAACTGCTGGAAATGTGGCAGTAAACCGCCTTACGTTGGTTTTCATACAATGGTATGAGTTCCAATAGTTCAGAAAGCAATGGAAAACTACTGAACGTAAACTTGCCAAGAAATTACAAACAACCTAAAATGCTGGGGTTGTCTGCGACGTCCTGTAAATGATATATAACTAAGTTAACATGGCAAATTATGTTGTAACAGATAATAGCTTAAATGTGGGAAAGAATATAACGGTTTGCTGAAACATCCTCATTGATATATGGTACAGCAGAGTAAACATAGAGCAGTTTGGGGGGCAATTAGTGTAATAGTTGGCAAACAGCACATAGTGTGTCTTTCTCCTCATTCTACACGTCCTGGGTATATCGAGAACAACTTGCCATGAGGGAATTGACTGCAGTACTGAATATGCAACCTACGTAATAAATTGTTTTGAAATTGTACTAGATGCAATTGCCCTTATTTCAACTCATGGGAGTTGAACAAGATATGTGATATGTTTCAAGGAACGTCAAGGACGCGTTTCCACGCTTCGTGTCACATTGGATATGTGGTGCTCGTCCCAGTTTATATACAAATTGGCGCTCTATTGGTGATGTGGTTCATTTCATGACGAAACATTTACTTCTCAGAACATTTGCTTGGGACCCATTTCTGGCTGTATCGCCCTTGAAAACAGGTCACTGTTAAGAAAATAATTGCTTCTTTGGTGATGTGAAAACAAGCTTGCTAGTCATTGTGCAGCCATAGTTTTCTTTTAAATGTCATGTCTACTTTTATCTCTATCTTAATACAACAACTAAACCTTCACCCAATATAGCAATGTCTCGACGGTTGTAAGAGTTAAAACATATAGATTACTCAGTTTGGCTTCTATGACACTTTAATATACGTCTGTTAATCAACATGTGTGTGGCTACAACGGATTGTCTTTCTTATTTATTAATTATCCAACATTCAGAAGCATTTGTAACTATATGTTTTGAGTTATCGTTCAAGTTTATAAACAGTATTGCTTTAATCAATGTATTCAAATGTGGGCGTGGTAGAGCAGAGGCTAGTACACTTGCCTGCCGCCCTAGTGCTCATGTGTTCAAACCTCCACAGAGACGGGCATGTTCTTCAATAACCTTGGCTCCTAGGTGGACCCAGGCTAAATACTGGGAGATGTTCTTCGGGAGTAACGGACATTGGCGCAAGGAAATGTTCTTGGGGAGTAACGAATATTGGTTCAGGAAAATGTTCTTGTGAAGTAACGAACATTGGTCCAGGAAAATTTTCTTGTGAAGTAACGAACATTTGTGCAGGGAAATGTCCTTGAAAGTAACGAACATTGGTGCAGGTAAATGTTATTGAAAGTAACAAATATTGGTGCAGGGAAATGTTCTTGAAAGTATCGAACATTGGTGGAGGGAAATGTTCTTGATAGTATCGAGCATTGGTGCAGGGAAATATTCTTGACAATATCGAACATTAATGCGAGAACATATTCTTAAAATTATCGAACATTAATGCCGGGAAATGTTCTTTAAAGTATCGAGCATTGATGCTGGAAAATGTTCTTGAAAGTATCGAACATTGATGTCTGGAAATGTTCTTCGCAGTAAGAACATTGGTGCAGAGAAAGGTTCTTGAAAGTAACGAATATTGTTGCAGGCAAATATTCTTGAAAGGAACGAGTTATACGTGATATTTACCATATCATTTACTGAGTGCCGATTGGTATAAAAATGTCTCCGGCAGCATCGTATACCCTAGAGCCTCGCTAGCAGGGTGGCTAATACACTTGATTGTCGGGCGAATGGTCAGAAGTTCGAATCCCCTTAGAGCCAAGGATTTTGTTTACAACTGATCGCAGCTCTCAAATCGTCCTAGTCTAATTGGCACTGAATGAATCACAAAAAAACGTGAAGTTGATTGTTAGCTTTACTAAAACACGATTATAAGAAACAAATTGGACGTTGCGACCAAAGCCTTCGTCAGCACAGAACAAACAAACACAAACCGACACAACAACTACATGAAACACGCTACATGACAATATTAAGGGTACTTATCTGAATCTGTATCCTAGCTTGGAGTGACTGACGACTGACACGCGTTCGACGACTATCAGTGGATTGTATGAACCGGATGTATGGTCAACGGGTCAAAGGTCAATACCGTCAGAAGCTCAGGTATTGGCTAAACAACTCGGCGGGAAGGGGTGGGGGTGGAGAGGTGCCCATGTGGGCAAAAGTAGTCTAACCGGTCTAATTGGAAATGTTATAGAAATATGGCGCTAGCTCCACATGTCCAATACGTGGCAGGGCGTGGACAAGGGTACTTTCACCTTTGCTTATTTGTCACTTACCCCAGGGAGCTTCCGTGGTGAAGTAGTTGCATCGTCTGCCTCTCGCTACGACGATTGTGGGTTCGATTCGGTTAATTTGTGTAATTTTCCCGAAGACACAGGGGTGTCGTCGCTGGAGCTTGGAGTTCGTGCTTTGTGCAACTCTTACGACAGGCCGCCCTGGGGAAAGAGACCAAGTCATATGGGGTAAAACCCGGTGCAATGAAGTCTTACTCTTACTGCTTAAACCATTTTTAGCATATTCCCAATAGTCCACAAGCATGGAGAAGTGGTTACTTTTGGTTACTTACCACAGACTCTCACGCCCTCTGATGTGAAATGGGCTCTTTACTTTTCTGACCACATCATCCCAAACCCAGCCATCACCAATGAACCTTCTCCTATATCTGCGTCAAGACAAGCATTTGACCAAACACTAACCTCTGTTTCAGGAAAGCTATCAAGGCAACCATTGTACTACTTCCGCTGCTGGGAGTGGCAAACCTCCTGTTTCTGGCACAGCCCGTGAAGGATGGAACCGTCGTCATGTCTGTGTACAGGGTCATCAATGGGATACTGCCATCTCTCCAGGTGAGCTTCTTCCACATCGGGCTCCAATCACAAGCTGAGGCTATGAGCAACACACTACTATATTGTAGAGGTAGTTACTTGGCTTTAGCAGGAAATGGTAACCACCCCACCATGTTTTGGCTGTTTATGATTTTACAGGCAATTTTATTTTCAGTAATTTACCATTGATTTCGGAACAACCAACGCTCATATCATGGTGAAAATCAAAGCAAGACGTCATGCATCCAGGTTGCCCGGCTGATTTCGAACCCATTTAGTGTGATTGTGAAACGTGGTTCAATGTCTCTGTGCCACGGATGCCGACAAAGTGTTGTATTGTATGTAAGATATAGAACATAAAGACAGGACGCAGAGGTGTTTCCAAGGCACCAGGGCCGGGTTATATACTGGCCAAGACCTATTGACGCGTCCTCGTCGAGCATCTTGGGCAACAGGTCCCTTCGGGGTCCTGGCTAAAGTCAGTAGGATCGCCGATTCCTCCGAAGTCGGAGAGTGTCTGCCTGTACGACGAGGAACCACCAGTCTGCACACCAATAAGCCAGACATGGGACAACGGATACTCACGCAAACCTCGGGTCCTGTATGACATCACACTGATGTTGGACAACAGGATGCCTTCATCCGACATACAGGACTTCGCGTTGGAGCTCAAACCAACGAACACAATCAAGCAACATAAAGAGACTGAAAGTCGCACAGATGTGCTTTTATATAGTCTGCAAGGTAACACAAATGATGCAGAGATGAATAATGTCCAATTACTGCAAGGGACACACCACATATGCATTAATTAACAACAAGATAATCGCCGTGTTTGGTCAAGTTATGAGACAGGATGTCGGGGGAAGATTGTGACAAGTAGGGAGGTAGAGAAATGGTCAAGCTATAACACAAGAAGTCGCGGGAAGATTGTGATAAGCGTCAAGGTAGAGAATGTTGGAGATGTAGACAGGGAGAAACGGTTGCACGGTTTGACAGAGTGGAAGAAAACCGTAATATTCTACCTCATGAAGAACACATAGAACCGGCATTTGTTGTGGAATATGCTTATCTGCGCACTCGACATCACACATAACATTGGTATGCTGATAATGATGATGACCGTATTTGTACTGTTTGTATGAGAGATCTAAGCAGACAATAACAAAGAGATTCAATTAAAACGTAGCTGCATAATCTTTTCATGATGTTGTAATCAACCCCAGCATTTATTGACTCTTTGTGATTTACTTTGCAATTTTAGTTCAGTAGTTTGCTATTGCTGTTTGAACGGCCGAGGCGACATACCATCGACATTAACGCAAAGTAGTCTGCTACCATATTGCTCTCGACTTATTTCGAACCCCTTAAATCAGTATAGTATGGAATTGTGAAGCTACAATGCATAATCTCCTAAGCCACAGGCGCCGGTCATATGCAGATACGTTGAGAAATAATTTGGTTTCTAAAGATAATGCAAAGAATATCGTGGATGGACTGAAAACACAAACGAGAAAGTCTTTAAGGATAAAGAAATTGCCCATACCGAGGCAATATTGTGTGGGCATTAACAGTAGAAAAATCATTTCTAAATGTGATTATATCTGTCAAATTTGATGTAAATTGAACTAGAAAAAGACACACGCATAAGTACCTAGATGGCGTGGCCAAATAGCGATGTGTAAAAGGGATGCAGAACTGATCCGAGACTCAAGTTTATTGCAACGTCAATTGTTTGAGTACAAGTAGATTTGTTTCCCTTTCAGACCATGTCCTCATATATATATATATATATATATATATATATATATATATATATATATATATATATATATATATATATATACTAACTGACCCGGCCCGGCTTCGCCCAGGCCCTGGCGGGGATCTATCTATCTATCTATCTATCTATCTATCTATCTATCTATCTATCTATCTATCTATATCTATCTATCTATCTATCTATCTATCTATCTATCTATCTATCTATCTATCTATCTATCTATCTATCTATCTATCTATCTATCTATCTATCTATCTATCTATCTATCTATCTATCTATCTATCTATCTATCTATCTATCTATCTATCTATCTATCTATCTATCTATCTATCTATCTATCTATCTATCTATCTATCTATCTATCTATCTATCTATCTATCTATCTATCTATCTATCTATCTATCTATCTATCTATCTATCTATCTATCTATCTATCTATCTATCTATCTATCTATCTATCTATCTATCTATCTATCTATCTATCTATCTATCTATCTATCTATCTATCTATCTATCTATCTATCTATCTATCTATCTATCTATCTATCTATCTATCTATCTATCTATCTATCTATCTATCTATCTATCTATCTATCTATCTATCTATCTATCTTCTATCTATCTATCTATCTATCTATCTATCTATCTATCTATCTATCTATCTATCTATCTATCTAGTCTATCTATCTATCTATCTATCTATCTATCTATCTATCTATCTATCTATCTATCTATCTATCTATCTATCTATCTATCTATCTATCTATCTATCTATCTATCTATCTATCTATCTATCTATCTATCTATCTATCTATCTATCTATCTATCTATCTATCTATCTATCTATCTATCTATCTATCTATCTATCTATCTATCTATCTATCTATCTATCTATCTATCTATCTATCTATCTATCTATCTATCTATCTATCTATCTATCTATCTATCTATCTATCTATCTATCTATCTATCTATCTATCTATCTATCTATCTATCTATCTATCTATCTATCTATCTATCTATCTATCTATCTATCTATCTATCTATCTATATAGAATGCACCGTACCAAATTGTGTAATGAGCGATCACTACCCAATATGCTGCACGTGGTCTAAAAAAGGAATTAAAACTCCTAAACATAAACACATAAGTGTAAAATATAGAAGTTACAAAAATTTCAACCAAAACGCATTTTTACAGGACTTGCTCAGTTCACCTCTAGACAATGTTTATCAGCTTCCTGACCCGGATGATGCTCTGGAATTCTGGATGAAAACATTTATTGATGTTTTTGATAGACATGTGCCAGTCAAGGAAGTTCGAGTAAAACACCACGTCAAGCCACCTTGGATCACGCAGGAAATACTTGAAATTATGAGAGACAGAGATAAAGCACATAAAAAGCGGGATCTCAGTGCATACCGTACTCTTAGAAACAAAGTTCAATATAGCATACGACGGGAAAAGAAAAATTACTTTAAGAACTTAGTAATGGATAAAACAAATAGTAAGGATATATGGAAGGCAATTAACACCTTGACAAACAAGTATAACTTCCGAAATTATTTACCATCAAATCATATTACATGCGACCAATTCAGTAATTTTTTTTCAAACTGACATAGACCAGTTGAAGGCTTCAATACCTAATTCTCCTTGCAACTTATCTTTATTGTCATCGTTCTGCGAGAATAGATGCTCCCGCGATATTCTTTCCGACATACCGCTCATGACAATCACTGAAGTATTCACTTACCTCAGTAACCTAAAAAACACAACCTCATCTGGGTTAGATGGAATCAGCAACCGGATTCTCCGTTGTGCTGCGCTAGTGATTTGTACATCACTAACCTATGTATATAATCAGTGTCTAACCAAAGGCCACTTTCCATCAGCTCTCAAAATCGCTAAAGTGTACTCTCTTCTTAAATCTGGTTCACTGGACAATGGTCTCCCGAACAATTACAGACCCATTTCCTTACTATCATCACTATCTAAGCCACTAGAAAAACACATCCATAAAGTAACATTACAGTATCTAATTCGCAACAAGCTTATTGTTGACAGCCAATCAAGATTTCGACCAAAATATTCTTGCCATACGGCCCTAACAAACATGATAGAAAATTGGCACCAGAATATAAACAACAACAGTCTATGTGGAACTGTGTTTATTGATTTCATGAAAGCATTTGATATGATAGACCATGTTATTTTAATTAAAACACTCGAGACAATGAAAATTGGCCTTAATGTAGTCACTCTAATATCATCTTTTCTATCAAACAGAAAGCAAGTAGTATCACACAATAAATCTCTGTCTCAAACCACTACCTTCAATATTGGAGTACCGCAAGGCTCTATTCTTGGCCCTCTATTATTTGCCATATATATTAACGATCTACCTTTGCATCTTTCGTCGTCCTGCGATCTATTTGCAGATGACTGTACGGTGAACACAAACGCTGAAAACTGTATTTTACTGGAGTCGTCTTTACAACAAGAATTAAATAATGTAGTTAAGTGGAGCTATTCAAACCGTATGCAAATTAACATCACTAAAACAAAAGCAATGTTATTAACAACCAGACAAAGACTTCAAACTCTAAGCCCACACACATCACTTCAACTTCACATCGATAACATGCCAGTAGAAAGTGTAATTGAGCACAAAACATTAGGCCTAATCATTGATAGAAACCTAACCTTTAATTCCCATGTTCAAGCGCTCATTAAACAAACAGCGAAAAAAGTCTATCAACTCGCCAAGATCAAAAACTTCCTTGATGAGGACACAAGAAAACTATTCTATACTTCTCATATACAGACACACTTTGACTACTGCTCTACAATCTGGGACGGTTGTTCTAATTCAAACACCAAGCGACTTTACTCACTCCAGAAACGGGCCATGAGTCTAATTTAAAGCAAACATTTATCTGACAATCCTAGCCTGTATAAACGCCTTCAGTTACTACCATTCCGCAAACGCCTGCTTTTCAATAAAGCTAAACTAATTCACAAAATCCTGCATCGGAATGCCCCAAATTACCTTTGGCCTTTGTTTAAATATAATGCTAGGCACAGTAAACGTTTAAATATACTACACATTCCGAAGCCTAGGATTGACTTATACAAAACAAGCTTAACGTACTCTGCATCTCAGCTGTGGAACAATCTTCCACAAGAAATCAAAAACATCACCAATCCCTATTCATATAATCGCAAATTATTCGAACATTATCTCAATACGGATTACCTTCCCCCTTAATAATTGAGATAGTAATAATAATTAAAAAAAACCTAGTATAACAGCCAATCACCTTTTTGTAGGCCACTATATTCCACATGGCTAATAACAAGTGTCAGACCATTATCTAATATTACTGTGTCGTGTAGTTTTGATGTTTGCATTTTGCCCATGCCTTTGTAATGCATATCTTTTATATTGTTACTGTCCTTTGTTAGCCTTGAATGATGTGTGAATGAAATAATGTTTGAAAGAGAGTGATAGAAGGGCAGAATGTTAGACGGGCCTTCGTGCCCAATTCTTAACCCTTTGAAAATAAAGTTTGTTCGTTCTATCTATCTATCTATCTATCTATCTATCTATCTATCTATCTATCTATCTATCTATCTATCTATCTATCTATCTATCTATCTATCTATCTATCTATCTTTCTATCTTTCTATCTATCTATCTATCTATCTATCTATCTATCTATCTATCTATATGTCTATCTGTCTGTCTGTCTGTCTGTCTGTCTGTCTGTCTGTCTGCCTGCCTGCCTGCCTGCCTATCTGTCTGTCTGTCTGTCTGTGTTTCTGTCTGTCTGTCTGTCTGTCTGTCTGTCTATCTATCTATCTATCTATTTATCTATCTATCTATACTGCTCGTAGAAAAACTAAGAAGTATAAACGGACTGATGCAAGAGCAGTGCCCAATTTCAGTATAAACACAGATCATAAAGCAGTCGTTGCCACAATAAGAACCATTAGAAGAAGAAAACAAAGAGCAGGAAAATACATGCCATGCGAATCAGTAAACTTAAAAAACCTTAAAGACGAGGCAGTAAGGGAAAATTATGAGAAAGAACTAACTGAACTCTTTGTAAAATTACCTACGGAAAGAAAAACAGTGGAAGAAGAATGGGAGACGTTCAAATCAAGCATTTTAAATACTGCAAAAATATCATGCGGAACCACGAAAAAACGCAAAACACGGATAATGAAAATAACAAGTTGGTGGAACGCAGAAGTAAAGAAAGCGGTAAAAGAAAAAAAGGAAAAATATAAAAAGTGGTTGAAGAGCAAACAGGAATGTGATTACAGAGAATACCGAATAGCGAGAAGACATGTGAGTAGAATAGTAAAGAGAGAAAAACAAAAAGACTGGGAAGAGTATGGAGAAACCCAAATAAAAACTACAAAGAGGCAACCAGAAACTTCTACAAAAAGATAAGTGCAATGCGAACCAGAGGAGAACCCTTTGACCCAACTGAAATAATTAACAGCGAAAATGGAGAACCAATAAGTGAACAAAAACAGATCCTAATAAGATGGAAGCAGTATTTCGAACAACTTCTCAACATCCCATCAGATGTCACAGGAATTTAAGAGACCTACACAGATGTCACCGAAGAACTAGAACCAGACATACTAAAAGAAGAAATTATAGAAGCCATCAGATTAGCCCCATTGAACAAATCACCAGGACAGGATGAAATACCAAATGAACTAATTAAAGCAGCAAGAGAAGTAGGAACAGCTTGGCTACACAGACTATTCAACCATGTTTGGGTAGAACAACAGACACCACGAGACTGGGGAAACGCCATAATTATCCCAATTTGGAAAAACAAAGGCAGCAAAAGAGATTGCACACAATACAGAGGCATTTCACTGTTGAGTCATACTGGGAAAATATTTTGCAAAATTCTTGAAAAAAGATTACGAACTACTTTAGAACCCCAGCTAAGCGAAACGCAGCTTGGATTTAGGAAAAACAAAGGATGCACAGACGCCATTTTTGCTCTTAGACAACTTATAGAAAAATCAATCGAATTCAATGAAACACTCTACTTAGCCTTTGTCGACCAAGAAAAGGCATTTGATAGGGTAGATAGAAACAAGCTGTGGGAAATCCTTAAACAATATGGAGTGAGTACACATCTAACAAACCTATGTAGAAGTTTATACAACAACAGTGAATGCATAGTGAGAGC
The DNA here is from genome assembly GCA_014155875.1 of Cepaea nemoralis. NCBI lineage: Eukaryota > Metazoa > Mollusca > Gastropoda > Stylommatophora > Helicidae > Cepaea > Cepaea nemoralis. The sequence continues at coordinate 243,688 of JACEFZ010014891.1, forward strand.
AACTGGAGGACACTCAGAACCCTTCACCATAAGATCTGGAGTACGACAAGGTTGTGTCCTGTCCCCTCTCTTGTTCATAACATATATAGACAACATATGTAAAGAAACCAGCCTAAGCAGAGACAGCAAGAATACCGCATGACGAGAACACAGAAGAAGAACCATCTGCAAATCTAACCATTAGAGAACTCCTGTTTGCGGACGACCAAGCACTAATAGCAAAATCAGAAGCTGAATTACAAGACCACATGAATAGTCTAAACGAAATGTGTAGGGAACATAACATGAAAATTAGCACAAGCAAAACAGAGGTAATGACTATAACTAAAGAAGAACAAACAGCAACAATTCACCTAAACGAACATCCCTTGAAACAAGTAAAGAGCTTCAAGTACCTAGGAAGTATAATATCATCAAATGGCAGATCAGAAGACGAGATCGAAAATAGGTGCAATAAGGCAAATCAACTCATTGGACAAATGGCACCAATACTAAAGAACAAACATGTATCAATAACTACTAAGAAAGCACTTTACAACACAATCTTCCTACCAACTCTGTGCTACCAATGCCAAACCTGGACAATGACAGAAAAAGAGAAAAGAAAAATCACAACAACAGAAATGAGGTTCCTGAGAAGAATACTCAACGTATCAAGAAGAGATAAGATCAGAAATGAAGAAATCAGGACTAAAGTTGGGGTTAAAGCTGCTCTAGATTTTATTAGAAAACAGCAAGTCAAATGGTTTGGCCATGCAAGTAGGTTACCAGTCAACAGCATGCCACAACAAGCAATGATGTACAGACCAGATGGAAACAGAGGAAGAGGCCGACCACGTAAACGTTGGACGGAAGAAATAACAGAATCCATGGGAATGTCGATATACGAAGCCCATAACCGGGTACTCTCACGAAGTTTATACTTCACCTCGACACCGCAAGGTACAAGAGGAACATGATGAGAGATGAGACTGTCACGGAAAAAACTGCAGTTTAGTGATTCCTTGATAACTTACATATCAAGATACAATGAAGGAGGAGGGTTAACAATTGTGTACGTCATTCTGAGAGGAGGAATAAAATTAACGATCATTGACCTACGAATATAAAAATATTATACAAGTACTCGCTGAGGTCAGTGGCAGCCGCTCGTATCGGCCGGACGGGAAAACGAACGGGGAACGGAAAGACGGTGATCAGAGAATAGATTTCTTTGAAGTGCGACTAGCGATGAACGGAGAGAAACGAACAACTAACCACTACGGGATTTCACCGCTTTTTGATGTGCAGGATACGGCAAATTTGTAGATCAAACAATCAACGGTAGGATGGGACACTTGTTATAAATAGTAGCAACTGGGGTTTATAGTTAGTGTGTGTTCCAAACTGGGCTGAATGAGATATGCTCCTGAGTGGGGAAAGAAATACACGTCCCTAAGGGTTGAAAGAACATGGGATATTAGTGTGTTATTCCCTAGTGTATTTCGATTCCAGGAGGATAAGTGCATATATAAGGTTCCAATCTCCTATTGAAATCATAGAAGAAATGAAGGTTAATTCACTTGAGCAAATAAAGTACCTACTTAGACCCAACAAGAACATAGACATGTTTTAATATGAAGAAGTGATAACTTAACGTCAAATACAGGACACTGTATGCTCAAACGAATATACAACTAAAACCCTTAAAAGGAAAAGACGTTAACCTGTGGCAAGCAGGGATACTTAAAACTGCATGCAATTGCACTGTGCCGAAACATTAAACTCTATTAACAATAGACATGGGGTAGAACATTCATAGTAACTCTAGACAATGTTGGATAGTGGCGGTGTGTATTCAGAAGTGGATTATAATACCTTCCAAAACGGGAAATATATGAATTTCAGTGACTTACAAAATCGGATTATTTTCTGGTGATAAGACATTGAACAGTTGTTTTCTTCAAGAATTGGATTAAGTTCAGACTCAAGCAGGAGGAGATCATTCAGGGTGAGATCACTCCATTTCTGTGTGTGCTGTCCTGTGTTTTGGCCGACAGAAGAGGCGAGAAGAACTACGGCACATACGAAGTCAACCGTCCTATCTTGCATTCACACTAGTAGACACTACCAACTACATATACACAGTCCATACATACACCAGACATAGTTTTTATTAATAAATCTTTTATTTATCGTTGAAAGGAACTGTTGTCGGAGTATGTGTTGAGGGAATAACAGAGAGAGTGAAAGAAATAGATATATGGAAGGGAAGACAGAAGGGAGGAGTGTAGACAGAAGTCAGTCAATAATCCCAACAGATAATAAGTTTGAAGATGTGCTTGTTGATTCCACATTCCTCCCGGGAAAACAAGTGACATAATTGGTGGAGCAGCGGAGTACAACATAATACCCATATGACCTGGAGGCATAACAGGGCATATGCATAGAGGGGTACCTGCATATTGGCACAGGCATAGCGGAGTACCTGCATGTTGGGACATACTGATTGGAATAAATATAAGTATACATTGATGACTTTTAATGGAAGGACGTCCATTGGATATATGGTGCCATTACATTTATGGTGGAAACATTTCATTAACGCTGGTGACTTTACAGTGAGAAAGTTCCAGACAGGGTGAATGTGGATAGGTGGTAAGACACATTACATACCTAGTCACACGGTCACACGTCTACATAAGTCTTTATCCTATATCTACTCTTGTGGATGAGAGAGTGGTTGTGATGTACTGTGTGGTGTTGTAGATTTATAATATTTAATAGACATAGATAAATGATATAGGTTCTAGGTAGAATATAATTCTATAGTGAGTATTGCTTTACTGCCTTGAAGTTTCTGTACTCTATTTGCTGACTTACATTCTTAACTATGGCAACTCCTAAAGTAACTACAGCAGAACTAAGGGCCAACGGGGAGGCAATTGGTTTAGCTGGTTCGGAACTAACTGATTACATACAGGAAAGAGAGAGGGAAATTCGTCAAGCGGAACGAGAAGATCGTAAGGCTGAGTTGGAATTGAAACGCATGGAAATGGCACAAATCAACAAGCGGTTGGATGCTGAAGTGGAGCAGACCAAAAAGAGGTTGGACGCGGGAGAGGCCAGCAAGATACGGGAACATGAATACCGCATGAAAGAGATGGAACTCAAAACACAAACTAAGGGAGAAATAGATGGCGCGGATCTAGCTACCATGCAATGAAGTTTCCCTTAGCTGTTTATGAGGAGTCTAAAGAAAAATTTGACAACTTTGCGAATCGCTTTGAAGCAATGGCCGTCGCTATGGGACTGGAAAGGAGCAGATGGGCTCTTAAATTATCCCAGGCCTTACGTGGTTCAGGGTACGAGGTCTACACACGCCTCCCACCAGGACATGAAAATCAGTATGAGGAATTGAAAACCGCTTTGATGAAGCATTATGAAGTCACAGCACAAACCTATCGGAAGAAGTTTAGATCGTCTAGACGAGAGCCGGGAGAACTATTCGCCGCCTACAGTCTGAGGCTGAAATACTATCTCCAGAAATGGATGGACTTTGCAGAATTCAAGAGGGATTATGAAAGTCTGAAAGAAATGATGGTGGTCGATCAAATGCGACAGCAAATGTCGGAACCACTGAAGACATTTTTAGGAGAACAAGGGGCGGAACGGCTGGATGTTGTGAATAAGCTGGAGGAAAGATTCATAGAAGTCCATGGGGAAGCTAAAGAACTAAGTACACAAACCCAAGGTCAGGAGAAACAAGAGAAAAAGAAACCTAAAAGCTGGGAAGGAGAAAAAGTGGAACCTTATATAAAGAAGTCAATGGAGAGTTCAGAGAAGGTGAAGGAAGGAAACCAGAGCACCTCGAATTCGTCAGCGAAACGACAGTGGTCCGAGAAGTGGTGTTCAATCTGCAAGGTGCCCTCTCATAACACGAAGGACTGCAGATCGAAACCTAAAAGTTCTTACTTCGCAGCATGCAAAGTGACTCCTACGACGGTGATCACAGACAAGGCTGAGGTCGGCGAAGGAGCTAGGAACAAAAAGGACACACGGAAACCTTGGAAGGGAAAATGGTGCACACACTGCCGGTCGAAAACACATAATACTGTGGACTGCAGATGCAAGGCAGAAGACGCCAATTGCATAACCAACCTCGAGGAATCAAAAGAGGAAGGCAAGGAAACGGTCAAGGAGATGAAAGACACTCAGGACCAAGAGAGACCACCTGTGGTCGAACTGATTGAAGTCAATGGCCAGCATGTTGCTTGTCTCTACGATACAGGTTTGGATGGGGAAGCTGTGATAGACGCCAGCTTGGTAAGCCCAGACCAACTTACAGGGGAGGCCATAGAAATACAGCCGGCAATGAGGAGTGCGGTTACCATGACGCTGCCAATCGCCAAGGTGGAGATTAAATCCAGGTACGTCACGGGCATTATTCCAGCTGCTGTATTATCTGACTCCTTATTTCCCATGATCATTGGCACGAAATATGTCTTTTTGGGGATGCCCAAACAGCCAGCCCATAAGGGAACAGAAGTCAGTGGATCTCAAGGGAAGGAAGAAGAGGCAGAGACACTATGCGACAACTCAGAGATAGGAGAACTGCATACTGCCCAGAGGAAGGATACTACGTTGCGTCCTTGCTACAGGAAGCTGCAAAGAAGTGCTGAGCCACCAGAACGGGGACATTACTTTTTGAAGAATCGACTACTCTATCGGAGAGCTGGGAGGGGAGACAATCTGCACGAGCAGTGGGTGGTTCCAGAGACCCACCGTCCTCATATTCTTCGGAGTGGACACATCATAGGCGTGAATCGACCTTTGGGTGTCAGAGAGACCTTGCAGCAAATTTCCGGCTATTATTGCTGGCCAGGAATGACCGGAGTTGTACGCCGGTGGTTGAAGTCTTGTTCGGAGTGCCAGAACGCACCACCCAACAAGCGGACTAAGATTAACATAGCTCTTAACGTGGAAGACAAAGTGGAAGTGTGGGGTCCAGCAGAGACCAATATACTCCAAGTAGGATGGAAAGGACCTTATCCTGTGGAAAAGGTGGTGTCCAAGAACATCTACAAAATCCGGATCGGGGAAGAGCAGAAAAATCTCCCTAGACATCTCATTAGGAAATATGAGGAGAGATCCGGGAGCAAAGCTTCGCACTTTATGGTGATGGCAGCCATTGGGACAAAAGTTACCAGTCCAGACGAAGACCAGAGATCGCCAGTACAACATAGGAGAGCCTATGGGACAGTACGTGATAGGTCACATTTGCCCAACGGAGGGAGTAGGGAAATCACACGTCAGGGAAAGGACAAGAGGGAAACTTTCCCCAGTAACCAAGTTCAAAAGGGGTGGGTAATGTCGGGAAAGACGCGGAATACCCAGGACTCCAACCGAAGATTGGCTGACCAGATACAATATCGCCCAAGATGGTCCTGGAAGCAAAAGTCCAGGAGATTTGGGAAAGACGACTCGGTCCAACGAGGACAAGGGGGAACCTCCCTAGAGGCAAAGCCGGGGGAAACCAAGAGAATCTGGAAACAGTGTTACAGTAAGGATGGGACGATCCGTCTGTATTGTGAGCCATCGATTACGCCAGTGGAAAGGATGTCGACTGAACGTACAGGAGCGATGAGCCAACACTAGTTTCAGTCATGAGTAGTATGGTAGGGTGCATATGAGGTCGCCTACTGGATGAGGTGCTGATCCATGTGAGGATCCAATCATATCATCAACACGTGATGTTAATAGCTACTTCGCAGAAGCTCAACGCACGGTGGAAGTGATGGTCGTTGTTGAGGCAACAGGACAACTTCACAGTGGAAGATCCATGGTAAGGAAAATCTAGGAGCGGATTTCTTATCTAGACATCCAACTCCAGAGGAAGAGGAATAAGTTGGAGCATCATAGGAATCAAAACTACAGGGATGAAGAGTCGACGCGGTCAACTCTCTTAAGAGGGGGCCTATGTCACGGAAAAAACTGCAGTTTAGTGATTCCCTGATAACTTACATATCAAGATACAATGAAGGAGGAGGGTTAACAATTGTGTACGTCATTCTGAGAGGAGGAATAAAATTAACGATCATTGACCTACGAATATAAAAATAGGATACAAGTACTCGCTGAGGTCAGTGGCAGCCAGCTCGTATCGGCCGACGGGAAAACGAACGGGGAACGGAAAGACGGTGATCAGAGAATAGATTTCTTTGAAGTGCGACTAGCGATGAACGGAGAGAAACGAACAACTAACCACTACGGGATTTCACCGCTTTTTGATGGGCAGGATACGGCAAATTTGATTGTAGATCAAACAATCAACGGGGGATGGGACACTTGTTATAAATAGTAGCAACTGGGGTTTCTAGTTAGTGTGTGTTCCAAACTGGGCTGAATGAGATTTCCTCCTGAGTGAGGAAAAAAATACACGTCCCTAAGGGTTGAAAGAACATGGGATATTAGTGTGTTATTCGCTAGTGTATTTCGATTCCAGGAGGATAAGTGCATATATAAGGTTCCAATCTCCTATTGAAATCAGAGAAGAAATGAAGGTTCATTCACTTGAGCAAATAAAGTACCTACTTAGACCCAACAAGAACATAGACATGTTTTAATATGAAGAAGTGATAACTTAACGTCAAATACAGAACACTGTATGCTCAAACGAATATACAACTAAAACCCTTAAAAGGAAAAGACGTTAACCTGTGGCAAGCAGGGATACTTAAAACTGCATGCAATTGCACTGTGCCGAAACATTAACCTCTATTAACAATAGACATGGGGTAGAACATTCATAGTAACTCTAGACAATGTTGGATAGTGGCGGTGTGTATCAGAAGTGGATTATAATACCTTCCAAAACGGGAAATATATGAATTTCAGTGACTTACAAAATCGGATTATTTTCTGGTGATAAGACATTGAACAGTTGTTTTCTTCATGAATTGGATTAAGTCCAGACTCAAGCAGGAGGAGATCATTCAGGGTGAGATCACTCCATTTCTGTGTGTGCTGTCCTGTGTTTTGGCCGACAGAAGAGGCGAGAAGAACTACGGCACATACGAAGTCAACCGTCCTATCTTGCATTCACACTAGTAGACACTACCAACTACATATACACAGTCCATACATACACCAGACATAGTTTTTATTAATAAATCTTTTATTTATCATTGAAAGGAACTGTTGTCGGAGTATGTGTTGAGGGAATAACAGAGAGAGTGAAAGAAATAGATATATGGAAGGGAAGACAGAAGGGAGGAGTGTAGACAGAAGTCAGTCAATAATCCCAACAGATAATAAGTTTGAAGATGTGCTTGTTGATTCCACATTCCTCCCGGAAAAGCAAGTGACATAATTGGTGGAGCAGCGGAGTACAACATAATACCCATATGACCTGGAGGCATAACAGGGCATATGCATAGAGGGGTACCTGCATATTGGCACAGGCATAGCGGAGTACCTGCATGTTGGGACATACTGATTGGAATAAATATAAGTATACATTGATGACTTTTAATGGAAGGACGTCCATTGGATATATGGTGCCATTACATTTATGGTGGAAACATTTCATTAACGCTGGTGACTTTACAGTGAGAAAGTTCCAGACAGGGTGAATGTGGATAGGTGGTAAGACACATTACATACCTAGTCACACGGTCACACGTCTACATAAGTCTTTATCCTATATCTACTCTTGTGGATGAGAGAGTGGTTGTGATGTACTGTGTGGTGTTGTAGATTTATAATATTTAATAGACATAGATAAATGATATAGGTTCTAGGTAGAATATAATTCTATAGTGAGTATTGCTTTACTGCCTTGAAGTTTCTGTACTCTATTTGCTGACTTACATTCTTAACTATGGCAACTCCTAAAGTAACTACAGCAGAACTAAGGGCCAACGGGGAGGCAATTGGTTTAGCTGGTTCGGAACTAACTGATTACATACAGGAAAGAGAGAGGGAAATTCGTCAAGCGGAACGAGAAGATCGTAAGGCTGAGTTGGAATTGAAACGCATGGAAATGGAACAAATCAACAAGCGGTTGGATGCTGAAGTGGAGCAGACCAAAAAGAGGTTGGACGCGGGAGAGGCCAGCAAGATACGGGAACATGAATACCGCATGAAAGAGATGGAACTCAAAACACAAACTAAGGGAGAAATAGATGGCGCGGAAGGCGGATCATTGTTACATGGTGCAACCAACATGAGTGGATCTAGCTACCATGCAATGAAGTTTCCCTTAGCTGTTTATGAGGAGTCTAAAGAAAAATTTGACAACTTTGCGATCCGCTTTGAAGCAATGGCCGTCGCTATGGGACTGGAAAGGCGCAGATGGGCTCTTAAATTAACCCAGATCGGGTCAAATCTATCTATCTATCTATCTATTTATCTATCTATCTATCTATCTATCTATCTATCTTTCTATCTATCTATCTATCTATCTATCTATCTATCTATCTATCTATCTATCTATCTATCTTATCTATCTATCTATCTTATCTATCTATCTACCTATCTGTCTGTCTGTCTGTCTGTCTGTCTGTCTGTCTATCTATCTATCTATTTATCTATCTACCTATCTATCTATCTATCTATCTGCCTGCATGCCCGTCCATCCGTCCGTCTCTCCCTCCGTCTATCACACTCTCTCTATCTATCGGGTCAGATCTATCTATCTATCTATCTATCTATCTATCTATCTATCTATCTATCTATCTATCTATCTATCTATCTATCTATCTATCTATCTACCTATCATGGATTTTTATATCAATGTGCTCGTTGTGATTCTGAGGATGTGGTGAAATATTTTTTAGATTAATACAAGTGTTTATTATCGCAAAAATGTGGGTTATATCTAATATTCATTTCGAGTGATAGTGGAACACTATTAGATTTCAGCCAATCAAGTGCACGAGGCGTGTCAGATACAACCACGGGACCTCAAATTGCCCGCGGCGTGGCTAGATAACAATGCGATTGCTGCGTTCTTCAAGTTTAGTTAGTCGTAATATTATGCAATAATGTCAGGGGAAGGAGAGTGCTCCGTATTGGAAGTGAATGGTGAAAGGACTCGCTCAGGTTTACGATCGGCTGTCAATAAACTTACACACTAAACAAAGAGAGGGCCGTGAAGAATAGCTATCCAAGTGCATAAATCCCAACGGCCTAGTCGTCAAAACACACCAACTCAGGACAGTGTGTTACTATTTCCTTCAACAACACACTCTATTATGAGGCATTCCGAACTTGCCTACTCAACTACTACAGGCTTGAACTAATTGAACACAGGCAAGATAAGCACGGGGCCCACGTTGAGGATCTGATTACGACGCCAGTGATTACGATACATTTGTACCGCAGTAAAAATAAACTCATGACACAGGGCAGTAATGAAAACATTAATTCCTGGCTAAAAGTAGATTTTGTTGAACTTGAAACCTCGACACAGACATTCACCGAATCTACTCATACGATGAGTGTACATGACAACATCAACACGAGGCCTGCCAACCCACCAGCGCTCTTGGCTATTGAATACCCAATGGAGCGTATCCAAAACAACATAGAACCCAATGTTGACATTGTTGAAGAAGTACCTGCCTCAGATAACAATAGCATCTTAACTGTCAATGGACATTCGTGCGACTGTAAACAGCGCATTGAGGAACTAGAACAATCACTAAAGGCGCTCATTGTCACTGTTTCAACCAACATTGAAGCAAACAACAAAGATAAGCAGTGATTACAATGCTCTCAAGACAGAAGTCGCACTCCTGCGAGACGAAAATTTGCTGCTGAGAAATACAGTTCAAATCTTACAGAATGCGTCCTCTACAAACCAAACCGAAGAAGCATGTAATTCTCAAGCAACCGCTTCATCCTTGGGAAATCTTGGGGAAGCCCAATCCCACCCAGAACAGATAATCACTATGAAAACAACTCAACGCGCTGGGGAAGATAAAAAACAACAAACACCTCAATGTGCAGACGAAGATAAACAACAACAAGCAGTCTACCCCATTGACGTCAAAATAAGCAATAGGTTTGAAGTATTTCAAGAAAAGTCACCAGAAAACTTACAGTGCTTTAACATGCTGCAAACGGGCAAGACAAGCTAACAAGATACATCGGGAGAACCACATGGAGACATAAAGACTGCTGATAATCGGAAATGGATGAAACAACGGTCGAGACGTGCTGACAACCTAACATGTACAGACAGCACACCTGACTGTACACATATTATACTAGGCGATTCCTTAATGAAAGGTTTATACAGCGACAGGATGGCCACATCAGACAAAGACATTGTTTCAATAATCCCACTGCCTGGGGCTGGTGTAGACCGGCTAACAGACACGATTAGCAGGTTGGCTGTTAATCATAGCGTCAGAAGGGCAAGCGTACATATTGGCATCACCGACACCATGAACAACCAACAAATCACAGGGTCTCAACTGCTGGCACTCTTGAACGCAGATTACGTCACACTTTTCCTAACTCATCCATTTTCTTCTCCTCCATCATATCACCGAGTTATGGACACCAGCGCCGTCTAGCTGACATAAATAACAACATGTTGCATAAGTTCTGTTCTCAAAACAAGATACAATTCATCAACAATACAGCATCATTCACTTCACAGGCTGGTGCACCAAAAAAGAGTCTTTACAATTATCAAATACATTTATCTACATTGGGCACCAGTTTTCTCGCCAAGAATTTAAAATATCCAGAACGGACATACCATACATCCAATACGGGATCGCGCCGGACACTTTTAGCTACTCCTGAAACTCAAGCCAGACGACATACTCCCGTCACATCAAGTACCAATAGGACAGAAGTGTGCAGACCACTCATAACCACTGCACCTGAAATCCAAGCCAGACGGGACACTACCACAACACCAAGTCCGTTAAATACGTCGTCTTTCACACAGGAGGGTAATAATTACGAAGATATGATTCCTATTCTCCCCAGAAAGGATCCGACTCTCAGCAACAACGACGTGCCAGCACAACCTCCTGTTAGCCACCAACCAGAGGCTCTAGTTGGTAGTCATTACATACCCATGAGACATCATCAGTACCCATTTAATTGTAATCCAGAATGGTTGCACCTCACACAGTATAGCCCAGCTACACTTCGTCAAGCACTTATAATGTCGCTATACCAACAACCAACACAACCTGGTATTTACTAGCAACTTAGGACAAAGCTACACCGGATCTCGGTACAAGAAAGAGCCTCTCCTTAAACGTTTATCTGCATATTTGGTTATAACTTGATCTAGTAACGTATTAGGTTATAAGTTATTACAAACATTGACTGGTTTTGACTTTATATTAATTGAAAGTACTTAGCTGTATAGCTTTTATAATAATTCTAATTGTGTTTTCACGGTGAGTGAGGGGGTCTTCACTGCTCTTCCTTACGGATCTGTGTACGTATTTTTATATATTTACAGAAATATTACTGTTTCTCTGTACTTTAGAGTGCGTTTTGTAATAAGGGACGTAAGTTGTATTCACTTTGTGTGTGTGTGTTTTGCTTTTAAACTTGTGATTAGCATTGTTGAAATGTCTAATAAGTACGAACACTGGCTCAGGAATAATAGGCTCAGAATCGGGCATGTAAACATATGCCATCTATTAGGGAAGCTGCCCGAACTATCACTTATACTTAATCAAAATTTTCACATGTTTGGCGTTAGCGAAAGTCGATTAAATGGCAACATCTCAGATGATGACATCGCTATCAGAGGTTTTAAAACCATTAGAAGAGATCCCTATCAGAAACAAGAGACGGGTGTTGCAGTTTATATTTCCAACTCGCTTAACGCCCACCGCAGGCTAGACTTTGAAACCTGTGAGATTGAGTGTGTATGGATAGAGGTTAAACTTCAAAATTGCATACCGCTAGTAGTTGGCTATCTTTATCGAAACCCCAGTGCAGGAAATATCTGGTATGAAAAATTCACCACTATGATGGATGTAGTCTTTAGTAATGCTAGGGAAATAATATTGCTAGGTGACTTCAACATAGACGCTAACAAATCAAACAAAACATGGGAAAACATAATAGAGTCATATAATTTCCAACAGTTAGTCAAACAAGCCACTAGAATCACTAATCATCTGCAACACTTATAGATCATATTTATACTACGTGTGCTGATAACATCACAGAATGTAGTGTACCTATCAATGCAATGAGCGATCACTATCCAGTATGTTGCACGTGGTCGAAAAGGGGCACCAAAACTCCCAAACACAAACATATAAGCATAAAATATAGAAATTACAAAAATTTCAATCGAGACGTCTTCTTACAAGATTTGGTCAACTCATCTCTAGATTATGTTTACCAGCTTCCTGACCCAGACGATGCTCTGGACCACTGGCTAAAGACCTTTCTAAGTATATTTGATAAACATGTTCCATTTAAGGAAGTTCGTGTTAAACATCACACAAAGCCCCCGTGGATCACACAGGAGGTAGTTGAACTTATGAGAGATCGCGACAGGGCTCACAAAAATAGAGATCTAACTATGTACCGTAGTCTGAGAAACAAAGTTCAATATGTTATTCTGAAGGAAAAGAAAAACTATTTTAAGAACATAGTAATAGATAAAACCAACACTAAAGATATATGGAAAGCAATTAATACCTTGACAAACAAACACAAATCATCACAATCATTACCATCAAATCAGGTTACATGTGATCAATTCAGTAGATACTTTCAGTCCGACATAAACCAACTGAAGGCTGCAATACCAGATGCGCCTCATGACATATCTTTATTATCATCATTCTGTGAGAACAAATGCTATGGACACATTTCCTCCAACATACCGCTAATGACGACAACTGAAGTATTTACTCATCTCCGTAATCTAAAAAACAATAACTCATCAGGACTAGATGGAATTAGTAGTCGGATCCTTCACCATGCTGCACCGGCGATCTGCGAGTCACTAACTTTTATATATAATCAATGTCTAACCAGAGGTCACTTCCCATCAGCCTTTAAAATCGCTAAAGTATATCCTCATTTAAAAGCTGGTCCTCTAGACGATCGTCTCATGAGTAATTATAGACCAATTTCCATATTATCCTCATTATCCAAACCGCTAGAAAAGCACATCCACAAAACAACACTAGATCAATTAGTTCACCATAAACTGATAGTTGACAGTCAGTCAGGATTTCGGCCAAAATATTCTTGCCATACGGCACTAACAAACATGATAGAAAACTGGCATCAAAATATTAACAACAATACTCTATGTGGAGCGGTGTTTATAGACTTTAGGAAAGCATTCGATATGATAGATCATACTATTCTAATTAAAAAACTAGAAACAATGAAAGTAAGTTTTAATATAGTGACATTAATAAAATCATTCTTATTAGACAGAAAGCAAGTAGTATCACACAATAAAGTTTTATCTCAAGCCATTACCATTAATATTGGAGTACCTCAGGGGTCTATTCTTGGCCCTCTATTATTTGCCATTTATATAAATGATCTTCCATTAAATATGTCATCATCCTGCGATCTATTTGCTGATGACTGCACAGTATATACAAACGCTGTTGATCGTAATGTGCTAGAATTATCCTTGCAACAGGAAATAAATAGTGTAGTTAACTGGAGTCATGCAAACCGCATGCACATTAACATTACTAAAACAAAGTCTATGTTAATAGGAACCAGGCAAAGACTTCACACTCTAAACTCGCAGAGAACTCTTCAGCTGCACATTGGCAGCACGCCTGTAGAAAGTGTCACCGAGCACAAGACACTGGGTGTTATCATAGATCAAAATCTAACTTTTAACTCACATGTTCATGCTCTAGTTAAACAAATAGCCAGAAAAGTATACCAACTTGCCAAAATTAACAATTTCCTTGACGAAAACACAAGAAAGATATTCTATACTTCTCATATACAAACACATATTGATTACTGCTCCACAGTCTGGGATGGATGATCCAAATCAATAACAAAACGCCTATATTCACTCCAGAAAAGGGCAGTGCGTTTAATTAATGGTGAAAAGCTTACCGACAATTCTAACCTATATAAACGTCTCCGGCTACTGCCACTCCACAAGCGCCTGCTTTTTAATAAGACCAAACTAATTCACAAAATCCTATTTCAAAATGCTCCAAGCTACCTTTGGCCATTGTTTAAATATAACGCTAGACATAGCGAACGACTAAATATACTTCATGTCCCTAAACCTAGGATAGACTTATATAAAACAAGCTTAGCATACTCTGCCGCTCAGTTGTGGAACAATCTTCCACAAGAAATCAAAGACACCACCAATCATGATACATACATTCGCAACCTGTTTGAACACTACATTAGTACAGACTACATGCCCCCATAACAAATAACACAAAAAAGACAGTAATGGTAACTTATCTCAAACGACAACTAGCCAAAAAACATTCCCTTATGTATGGCACGTTATACCCTCCTTAGGTATTTATAATGCCCATGTTAAACACTGCCTCAGTGAGTCATTTGCTATTGATTATTTTTCATGCGTTTTAAATGTTCTTTTGTTGTCAAAAGTTGCTTCAGAAGTGATGTTGAATGAAAGAATGTATGAGAGGAAATAGAGAAGAAGGGCAGAATGTCAGACGGGCCTGCATGCCCAATTCTTAACCCTTTGAAAATAAAGACTTATTATTATTATTATTATTATTATTATTATTATTATTATCTATCTAACTATCTATCTATCTATCTATCTATCTATCTATCTATCTATCTATCTATCTATCTATCTATCTATCTATCTATCTATCTATCTATCTATCTATCTATCTATCTATCTATCTATCTATCTATCTATCTATCTTATCTATCTATCTATATATCTATCTATCTATCTATCTATCTATCTATCTATCTATCTATCTATCTATCTATCTATCTATCTATCTATCTATATCTATCTAGTTAGCCTTGAATGATGTGTGAATGGTATAATGTATGAAAGAGAGTGACAAAAGGGCAGAATGTTAGACGGGCCTGCGTGCCCAATTCTTAACCCTTTCAAAATAAAGTTTTGTTGTTGTTGTTGTTGTTGTTGTTGTTGTTGTTATCTATAGCCAGGGGACTTAACCTAAGATATAGATATGCTACTAAAAGTTATATCCCTTTATATATTATTTCTTATGTTAAGAAAGACCAATGAAGAAGTCCTTCAAGAAACAAATGAAGATCGTAAACTGATCAGAGACATTAGACGTAGACAGTCACAATTTTATGGGCATGTTATGCGAAGAAATGATTTGGAGAACTTGGTGACAACTGGTAAGATCGAGGGGAACAGACCAAGGGGAACACATAGAAACAAGTATCTGGATGGCTTGCCCTTGTGGCATGGTCGAGACAGAAACACGGAACTGATCCACTGACTCTGTTGATCGAGTGAGATGGCAGAACATGACCGCCCACGCTTACCGGCATGGCACATGATGGATGGATGGATGTTAAGTCATGTAATTTAATTATTAAATTTTAGTAAGTAAATAGCTGATTCTACAATAAAAAAAAACTATGACAGTTGGTTGCACGGGAATGAAAAGAAGACGTGTAGAAAATTTCATCTCAATCGGATGGACCGTTATCGGACGCATCAAATACATCCCCACAGACATACATTGTGATATATATATATATATATATATATATATATATATATATATATATATATATATATATATATATATATATATATATATATATATATATATATATATTATTTTTTCCGGCTATGTTCGTCTGTCTCCAAATGTCAACAATGCATATATGTGGCTGAAATCACTCTTGTTTATTGATTTACAGGGAGTGTTTGTATCCGTCCTCTACTGTTTCATGAACTCAGAGGTAAGAAGCCAGTAGTTAGCATTAAAAAATTTACTGTACCATATTTAACTGGCCGCATGTTACAAATCAAAGAGACAATCAGCAGTCTGTGGTCTTGTGATGAGAAGATAGGCCTTAGAAAACATCGTGATAATTGGAAAGCAGTGGGGAAGAAACAGAGGTAGACACCGAGAAATGATACTGGGTGGACTGAGACTATGGAATGGTTGAAAACAATTACCAGAGATGATCCAGAACATCGAGGATCGAGATCTGTGAAGATACATGAACGTCTACGATGATGGTAATAATGATATTAATGATCTACCGACAGCAAAGTTTGCCGCAAATATTTACTTCATTAATAACATTCCGGCTCTGTGTTTGAGGACATACAAATGCAATTTGTAATCCCGTAAGCGCGTTCGAAACGCAGATGCCGGCGAATTGGAAGCAGACCTCGTTGAGATGGTTTTCATACAATAGGTATGATGGCTTGCTAGCCGTTCAGAAAGCAGTCACAATCTACTAGACCTAAACGTGCTCAGAAGCATTGTTGCCATTTTGACGTTTTTCGCACCAAATTTAGTGCTTTTTAAAGTCATTTAGTGCCAAAACGTTACATTTAGCTCTTTGGTGCTTCACAATATTTTTTGGTGCTTTTTGGGGTGGGTAAAAATTACTTTAAAAATCATATTGGGAACACTAAAATGCCGAATTTGAACTGAAGCGAGGGAGTACAACAGTCTTAGTACATTACCGCGCAATAGTCACGTAATTTAACTCCCTTTAATACGATTTAGTTAAAGTGAGTGACTGCATGCAACGCGCAGGTAATGTGCAATGCGTTAAAAGATTGTTTAAACAAGAATGGACTTGAGTTGCAAAGACTAGTTGCACTCGGCATTGACTAATGCATCTCTCTTGACAAGTATAAACAATAGAGTATATACCAAATTAAAATCCGAAGTTCCTCATCTGGTACTAGTTAGGTGTGTATGTCATTCCCTTCAGCTGGCAGTGTCACAGGTTGCAGCTACTTGTCTGCCCAGGAACATAGAATTCATGATTAGAGAAACATATAACTGGTTTTCTCACTCAAGTCTTCGTCAAGCAAAATACAGGGATCTTTTTGCTTCAATAAATGTTGTACAACATCCGCTGAAGGTTGTTCAATTAAGCTAGACGCGATGGATGTCCATTCAATCTTCCATTGTCAAAATAGTGCAGCAGTGGCTCGAGCTCAGAACTCATTTTGAGTCAACGACCGCTGTTATACAGCAGAACTTCTAAATTCTATGGTTAGCGACATGAAATCTATGTGTATCTCATATTTCTCAAACATATTCTCGGAGAAGATCAAAGTGTGAATAAGAAATTCGAAGCAGACACACAGAACCCAACAAAACTACTCAGCGATCTTGCCAACTTACTGATTCTATCAGTTCAAAGATTGCTATTCCTGGGGAAAAAATAACAGAAAGTGATGCTATTCAAGATTATTTAGATCCTAATCCCAATCTAGGTTATGAGTTTGAGAAAGAAATAGCAGGCTACCAGGTTCCTGATGAGAAATAAATTCGTGGAAGGTGCATCCAGTTTTTAATAGAGCTGTAGACACAGCTGCTTTTACATTTGCCCGGTAACGATCGAGTGTTACAGTCCATGTCATGTCTTAGTGGAAGTGAATGTCTACAGCCAATGACGCCCTGTATATTGGATCTTGCTAAAATGTTTGTAGAAGATGCAGCTACTCTCACCCGCATCGATTTCCAGTGGAGAAAACTTCATCATATGCAGTGGACACAGACCTCTGACATTCTTGGACTGTGGGCATAAATAGCCTCATTCAGGGATGCCACCGGTGAAAATTCTTTCCAAGATCTTACAGATTTAGCTTTAACTACGCTTATTTTACCTCATTCATTCTATTGCGGACGTGGAGCGTATTTTCAGTCAGATGGGAGTTATAGAATTAAAATTGCGGAACAGACTGAGCATCAAGAGTTTGACAGCTGTTTTGACTATTAGATATGGAATGAAAAGATATGGCAAATGCTGTCATGATTAAAAACTACCTAAGGATATTCTACAAAAAATTGGATCACAGGAGGTATATAAACGTTTCTTTCAATCATCATCATCATCATCATCATCATCATCATCATCATCATCATCATCATCATCATCATCATCATCATCATCATCATCATCATCGCAGGAGCAAACACAGCAGGAAATAGCTACAGAAACTGAAGAGGAGTTATCTGACTCGGATTTGGCAGATCTGGAATAAACTTCATTCTAATATTTAGTGATAATAATAAATTATAATGTGCTACTTTATAACATTTTAAATGAATACCACCAGTGCTTGTTTTAGTGCTTTCCCAAAAAATATTATTGCAATTTAGTGCTTTTTTTGGCTCGAGAGTAGTTCTGATTGGGATTTGGATCTGGAATAAACTTCATTGTAATATGAAGTGATAATAATAAATTATAATGTGCTACCTTGTTATATTTGCAATAAAAACAGTTCGTGCTTTTTTTTTTGGTGCTTTCCAAAAACTTTTCGTGCTTTTCGGTGCTTTTTTTTTGGGTCGACGTTGGTGCTTTATCATCAAAAGGAGATGGCAACACTGCTCTGAAGTCACGAACAGGTAAAAAAACTCTAGGGTTGACTGCGACGTCATGCACAGGATAAGAAACTAACTTTCTCTCTCTCTCTGTCTCTCTCTCTGTCTCGCTCCCCCTCTCTCTCCCCCTCTCCCCCTCTCTCCCTCTCTCTCTCCCTCTCTCTTTCTATCTCTGTCTCTCTCTCTGTCTCTCTCTGTCTCTCTCTGCACCTCTCTCTCTGTCTCTCTCTCCCTCTCTCCCTCTCTCTCTCTCTCTCTCACACTCTCTCCCTCTCTCCCTCACACTCTCTCCCTCTCACTCTCTTCCTCTCCCTCTCTGTCTCTCTCTGTCTCTCCCTCTCTGTCTCTCTCTGTCTCTCTCTTTCTCCCTCTTTCTCCCTCTCTCTAGCCCTCTCTCTCTATCTCTCTCTGTCTCCCTCTGTCTCTGTCTCTCTCTGTCTCTCTCTGTCTCTGTTTCCCTGTCTCTCTCCCTCTCTGTCCCTCTCTCTTCATTTCTCCCTCTCCCTCTCTCTCTCTCCCTCTTTCTGTCTCTCTCTTTTCCTTTCTCCCTCTCCCCCTCTCTCTCCCTCTCTCTCCCTCTCTCTATCCCTTTCTCTCTCTCCCTTTCTCTCTCTCCCTCTCTCTCCCTCTCTCCCTCCCTCTCTGTCTCTCTCTCTTCCTTTCTCCCTCTCTGTCTCTCTGTCTCCCTCTATCTCCCTCTTTCTGTTTCTCTGTCTCGCTCTCCCTCTCTCTCCCCCTCTCTGTCCCCTCTCTCCCCTCTCTCTCCCTCTCTCTGTCTCTCTCTCTACCTCTCTCTTCCTCTCTCTTTCTATCTCTGTGTCTTTATGTGTCTCTCTCTGTCTCTCTCTGTCACTCTCTCTCTGTCTCTCTCTCCCTCTCTCCCTCACACTCTCTGCCTCTCACTCTCTTCCTCTCTCTCTCTCTCTGTCTCCCTCTCTCTATCCCTTTCTCTCCCTCTCTGTTTCTCCCTCTCTGTCTCTCCCTCTCTGTCTCTATGTCTTTCTCCTCTTTCTCCCTCTCTCTCGCCCCCTCTCTCTATCTCTCTCTGTCTCCCTCTCTCTCTCTGTCTCTGGATCCCTCTGTCCCTCTCTCTCCCTCTCTCTCTCTTCCTTTCGCCCTCCCTCCCTCTCTCTCTCCCTCCCCCTCCCTCTCTCTCTCTCTCTCTCTCTCTCTCTCTCTCTCTCTAACAACATTAAAATAGTAGAAAAGCTACATAAATAACAAAACAATACTTGGCAGGCGACGAGAACCAACACATTATATCCTCATTGCTTTTTCTCTCTGTCCACGGTGACCTCATCATCTATAAAACCACATCTACACAGCTACCACAAACTGACTCACTTGTCTGCTAATTGCTCATGATTCGCTTTCGTACATCATGATTAGTTCAATATACCGTGTTTCCCCGAAAATAAAACCGGGCCTTATATTTTTAATTTTAGCTCCAAGACATGAACTACAGCTTAATTTCGGGGGGTATCTTATTTATTATCTGATACAAAGGTCTACATTTATTCATGTGCAAACTTCTACATGTATTCAAATACAGTCATGCCATCTTCTTTTGGAACGTCATCATAATTCTTCAAATTCCGAATTCGTCTGATCAATTGTCCTTTGAGATCCTAGGCCCATAAACACTGCTGTTTCATGCAACACAATCACATTGGAGAGGTGGTATTAAGAAAGTCGAAGCAACATCAACAAAGGTCTTGAATGCAAGTGCACGTTTAATAACTTCGTTCTAGCTGACGATCTCAACTGGGGCTTATTTTAGGGGCAGGTCTTATATTAAAAGTGTCCTGATAAATCGTACTGGGGCTTATTTTAGGGGTAGGTTTTAATTTCGGGGAAACACGGTAGCTAATGAGACTTCTTCTCCTCATCTCCGCTGGAAAAGATAAATTGCAGAAAAAAATGCCCATGGCTGCATACAAAGAGGTTAATCGATACATGGTGCCAGAGCCGGATTTATAGATAAACATACATCGATCCCAATAGCAGTGTTACGCTTTATGTCCCAGACTAAATGTGTCTTTAATTAACGACACTCTGTCTTCAGAGCTGAATTATACTTGTCCAAGAACACATTAGATAAAGTAACAAGTGAAGTGACAGCCGCATTAGTTTAGTGGCTAGACTTTCTCCTCCCACTTCCTGAGTTCGATCTGCATCGGGGAGGGTTCGAAGGTTTAAATTTGATCTGGGATCCCAGGTCGAACAGGCGTAATATGGGTAACATGAAATGCCTTAGAAAGTTGAGGCGCTGGGTGTGATACTGACCATAACACTCACCGAGTGGCCACTGCCTATACAAATATAGGTTATGCACCACATTCTCTCTAAAGTTATATGTTACATTCTCTCTAAATGTATATGTTACATTCTATTTAATGTTATATATTGCATTCTCTCTGTTATATGCTGCATTCTCTCTAAAGATATATGTTACATTCTCACTAATGTTATATGTTACATTCTATCTAAAGTTATATGTTACATTCTATCTAATATTATAAATTACATTCTCTCTGTTATATGCTACATTCTCTCTAATTTTATATGTGTCATTCTCTGTAATGGTATATGTGTCATTCTCTCTAAAGTTATATGTTACATTCTCTCTAAAGTTATATGTTACATTCTCTCTAAAGTTATATGTTACATTCTATATAATAGTATATGTGACATTATCACCAAAGTTATATGTTACATTCTATATAATGGTATGTTATATGTTACATTCTATATAATGTTATATGTTACATTCGCTCTAAAGTTATATGTCACATTCTCTCTAAAGTTATATGTTACATTCTATATAATGGTATATGGGACATTCTCTCTAAAGTTATATGTTACATTCTATATAATAGTATATGTTACATTCTCTCTAAAGTTATATTTTACATTCTATATAATGGTATATGTTACATTCTCTCTAAAGTTATATGTTACATTCTATATAATGTTATATGTTACATTCTCTCTAAAGTTATATTTTTCATTCTCTCTAAAGTTATATGTTACAATCTATGTAATGGTATATGTGACATTCTCTCTAAAGGTATATGGTACATTCTATTTAATGGAATATGTCACATTCTCTCTAAAGTTATAATATATATATATATATATATATATATATATATATATATATATATATATATATATATATATATATATATATATATATATATATATATATATATATATATATATATAATTTAAAGTCTCTATAATGGTATATGTTACATTCTATCTAAAGTTATATGTTACAATCTATATAATGGTATATGTTACATTCTCTCTAAAGTTATATGTTACATTCTCTCTAAAGTTATATGTTACATTCTCTCTAAAGTTATATGTTAAATTCTGTATAATGGTATATTTTACATACTCTCTAAAGTTATATGTTACATTCTATGTAATTGTATATGTGACATTCTCTCTAAAAGTATATGTTACATTCTATATAATGGTATATGTTACATTCTCTCTAAAGATATATGTTACATTTCATATAATGGTATATGTTACATTCTCTCTAATGTTATATATTACATTCTCTCCAATGTTGTATGTTACATTCTCTCTAAAGTTATATGTTACATTCTCTCAAAAGTTATATGTTACTTTCTCTCTAAAGGTATATGTTACATTCTCTCCAAAGTTATATGTTACATTCTATGTAATGGTACATGTGACATTCTCTCTAAAGTTATATGTTACATTCTCTCTAAAGTTATATGTTACAATCTCTCTCAGGTTATATGTTACATTCTCTCTAAAGTTATATGTTACAATCTCTCTAAAGGTATATGTTACATTCTCTCTAAAGTTATATGGTACATTCTCTATAATGTTATATGTTACATTCTCTCTAAAGTTATATGTTATATTCTATGTAGTGGTATATGTGACATTCTCTCTAATGTTATATGTTACATTCTCTCTAAAGTTATATGCTACATTCTCTCTAAAGTTATATGTTACATTCTTTGTAGTGGTATATGTGACATTCTCTCTAATGTTATATGTTACATTCTCTCTAAAGTTATATGTTACATTCTCTCTAAAGTTATATGTTACATTCTATATAATAGTATATGTGACGTTCCTTCTAAAGGTATATGGTGCATTCTATATAATTGTATATGTTACATCATCTCTAAAGTTATATGTTACATTCTATATAATGGTATATGTTACATTATCTCTAAAGTTATATGTTACATTCTATATAATAGTATATGTAAAATTCTCTCTAAAGTTATATGTTACATTCTATATAATGGTATATGTTACATTCTCTCTAAAGTTATATGTTACATTCTCTATAATGTTAGATGTTACATTCTCTCTGAAGGTATATGTGACATTCTCTCTAAAGGTATTTGTTACATTCTATATAATGGTATATATTACATTCTCTTTATAGTTATATGTTACATTCTCTCTAATGTTATATGTTACATTATCTCTAATGTTATATATTACATTCTCTCTAATGATATATGTTACATTCTCTCTAAAGTTATATGTTACATTCTATCTGATGTTATATGTTACATTTTTTCTAATGTTATATATTACATTCCCTCTAATGTTATATGTTACATTCTTTCTAAAGTTATATGTTACATTCTCTCTAATGTTATATGTTACATTGTCTCTAATGTTATATATTACATTCTCTCTAATGTTATATGTTACATTCTCTCTAAAGTTATATTACATTCTCTCTAATGTTATATGTTACATTCTCTCTAAAGTTATATGTAACATTCTCTCTAAAGTTATATGTTACATTCTCTCTAAAGTTATATGTTACATTCTCTCTAATGTTATGTGTTACATTCTCTCTAGTTTAGTTTAGTTTAGTTTAGTCGATGGATCAACATCACAGCACACGGGTGTAACCTATTAGTGCTCCGTTCTCCTCCTAACTCAAACCTGAGTTTGGAGAAACTCAGCTCAGTGCATGAACTCCGTAGCACCGACGAGGATCCTAAAATAAATGAATGAATGAATGAATGAACATCTTTAGTTTCAAAGGGTTAAGAATTGGGCACTCAGGCCCGTCTGACATTCTGCCCTTCTTCACAATTTTCTTCTCATATACTCTTTCATTCAACATCACTTATGAAGCAAATTTTCGACAACAAAAGAACAATAGCATTATAACGCATGAAAAATAATCAATAACAAATGACTCACTGAGGCAATGTTTAACATAGGCATTATAAAAACCTAAGGAAGGTGTAACGTGTCATACATATGGGAATGTTTTTTTGGCTAGTTGTCGTTTGAGATAATTTACCATTATTATTGTATTTTTTATTCTTTATGGGGGTATGTAGTCAGTACTGAGGTAGTGTTCAAACAGATTGCGAATGTATGTATAATGATTTGTGGTGTCTTTCATTTCTTGTGGAAGATTGTTCCACAAGTGTGCGGCAGAGTATGCTAAGCTTGTTTTATATAAGTCTATCCTAGGTTTAGGGACATGAAGTATATTTAGTCGCTCGCTATGTCTTCCGTTATATTTAAACAATGGCCAAAGGTAGCTTGGAGCATTTAGAAATAGGATTTTGTGAATTAGTTTGGCCTTATTAAAAAGTAGTCGTTTGTGGAGTGGCAGTAACCGAAAACGATTATGTAGGTTAGAATTGTCGGTGAGCTTTTCACCATTAATTAAACGCACTGCCCTTTTCCGGGGTGAATATAGGCGTTTTGTTATTGATCTGGAATATCCATCCCAGATTGTGGAGCAATAATCAATATGTGTTTGTATGTGGGAAGTATAGGATATCTTTCTTGTGTTTTCGTCAAGGAAATTTTTAATTTTGGCAAGTTGATATACTTTTTTTGGCTATTTGTTTAACGAGAGCATGAACATGTGAGTTAAAGTTTAGATTTTGATCTATGATAAGACCCTGTGCCTTGTGCTCGGTTACGCTTTCTATAGGCATGCTACCAATGTGCAGCTGTAGAGTTCTCTGCGAGTTTAGCGTGTGAAGTCTTTGCCTGGTTCCTATTAACAAAGATTTTGTTTTAGAAATGTTGATTTGCATGTGGTTTGTATGACTCCAGTTAACTACCCTATTTATTTCCTGTTGCAAGGATAATTCTAGCACATTACAATCAGTAGCGTTTGTATATACTGTGCAGTCATCTGCAAATAGATCGCAGGACGACGACAGATATAAGGGAAGATCATTTATATAAATGGAAATAACAGAGGGCAAGAATAGATCCCTGCGGTACTCCAATATTAATGGTAATGGCTTGGGATAGAGATTTATTGTGTGATACTACTTGTTTTCTGTCTAATAAAAATGATTTTATTAATGTCACTATTTTAAAGCTTACTTTCATTGTTTCTAGTTTTTTAATTAGAATATTATGATCTATCATATCGAACACTTTTCTAAAGTTTATAAACAACGCTCCACATATAGTATTGTTGTTAATATTTTGAAGCCAGTTTTCTATCATGTTTGTTAGGGTAGATTTTTAACTCGAAATTTTGCCCGTGCAGCGCCATTAGGCTACTCTTTTTCTATTTCCAACTGCCAAGGGAATATTTACGTGTGCAACAATATACACGGGCGTCCGATGTCACTACCCAGAGACCAGGGTAAAGTTTATTACTAGAAGTCCAAGTGAAAAAATCCCGGTCCTCACCGGGGCATGAACCCGAAACCTCCAGCACTCGAGGCGGACACCATACCTCGAGACCACGCAGCACGCCCCCCCCCCCCCCCATTCATACATTCTCTATAATGGTATATAGTAAATTATATCTAATGGTATACATTACATTCTCTTATATGTTGCATACTCTCAAATGTTGAGTTACATTTTCTCTGTTATATGTTACTTTCTCTCTATTGTTATATGTTGCACTCTGTCTCATGTCTGGCGTGACCATGCCTAAAATACAGTCTCCTTGTGCTTCACCTTTATGTGACAGTGCTTGTGATGATGACTGCGATGATAACGCTCGGTTCGTGTAATCTTTGATCTACAGGTGCAGAACGTTATCACGAAGAAGTGGAAGAGGTTCCGCACTAACCGAGCCATGAATACGAGATCACGTCGGAATGGTTCCAGAACTTCTTCTTACTTCCTGTCTCAGAGCGAAGCGCCCAGGCGACTTACAAGCTTGAATAGTACGTGTGTGATTATTTTAAGTGTGTATGTGTGTGCGTGGATGTATGAGGATGTATGTATGTGTGAGGATGCATGTGTGTGTGGTTATGAGTGTTTGTGGATATGTGTATGTGTCTATGTGTGTGTGTGTGTGCGTGTAAGTGTGTGTGTGTGCGTGTGTGTGTGTGTGTACAATAAATTATGTCGTATTTCAATGAAACAAAAACATTAAAATATAGAGGTTCTATATCAACTAGGAAGGAAAAGAGAGTTGGTGAGAAAAATAAACAATAGACAAGTGAATTATTTCGGCCACGTAAAAAGACATAATACTATTACAATAGTCAAATTGGATGTAAGGTTGAAAGCAAGGGAGCAAGAAGTAGACAAGGATACAAGTGGGAAGATAATATCACACGATGTCAAAACAACAGTTTTACAGAATAAGGGCGAGAGACATACAGTGTTGGAGATCCGTTGCAGTCAACCTTCATTGTGGAGAAGGTACCGTATTTATTGATGTGTGTGTGTGTGGATGTTCATGGGTTCCCTCACACCCGTCCCCCACCCACACACCCATCCCCCAACCAACGTACACATCCCCACACCCCCTACACACACACACACACACACACACACACACCCAACACACATACCCACAAACCCGCTCTCACATCCTCAACCAACACATCACCCACCCATCCACACACCAACCCACCAACACAACCCCCTACCCAAACACACATCCCCCAAAACCAACAACCACACCCACACACCCAAACACATAAACCCCACCCGCACACACCCCACCCACACATTCACCCACACACACATTCCCCACCAACACACATCTTCCCACCCACACACACACCCATCCCCCCACACACACACACAGTCGTATTATATATGTCGAACACCAACATTCTTTTAACCCCATATCACTATCTTGAGGATCTTCTTGATTTCTGTCCACAACACCCCGTCAGTCTCTGGATCTCTCTCTCTCTCTCTCTCTCTCTCTCTCTCTCTCTCTCTCTCTCTCTCTCTCTCTCTCTCTCTCTCTCTCTCTCTCTCTCTCTCTCTCTCTATGTCTCTCTCTCTCTTTCTGTCTCTTACTACTGAACCAAGCCCACTCTCATTCTTTTCCCAAAACACACTACACAACACTGGCTCTAACAACAACAACAAATTAGTTTAATAGAGAAAAGTGTCATGTATGTGCAAAGTGTTTGTGTAGAATGTCTGTCGTATACTCTAGTGTGTATGTAGAATCAGACCGAATAGCTCAGGAGCAAAGTCTGTTTCATCACTGTAATGGCCACACAACAGCACCATATATCAACGACAGAAGACCTCACCCAACTGATGTGTCTCTCGGGCCAAGTGTCGACTTCCTCCGATAGCTCTTGGACAATCCAGATGCTTGGTTATCAATAGTGGAAACAGTCCAATATTGATCATCAATCTAACACACACAGTGTAACTACCCTGTTTATAAATGTTCTGTGATCAGAGAAACCTAAAAATAATGTTACTGTCACTTTGGAAAACTAAATGTTAGTATTTATCTGTTCATAGGAACTCCCCAATTGTGACAAACAGTGTTAATTGGTAATGATAGGAATTCACCAATTGTAACTCAAAATGTTAATTTTCCAGGTATTTATATCTACTTGTGTTCCTGGTACAGGTGTTATTGTCAGTGTCTTGATTTTACTGTGATGTAAACTATCACTCAGGAAACACACTTATATAATAATCGTTTCCTGCTCAGCAGAGGCCAGGTTCCTGCAGACAATCTGGGGTATGGGTCCAGAGCAAAAGCCTCTCAGTAAACTCTGCCTTCAATGCTCGAGCCATGACTTTCTTCTAGTTGGTGGTAATATCTAGTGGAACCATATAGTTATTCCCGTTTGAGATGGAGACTATGAAATCAAACATTGGATAGATGTCCGCCGATATAAATCAACAATAGACATTATAGTCTCTCTCTAGAAACAAACTAGGAATATTGCACACGTCCGTAGCGCTTCACAACTTTTGATCAACTACCCCAAAGTTGTTTATCCAGACTGTTTTTAATACTTTTGTCTGAATGACGTCACAAAACTTTCTAGACACTAGACGTCTAGAAGCTATTTTTTTCTCTCTCCGTTTCCTACTTAATGTCAACAACTGGCGGTATGTACCTTTCATCCGGGAAAGTGTCTCCTGTCTGTGATGTAGAAAACTCCCCCCCCCCCCCCTTTCCCACAACAAAAGATCTTGCCACCTTCTACTCAGACAGTTTGTCTATCACATCAAAAAGGATGGCCGCTGCCTGCAGACGTATGGCGCGACAGTCCTTCCTCGATCAACAACACATCAAAGAATGACGGCAGCTTGCAGACGCATGGCGCGACATATTTTCATCGATCGACAACTTCAAGATTTTATGTGACACACACCCATCCCCCACCCTATACACACACATCCACACCCCCTCACACACACCCACCACACACATATTCCCCCAAACACACATCCCGCCACACAAACCCACCACGCACATCCCCTCATACACACACACATTCCCCCCCTCCCCCAATCACACATACATACATACATACATACATACATACATACATACATACATACATACATACATACATACATACATACATACATACATACATACATACATACATACATACATACCTACCTACCTACCTACCTACCTACCTACCTACCTACCTACCTACCTACCTACATACATACATACATACATACATACATACATACATACATCTAGACACATACATGATGTCTCACATAATCATTGAAACTAGTATGATAAACTCCCACACTTTATACATACACTGACGATTATCGCGAGCATAGATGACGAGATGAGAAGGTTCATTATGTTGTCTCTAATCTCTGCATCCTTATGTGCTAATCATAATTATAATTTGAAATACAGTGGTAAAGAGAGCATTCGGGGATGTAAAAAAACAACAACGGATTTTCAAAGAATATACAATTTGATCTACGGTAAATAATCCCTCGTATGTATTTGTGAATAATCGCATTACATGATTCTAAAATAAGGACAGTAATACATGTTATGGAACCCTTACTGAGCCATTCATAATGTGGCGTTTGAGAAAAATGTGTGAGATTATGCAAAGAAAAAGCTTTGCAGAAAAACTGTTAAATGAACCCCTTCTAGAAAGCATAACAGAATATATTATTAAGGTAATAAACGTGTGAGCTCTAATGGCTTTATTACAGCGTACGTTCTAAAGGGACACCAAAGGGAAGACTAGAAGGCACAAAACTAGACAAAATAAGAAGGTTAGATCTAGGACAGCATTTATAAAACAAAAGGCACCGGTCTATCTTCAGGTGTTAACGAAAGTAACGAACGTGGTACAAGACAGACAACTTTGGAATGAAATGATCAGGAAGCTTTACGGCGAGCGCAGGGACTGAAATACTTCGTGATTGTCCGTCATTACGGAAGTAAGAAAAATACAAAATATGACCCAAGAGCTTGATGGCTGGGAAAAAAACAAAAAAAAAAACACACACACACACAAACACACACACACACACACACACACACACAAATATATAGGCGAACGTTTCGAACGAAATCATTATCAACAGAACAGCCATGACAAACCGATTAAAGATATATAAGGAATAAACACAAATAGGTACTTCCCTTACTGATCTGTCCACTTCAGGAGAATGGTCATAACGGCAGTCAGCCAGTCTACGAAGAGCAGCATGCAGTATGGCTGTTGCTGTTGACGAGATTCGAATGTTTCCAAAACTGCGTTGACTGTGTATGTGCTTTAGCGCAGTTGTTGTTGATAATAATGTTTTTGGGTGTCAATGTTGTTATGGTTATTGGTCCAGCGTGATTTTTGAGCCCGGATTCGCCCTAGTACCAAATTTCCCACGTGCTCACAACTTTTGCGTTGTTTCAGGTAAAGTCTGTTATTGATAACTTGTGAATTCTGAACCACACCCGCCTACACTTGAGCCTTGTGAGCATATATTATCATCATCATACGCCGTTCCGATAAGCGTGAGCGGTCATCGTTTTCCATCTCACACGATCATTAGTCTTGGATCAGCTTAGTGTTCGCGTCTCGATTCTTATTGGCACTTTCCGTCTTGAAATGGTTTAGTACATTGTGCTTCAAAAAGGCATCATAACTAAAACCCATGGCTGTGGCGAATATGGCTGATGAGACAAATTCGCGCTGTAAATGTTCGTCCACAGTGGATGCATGTGAACACATGGTAATTTTCACCATCATGCACCATCTTACGAATCTCACGCTCTTTGTGTGCTTTATCTGCAATCATTTTCTCCTTTGTCTTTATTCCATTTCTGATAGTTGCACTCCATGCAACACGTCTCGATTATGCCATGTGACTAAACCCCATAGATGTGTATCTCTGCCTTCCCATTGCACTTTTCCATCAATCTTACCAGCTGTCACTAAATATTCCAGATTATTAAATCAATTTACGGGTTTCTTTTTATAGAAGAACTTGCTAATGGGTTGTTCACCAAAATCTGAGGGATGTCATTATATCCCCATATGCATTATTTATTAAGACTTTATAAATATAACTTGCTGATAGTGGCATGGGGGTTAATCGTATTCTTTTGGAAACTGTTATCATGGCTAATGTCCACCTCATTGTACACGGATAGGTCAAGTAAACGCCCTTTTATACGCCTTATGTCGCATGGGGATATATGGTGCTGGACCTATATTTGTATCCTCCAATCGGTGATCGGAGAGTGATTTGGTCACTACCACCCTGTTATTTCTCTAGCTTGTCTTGATTCTAAATTAAAAAATAAATAAATAAATAAATTCGCGATTCGTCATGGATCGAACCCAAGGCCACCGGGTCGTCAGAACGAACGTACGAACGAACAAACTTTATTTTAAAAGGGTAACAAATTGGACACGCAGGCCCTGTCTTACATTCGGCCCTTTCGATCACTCATCTTTCATTCAGCAAATGTGCATGTTACATTTACATAGGGGAAAAAAATATTGTCAAATGGGTTTTGTAAGCATAAACAATGCATATTACGCATGGTACATTCACATGGGGAAAAAAAAACATTGTAAAATGAATGTTGTAAACATAAACAGTGCATATTGAAATGTTGTGAGACACATCCCCCATCCACCCTCACACCCCGCAGCCACCCACACATCCCTCAGCCACCCACACATCCCCCACCCACCACACCCCCACCCACCTCCATGCACTCACACAGACGCAGGCAAACATACATGCCGCCACCCACCCACTGATCCCCCACCCACACACATTTCCCCACCCACACATACATTCCGCACCCATCCCATAACCGACACGCACACACCCACCCTCATATTCTTCACCAACCATCCACACACCCACAACCACCCAGCAAAACACACATCACAAAACCACAAACACACATACCCCCGTCAACCCACAC
The DNA here is from genome assembly GCA_014155875.1 of Cepaea nemoralis. Classification (NCBI taxonomy): domain Eukaryota; kingdom Metazoa; phylum Mollusca; class Gastropoda; order Stylommatophora; family Helicidae; genus Cepaea; species Cepaea nemoralis. The sequence continues at coordinate 274,897 of JACEFZ010014891.1, forward strand.
ATCCCGCACCTATAAACACTCCACACACAAAAAAACACCTCCCACCCACACACGCCCCACCACCCACATATACCCCACCCACACACATCCGCCACTCACACACATCTTCCCACAAACACACACATCCCCCAACCATGCACTCATCTCTCACACACATCCACCCACTCACGTACTCATCCATCAACCACTCACAACCACACATCACCCACCCGCCCATCAACACATGCATCTCTCATCTACCCTCCCACCCACACACACCCAACCACCCAGCCAAACACACATCCCCCATCCTCACATATATCCATCATCCACCTGCACATCCCACACCTCCCCCACCTCTCACACATCTCCCCTCCCACACAAAACTCCACCCATAAACACATTTCCCCCCCCCCACACACACACACACACATTCCCTACATTCATTCCTCATACACATCCCCGCCCACACATCGGTCACCCACTCACACATCTCCCAACCCACCCTTACACATCCCCCACCTACAAGCATCCTCACCACCCACACATACATCCTCCACCCACTCACAATTACCCCATCCACACTCACACACTCCCACCCACACAGACATATCCCATTCACAGACACCCCCCCCCCTCCCACACTCATCCCCCACACCCATTACACACCCATCCCCCAACCCTTGAGAGCCTAGTCACTACGCTACCTAGTCTCCATGTATACAGGCAGTCGACTAGACGCAGGGAAGAAACATGAATAACTGTATCTTTATGAAAACAACTTTTTCATTCAATTATACCATTGCCCCGACCCTGTTCAGCTTCAGATGAGAAGTTATATTTGGGTCCATCCCTGGCTCGGATTAATAATCACGTGACGTAGTCAGATACAAATATCATATTAATTGGAAGATGATTATTGTACAAAGAGGTAAATGCCAACAACTTTTCTCGACCATAATAAATATAGAACCTTTAAGCATAGAGCGAGGTTGTAATAGCTTCTAAGGCGTGTTGTCTTATTTCATAGATGAACACTCAGGCAATAATTTGTGCGGTATTACGTTTTTTTTTTTTTTGCATACCCCTTTTACAGGACATCGCTGTCAACAGCAGCATTTTACTGCTGTTGTTGTCTTGGCAAGTTTACGTTCAGCAGTTTGCCATTGATTTCTGAACGACTGGCTCCCATACCAAAAAGTTAAAACCATGCGCGAAGCTGTCTGCTGCCAAATCGGTCGCAGCTGTGTTTCGAACGCAGATAACTGGGCTCACGAATCGCGTCCGCAAAGCCTTAGCCACGGAGAGCGGCGTGGTATATTACTACCGAGGACTTTTAAATCCTAACGCCTGCCATAAACCAGCACTGTGTCTTCACTAACATGAGTTTTAAATATTTAGTTCTCTCCCCTTCATACATTATTAATGACTTTCTGGGTTTTCAACGTATCTGTCTAAGCACGATAGGGGTGCTTTCGACAACTGTATGTGGTGATTCACACATATTCCAGGAGTGGTTGAATCCTCCTATATGAAAGAAGTATCCAGTTACAGTTATACAAGGTCACTTTTATGTTGGGGAGTATGTTGTCCATCCTGCAAGACGGAAATCATACTCTCCAACAAAGAGCTGTTCTACATACAAAGTATAGTGAGACTTTACAAACTCCCCGTATAAGATGGTAATTGGGAGTCGTGGTAAGCAGGGTTAACACGCTTGCCTGCAACTCAGTGGTCGTGTGTTCGGATTCCCATCGGGGATGGTTTTTTTCTGAAAACTTAGCTTGAGCTCAAAGTTCAACCCAGACTAAATTTAGTAGTAGGAAATACCCCGAGTAGCAAAGGCAGCTAGCGTGATATTCAACAATATTCTCATTGAGTGTCAGTTGGTCTATACAAATATTGTGATAGAATCGTATACACAATAATTGTCTTCTAATTCTAATTCTAAATTCTAATTAATTTTTTTTTTACACCCAAATAATTCTCAAGGCGAGTGAAAGAGTCATTTACTTCATTTACAAGATGGTATTGGCCTTCACGAAATAACATTTCTGATATAACCTTCTTATTTACTCTCGCGCTGACGTGATAAAATAACGTGCTATGTGCACATAACACCGTCAGAGTCGAACATGTCTTATAAGAAACACATTTCAAATGTCATACTTTCTTGGCAAGATACCTTCATAGATATTCAGATTGGCTTAGAAACCACATAGTATCACGGTGATAATGTTATTGTAGGTTGTTGTGTAGTACAAGCGTTTCAGTGAATGCCTTTTGGCGCCGATAATAGCACTTGTTGCAAATGACAGCCGATGCAAGCAGCACTGCTGGCGAAGGAAAGACCTTTCAACGCACAATGTTGAAACATCATATATATTCTCAGAATCTACTATACGCAACGTTCGTCTGGTTCCCTCAGTTGAATCGACACTTAGGCGTACATAATTTCAGCCTACTTTCTTCTAGTTCTCTCTGTTGAGGCAGAACATAGGCGTACATCATTTCAGCCTACCTTCTTCATGTTCCCTCTGTTGAGGCAAAACTTAGGCGTACATCGTTTCAGCCTACCTCGCCAGGTTCCCTCTGTTGAAGAAGCACTCAGGCGTACATCATTTCAGCCCTCTTTCTTTTGGTTCCCTCTGTCGAGGCAGAACTTAGGCGTACATCATTTCAAGGACACCGGGGACTTTGTCAACAATGCAGCTGGAAGTGAATTCAAAGAGTGAGTTTGAGATACTTTTCAAATGGCTATATGATGATTGAATACTCACTTATCAGGGAATTATGATGGCGTTCATATCGTATGTGGAATGTATGCACCGATATTGCTCGACATTAATACAGGTAGAGGAACAGAAGTCGAGATCAGAGGACGCACTAGATAATATACTTCATGAAAAATATTGTGTCGTCACTCCGGGATTCGAACCTATTGCCTACAAATGACGACACAACTTTTTATGGATGTCTATCTGACCGCGTTTCGAAACAAATTAGTTTATTTGACAAAGAACTGTTGTAATTTGGAAGCTGCATGTTGCCATCCCTTGTAGCCACGCTATCATTTTTAATTTTTATAGTACGCAACGTTTACCCAATTCGTCTTTTCCCCTCTTCTTCTAAAAGAGCTCATTAGTACCTATGGATATACTTCTCTTGAAGTATGAATGTTGGAATTAGTGTATAGTTGATAGATGAAAGTATTGTAAAGAAACCATACTATAATTGATTGCTTTGATGTTGACTGATATTCATTAATCATATTTTAATATCTCCCTGAAGCTATCTGCCAGTCCAGAAACTACTCAGAAAAAATATCTATAGAATGTGTCGTTCTGGGAATACTCGTAGTTGCTTCGTGGCTACTACGGAGTTCGAGATCTGTTGTGAAGACCTCCCTATTTAATCTATGGGAAGAGACTGGCACATGTGGAAGTATCCGTGTTCTACTAAAGTAGTCCTTTATCAGCCAAACCAAACGAACCCCACTAAGCACCTCGTGTCTGCTGATAACACTTATGAGTTATTATCCCTCATTGTGTCTTCAAATTAACTTTGTATTCTCATGTTTCATCATACAATGAAACCCTTTCATCTTTAATTTTATCATGATATTGCCAGCCCCGATTTCGAATTTATAATACATTTACAATACAAATACTAAACCTAAGTTCAATGTTATCATAGAATAATCGATCCTAATTTCAAGTTTATGACATTATCTGGCTCTACCTTATCATACATTAATCAATATTAGCTTCGACTATATATAAGTCGGTGTTGAGAGGTAGGAGAAGTGCCTGGGGGTTCTTGGCAAAATCTAATGGTCGGCGTTTGGTGCAGGAGAGCCTGGCGTATGATGACACTACATCTAGCTTAAGAATGGAGGTGGAGGCGGTCAGTGCAGCTTTCCGCTGGATAGAAAACACGATACATACACATATTGTGATTGTAACTGACTCAGAAAGCATGCTGAGAAGGGTGAGAACAGGCAAGCTTCGTGCAGAGTGGCTTGCTTCGCTTCGGAGGTCACGGGTAGCAAGCATCACCTGGATCTTTTCTCCTGGGCATGCCGGTGTGCTGGGGAATGAACAGGCGGACAGATTGGCTGGCTCGGCAGAACTTGGTGGAGTATTGATGCATGACAAGGCAGATGTGGTTGCGGCCTTGTGGGAGCACGTGTACACCTCGGAGGAGCAAATGGATCACCATAGTCTGGTTAGAATGAGGCAGCGAGGAGTGACGAGGGGATCTGGCCGACGCTCGACGCTCAGAGGAAAGGCGAGACGGACATATAATCAGATTGCTACTGGAACTATTAGTGTTGGAACTCTTCGCTGGTTGCTGAGGATGGGGACGGAGCGTTTATGGGAATGTCCCGAATGCTGTGATGTCGGTTCCTAAATCAATCAATCAATACAATTGTTTACTGAAACTTCGACATTATCATATAATTATAAATCCTAACTTCGACTTAATACAATTATCAACATTAGCTTCGACGGTATCATGCAATTATCCACCCTGGCTTCGACTTCAGCAAACAATTATCAACCCTAACTTCGGCTTGATCAAATAGTTCCTAAAGCTAACTTCCAATTGATTTATCACTTCAGCCCTTAACATCGACATAATCACGCAATTACTGGCTTTCTCATACAATTTCTGAATATAAGGTCGACTCTATAACAATGTCACATACTTCCATCTCTAATACCACCAGTTAAAGACTGTAGCAACTACCATCACTGGCCTTACATCAAAGATCATCTGCGACGAGACCACGAGGACGTCCAAGAAGAAAATGGATTGACGACATCAGAGACATTGTACAACCACACGGAATGACACTATCCAGTGCCGTCCACGGGGCGCTGGAACGCAAATTATTACTCCCCACGACGCTTGACGGCAGAAGTGGAAGATGATGATGATAATGATGATGAAAGACTGTAGCGTTTAATGTTAGTTAGTTAGTTAGTTAGTCGACAGATCATCCTCATTGCAAATCGAACCATTCAGTCCATAAGTGCTCGGATCCCCACCTCAGCAAATCCCGCAGCGTGTAGCGGCTAACGACGCCAGTTCTGTGTTGGTTTATCAATCTTCTTTGGCTTCCTGCGTAGTGTTCTTGTTTGGCCACCCCTCTTTTAATTTGCTGCTCTTAAGTCGCAAAAGTCTTACTTTTCGTAGAGCATTCAGAATATCAGCCTGGTCGATGGCGTGTCCGCCCTCCACAGTAGCCTCACCTGCGAGCTTGTCAGCCCGCTCATTTCCTTGTACTCCCGCATGCCCTGACACGAAGAAGAAACTAATCTTTGCCAGCCGAGACCGCTCCAGAGGCAGCACCCATTCTCTTCGGATCGACCCCTCCTCTATCCTCTTGATAATGTTCATTGAGTCGCTAAGGAAACAAGCCCTAGTGAATGTCTGTGTCTCGAGCCATGTTATTGCTTTACTTACTGCCATGACTTCCATGGTCAGGCTACTTGTGGTTTCAGTGAAAGCACCAGAGTCCTCCTTCACAATTCTCCCTCCTGCCCGAGCTGTAAAGGCCCACGAGCTTCTCACATGTCGGACGACCGACCCATCTGTGTAGATGACCGCGTCACCGTCTAGCGAATTCTCGAAAATCAACGCTTGTACTTCAGCCTCAACAGCAGCCGGATTTTCTTGTCTGCATTTTCTATCTAGTTGGATGCAAACTGAAAAGGATGTGCAGAAGTCTGTTGGCACTTGCACCCACTCCTCGCCAGGTTCTAAGTCCTCAAGTTAACACACCTGTTGAAGAATGTCTTCGGCTTGACCCATCCACGACCGTCCTCTTTTTAACCTGCTGCCCTTCACCTTCCTAATTTCACTATGCAGTGGATGTTGTGTGTTTGCGTTAATTCTGAGGTAGGCGCGTGCCCTGCAAACTTGTATTCTCTCTTTAATGGTTGGAAAATCAAGAAGGTAGCGCATCGCCCTGCATGCTGTATCTCTTGTACATCCAAGAATAATGCGCATAGCTTCATTCTGTATCCTTTCCATCCTTTCTATCTGCTTATGGCTGAGAGTCAGGATAGCCATTTCATACTCCAAAACAGACATGACCAGCCCCTCGTACAGAAGACATAGATGGCGCTGCTCACAGTTTTCTGCCGCCATCACCCGCATCGCAGCCAAACCACGCTTGGCCTTTGTTATCACCTGGTCTATGTGCACATTATAAGCAAGGCTTCGATCAAACCGTATCCCTAGGTAATTCATTGCCTGCGTTCTTTCCACCGTCTCTGAACACAGCATTACAGTTGGTGTTGGATGTTGACAATATGATTATTCAACGAGAACCAAGTCACTGTTGCCTTTGTGGGGTTGACCATTGCCCCTGCTTCATCACACCAAGTACTTATGCGATTGAGTTCGGTTTGTAGTTCCACACCAACCTCCTCTCTATCCTTACCCTAACGATACACGAAAACATCATCGGCATATGACAATGTCCTGCCAGGTCCAGTGATCTGCTCACTGGTGATTCTCACTGTGTAGGCGTTGAACAGTACTGGAGATAATGGTGATATCTGTGGTAGGCCAGGATATATTGTTGTTGGTTCCGAAGTCCAACTGCCACATCTAAAAACTACTTTCCGTTGGAAGAGGGCTGCAGCGATCCAACTAAGGAGGAATGGACTTACGTTTAGTTCAAGAAGCTGAAACATTAAAAAATCCAATGGTACTCTGTTGTATGCATCCTCAGGATCAATCGCTGCAGCAACGGTTTCAGTGCCTGAGTGGAAACCTTCATAGACATAATGGGCAAAGACTGCTGTATTGGTCCAGGTTTCTCTTTTTGGACGGTACCCACCCAGGGTAGGTGGGAAAACACCTTGCCTCTCTAGCTGGCTTGATATTTTCCTGGCAATTACCTTCTCCAGCAGCTTGCATATTGTATTCTGCATGGTTATAATTCGATATCCCTGAATTTTTTTGTGGTCTTTGTCAGGCTTCGGCAAGGGAATCAGATAGCTGTGTAACCATTCCTCCTTGATGCTAGCACTCCCTATACTGTTGTTGTACATGTCTGCTAGTTTCTCTAGCTCATTGTCGGTACACCTATTGATGTCGTCGTATCTTATGCCATCAGGACCTGGAGCACTGTTTTTTGATCGTCGGAGTACAGCCTTGATTTCTTCCACTGTCACTGTGTCTTTATCCGAAGTGTTGTGGGCCTTGCATCTGTCTGAGGTGACCTCCTTGGCCAGATTTCGGCCTCCCATGTCTGTCTGGTTGCTCTGCTCAAGATAGCGGTCAAAGAGGGCTTTGCCCTTGTCCTCGTCAATCCTCTGCCAGATGAGGTCAGCACCTTGGAAGTCTGAAATGCTCTTATTCTTGACTACACCACTCATGCTTTTATGTAGTCGCCAGAACAATTTCAGTGACTTGTCTGTGCTTACTCTTTGACACACCTCTGCCCATTTTTCGCTTTTAACCACCTTGACCAGTTTTTTGAAATAGCTTACTTTTGTGTGCATCTCTCTTTCTAAGTGCAAGCAGGGACTAGGATGACCAGCTCTGTTCTTCTTGGCATTTTGCCATCTCCTTACAGCACTACGCTTATCCACCCAAGCCTTCTCCACCTCGAAACTCCACCACGGTGGCTGCTCCCAGCTTTTTTTCCTGCCCTGAAACTTTCTGCGCTTGTCACGTCTTATTTTACTCACCACATCTTGCCCTGTACTGTCATACTGGAACGTCTTTATCTTTAGCTTGTGCTGCCTGGTTCTGCCTTTCTCCACCAATATGCTGCAAGGGTGGTGGTCGCTGCCGTGGTGTCCTAGGACATCCCATCTACACACTGTAGTGAGTGAAGGTGAAACTAGCGCCAGATCAATAGCACTGTCCTCATCGCCTGGACGGCTTGCTGTCCTGGTGACACAGCCACTGTTGATAAAAACCAGGTCGATGGTTTCCAGTGCAGTCTCGAGCTCCTCCCCCTGTGTATTGGAGGAAATGTTTCCCCATGATCTGCCTTTAGCGTTGAAGTCACCACAGAAAATAACATTTCTCTCGTGGCCTAATATGCCACTTAAGCACTGCCACTTCTGGGCGTCCACACTCGCATTGCAGGCATAAACATTAACCAACACGAATGGTATACTGGAATGAACTCTCAATGCCTGTATTTGTATATCGTCACTGTCCCAACTGGACATGTCTAGCTCTGACGCCACCATGCTGTCGCGAACGAGAATCGCCATTCCCAGATGTCGTCTGTTGTAGAAACATGTGAAGCCGGCAATTCGGAGTAGCTGATCGCCCAGTCTCGTCTCCTGGAGTGCTACAATGTCGTTCCTATAAACTAGGGTTTCTAAAATAGAGCCCCGTTATTTTACACTGGCACAGTTCCAATACAGAATACGGATATTCCTGAGTCCTAGACGGTGACACTTGAGTCTAAAGCGTCTCAAACCACTACTCTTACCTTGCTTCTTTTTGCCTGCGCGGCTTCCACGCCGCTTCGTTATGTTGACTGCTGACCGCTCGGAGGACACACGTTGTTCCGCCATATTGAAAAAACAAAAACACAGACTGAGAACCCATATACGCTGCTGAAAATTCACTCAAGGATGGCTTCGCTCGATGCACGAACTCCGTAGCACCCGCGCAGATCTTGAGTAGAAACTTCTGGTTTTACATCGTGGCACACCAATTACACGCAAGAGATGAATAAATCTATCGCCTACGCGAAAAAGTTAACGAACACAAAACAACACGACCGTCCGTCGCCATCTTGAAACCGTAAGTTCTAGCGTTTAATGTATGAAAACATAACCTTCTTATACTTGACAGTATCATATCTTTATTGCTTTTAATCCTTGATATTATTATCATACTACTGTCCTTAAATCTATGATATGCCAGTCTCTCTGGCCGAGGGGTTACACCACTTTCTCCGTAATCCCGTTTATCACGCAGTCTCGTAGCGGGCGAGAACTGAGAGCGGTTAGTCCCCCGCTAGTGACTTGCGGGATAACTGAGCCGGCCGCTCAGAAAGCAATAGCAAACTACCGAGCGTAATCTTGCCAAGAAATCAACAGACAGCTGAAAGATGCTGCTGTTGACAGCGATGTCCTGTAAATAAAAATCTATGATATATTCACAGAAGATCATTTTATTTTGAACTTCGAAGCAACATTGCCATCTATCATTTTATAATTAGAAATTAGTTGTCTAAATGTGTATAATTAATTTACGGACTCCAATTATAAACATCTTATGATTCAGTACCGAATGATAATTTATGGCAGATTTACATTCCATTTTTACATAAGACGATACATAGCCATACTTGTGTCACTGTGTTATTTGCTTCACTTTGTGTAACTTCCATAATGTCGATGCTCAGACAACGGATGTAACATTATAATATTTGTTCATTTGATTTGGTACTATGTGTGGCCCATACCTACTTGTTTGTTTGGCACTGAATTAATAACCAAAAAAAAAAATAAACGGCAAACTGCTAACTGAGAAATGATATTATATTTCTTTTTTTTTGCAGAGCCTTATACAAGAGGAAGGGACTATCATTCGTTGGTCATAATGAACTTGACGCCAGAAAAGGAGGTCAGAAATGGGCATAGTTGTACCACTGGATCAGTCAGACTCCTCAAGGCGACTGTATCGTTAGAATCTTCTAGAATCACTGAGATAGAACCTACCCTAGTCTTAAATAATGCCGTGTCTGGTGATAACATGAAGGAAACAGACGTAATGGTCTGATATGAATAGAGAAGTTCCGGTCAACAAGACAAACAGTCAATCGCAAGCAGGGAGATAAAGATAGACAGACAGATGTATACACTTTGGGAACATGTAATGAAGTGCCGCAAGCAGGAGACTGATCACCGAGAACAGGGTGTATGATGTCGGCACTCCAGACAGCAGGGTAATGCACTAGAGGCACAGATAATGGCGACTTAGTGGCACAATTGTGTCATCTCTAAATGCATGCCTTTAGGCTTGGTTACAGGGTACTGATATACAACAGGAGAAAGACACTTGAGAGAGCCATGACATACGTGTGCCCTGCCCTCTCTCTAAACCCATAGTGTATAAGTAAGATACACAGGTTGATCTGTTTGTGCAAGGATTATAAGTCGTATGTGTTTGTTCTACACCAGAGTTGACACTGGTTTTGCAGCTTGGTGACCTGACAGGACAATTTGCAACGGTAATGTGTTATTCAACAGGTATACGTGTTTATTTCTTCAGGCTTCATCAAGGCAGCGGGGATGTGGTTTTTGTAAAAAATCTCAAGTGTTTCGAAGGCCGAAAATAAATTAAGGCTGAAGTATTGAGCGATGCAGGTATTCACATGAAAAGTCATCAAATTCATAAGCAAAAGACACATGAAATGTATAATTATAATATTACCAAATTTAAACAGAGAAAGTGACATATTGCTAGATAAGAGAGTCAGTTCGGTTCGCAGGATCATTATTGCACCCAGGATATGTCCACGTAAGCTCCAATATCCTCATTAGTAAATCCATCAATGTGAAGAGACTCCATCCTCCGAAGTCGGAGAGTGTTTGCCTGCACGGCGTGGAACCACCAGTCTGCACACCAATAAGCCAGACATCGGACAACGGATGCTCACGCAAACATCAGTTCCTGTATGACATCACACTGATGTTGGACAACAGGATGCCTTCATCAGACAAATAGGACTTCGCGTTGGAGCTCAAGCCAACGAACACAAGCAAGCAAGCAAGCAAGAGACTCCAGATATTAACTGACTCGCATCCTCGCCAGCTGCTAAACATCATTGGTCACTTGTGTCTTGAATCCAACAGAATACTTTTAACGATGATTCATTGAGTCCACTTTTGGGCCCGACTTTCTAGGGTCATCAATGATTTCGGCTCTATCCGTTGGTTGGCACAATCATACACTGGCTGTACCGGCCAGATTACCGCTCTTTCATTGCCCACAACTTCCTTGTGTCCTGGTTGCAAGATAACGTAACTGTACGAGTTGTGCACCTCTGCACGGATTCAAACCAATGTTTGCTGGCAGAGCCCACCTCAACATGCTGGATTATGTTGCTCACAGAGAAGCAGAGGAAGACAAATAAGGATGGTATGCTACAAGCTTGAACTGTTGAGCAAGAAGATTATTATCAGGAACATCAACTTCATTGAGATATAAGAAGGCAGAGCGGTGTAGGAAATAATAAATTCCATAGCAGAAACGTAAAGAAGAAGGAGACGAAGAGTTTTAAAAAAAATAAGGAGGAAGAGAAATGGGGGTGGGGGGAGGGGAGAAGAAGAAGAAGAAGAAGAAGAAGAAGGAGGAGGAGGAGGAGGAGAAGGAGGAGGAGGAGAAGAAGAAGAAGAAGAAGAAGAAGAAGAAGAAGAAGAAGAAGAAGAACAAGAACAAGAAGAAGAAGAGGATTGTTTTATACCGAAAGTCGGAAATGTGCGTAACTTTAGTATTCAAATCACACAAGTGACGAAAATATATATCTTCCTCACTGACGGCACTCTCGCCCACAATAAAATAATAATAATTGTTGAGAAATATATATTTCTTGTACCAAAAATAACAGCAACTATATATATATATATATATATCATCATCTCATCATGTTCCTCTTGTACCTTGCGGTGTCGAGGTGAAGTATAAACTTCGTGAGAGTGCCCGGTTATGGGCTTCATATGTCGACATTCCCATGGATTCTGTTATTCCCTCCGTCCAACGTTTACGTGGTCGGCCTCTTCCTCTGTTTCCATCTGGTCTGTACATCATTGCTTGTTGTGGCATGCTGTTGACTGGTAGCCTACTTGCATGGCCAAACCATTTGACTTGCTGCTTTCTAATAAAATCTAGAGCAGCTTTAACCCCTACTTTAGTCCTGATTTCTTCATTTCTGATCTTATCTCTTCTTGATACGTTGAGTATTCTTCTCAGAAACCTCATTTCTGTTGTTGTGATTTTTCTTTTCTCTTTTTCTGTCATTGTCCAGGTTTGGCATTGGTAGCACAGAGTTGGTAGGAAGATTGTGTTGTAAAGTGCTTTCTTAGTAGTTATTGATACATGTTTGTTCTTTAGTATTGGTGCCATTTGTCCAATGAGTTGATTTGCCTTATTGCACCTATTTTCGATCTCGTGTTCTGATCTGCCATTTGATGATATTATACTTCCTAGGTACTTGAAGCTCTTTACTTGTTTCAAGGGATGTTCGTTTAGATGAATTGTTGCTGTTTGTTCTTCTTTAGTTATAGTCATTACCTCTGTTTTGCTTGTGCTAATTTTCATGTTATGTTTCCTACACATTTCGTAGTGTGACTATTCATGTGGTCTTGTAATTCAGCTTCTGATTTTGCTATTAGTGCTTGGTCGTCCGCAAACAGGAGTTGTCTAATGGTTAGATTTGCAGATGGTTCTTCTTCTGTGTTCTCGTCATGCGGTATTCTTGCTGTCTCTGCTTGGCTGGTTTTTGTACATATGTTGTCTATATATGTTATGAACAAGAGAGGGGACAGGACACAACCTTGTCGTACTCCAGATCTTATGGTGAAGGGTTCTGAGTGTTCTCCAGTTGCTCTCACTATGCATTCACTGTTGTTGTATAAACTTCTGCATAGGTTTGTTAGATGTGTACTCACTCCATATTGTTTAAGGATTTCCCACACAGCTCCACAGCTTGTTTCTATCTACCCTATCAAATGCCTTTTCTTTGTCGACAAAGGCTAAGTAGAGTGTTTCATTGAATTCAATTGATTTTTCTATAAGTTGTCTAAGAGCGAAAATGGCGTCTGTGCAATCCTTTGTTTTTCCTAAATCCAAGCAGCGTTTCGCTTAGCTGGGGTTCTAAAGTAGTTCGTAATCTTTTTTCAAGAATTTTGCAAAATATTTTCCCAGTATGACTCAACAGTGAAATGCCTCTGTATTGTGTGCAATCTCTTTTGCTGCCTTTATTTTTCCAAATTGGGATTGTTTTTGCTATAATATAGGGAGAGAGAGAGAGAGAGAGAGAGAGTGAGAGAGAGCCGAATGGAGACCGATTGTATCTGCAGCAAAGAACCTCAATGGCTCGGAACGCTGAAGAAGAATATATATATATATATATATATATATATATATATATATATATATATATATATATATATATATATATATATATATATAGTTGTTGTTTGGTTTTTGGTACAAGAAATATAAATTGCGCGTGCGTGCGTGTGAGTGTTTTTCATAATCCTTGGTTACAATTAAGGGGATTCATAGTGCGGTTTAATCTTTTCCTGGTTGGTTACTCTTTAAACGATTTCCACTGACGCATGCCTGATAGGGTTCCTTTTTAAAGAACGAAGGCTACAAGGAACCTTGTCTGGCATGGATAAGTGGAAATTGTCTAAAGCACAAAGGACTGGGAAAATGTAAGCCGCCCTTTGAATCACACAAATTATAACCAAGGCTTAAAAAGCCAGTTCACCAAGGTTGAATTTTTCTCTTCTACAAACCAGATTGGATATAAATGTATGTTTGTGTGTGTGTATGTGTGTGTGTGTGTGTGTGTCTGTGTGGTGTGTGCGCGTGCGTGCGTGCGTGCGTGCATGCATGTGTGTGTGTGTGGGTGGGTGGGTGTGTGTGTGTGTGTGTGGTCTCATCGCATCTCATCTTGTTCCTCTTGAACCTTGCGGTGCCATGGTTTATGGGCTTCATGTATCGAGAATCCCATAGACTCTGCTATTCCATCTGTCCATCGTTTACGTGACCGACCTCTTATTCTGCCTCCATTTGGTCTGTATTATTCCTTTTTGTGTTATAATGTTCGTTGGTAATCTAGTTACATGGCAGAACCATTTAAATTGCTGCCTTCTAATAAAATATCTAGCGCTGCTATAATCTCCCACTTTAGTCAGGATTTCCTCGTTTCTGATTTTTCTCTCTTCTTGACACTGAGTATTATTATCAGTAATCTTATATCTATTGTGACTGTTATTTTCTCATTCTCTGTCTTCGTCCAGGTTTGGCATTGGTAGCATAGAGTTGGTAGGAAGATTGTGTTTCTCTCTCTCTCTCTCTCTCTCTCTCTATATATATATATATATATATATATATATATATATATATATACTTACTGTTCCAAATTACTGTGACAAAACAAAACGCATAGCTATCCAATGGTGCGTTTTTATGAGTTTGTAAGTAAAATGTGGCGCTTAGGTATATAAACACCAGCCTCAAATGTTATGTACAATGTAAAATGCACGTGTTGATCTGAATTGCGTTTGTTTTTGTAATCGTTACAACGCAGTGGTCGATAGTGTTTAGACCCTATTTATGACGACAACTCATGAAGCACACACGTAAAAGCAACACAATGTGGAGTGAAAATTATTATTTGACAATGCAACTGACACCTAAAAGTGAAACCTAAAACTGAAACATAAAGGTATAACGCTACATCAAAACATGTCAGTGAATTTAAGAAACATTGCTATTGGCAGACTGCATGCAGGCGAAAGTTAAAGTCAGATTGCCAGGCATCTAAACGTGCATCAGAGTTTCATTAGTCGACTTTGGCACCTGTTCCAAGCTTCTGGCTCAGATGAAGACAGTGGACGATCCGGAGTGACAACAGCACCGGAGGATCGCTTTATTCAGCTTCGTCACCTCAGAGAAAGGTTTACAACATCTTCCTCAACTGCCCAGCCATTGCCTGGGGGACGTCAAGTGTCTGATCAAACTTTCCGGAGTAGACTGCATAACGCTGGACTTCGGGCCCAACGAACTCACAGAGGACATGTCCTTATGAGTTGCCTTCGCCAAAATCGACTTCTTTGGGTCAAACAGCATCGTCCCTTGGCAGCTGTCAATAAATGGAGATGTTGTTTAGTGACAAATATTTATTTTTATTACAGCGTCATGATAGTCTAAGAAGGGTCTACTGTTGGTGAAATGAACGTTCGTCCCACAGCTGTGTTGATAAGGCTCCGCTACACGATAGTGGACGTGCAGTGGTGTGAGGAATGCTCAGTTACAATGGAAGGAGTCAATTGGTGCATACTGAAGTAGGCTTAATACACGATACTTCAAAGAAATTCTTCGGCTCCACGCCCTTCCACTTTTGACTGTCCAAAGGCTGTGTTTCAACAGGACAACGCCATATGCATTGTACACAGTTAACCAAGTTGTATCTGACTCATCATCATCATGTGTCATGCCGATAAGCGTGGGCGGCCATGTTTCGCCATCTCACGCGATCACCAGAGTCGGTGATAACTCAGTGTTCTTGTTTCGACCATACCACGTGGCCAAGCCAACCAGATATTTACTTCTCTGCCTTTCTCTTGTTCTCTTCCCCTAGATCTTGCCAGTTATCACACAGTTCCCCAATTTATTTCTTGTCATAACGGGGTCAAAATAGTGTGACTGTCTACGTATAATGTCTCCAACTATTTTACGGTTTTCATTTGTTTCTTGTAGGACTTGGTCATTGGTTTTCTGTCTGCCATGGTATTCTTTGCATTTTCCCCAGAAATGACATTTCCACAGCCATCAGATATGTGACACATCAACACTCGTTTTTTCTCGTTGCAAATGACGACTTGTAATTGGTTAGCATTTTGTTCATCTGACAAAAGGCTACCGTCATCATGGCGATTATTATTCTAATCCCTTCAAGGCATATTTCATCTGATGTTATGGCTGTTTCGAGATAATTGTAACAATTTACTTTGTTAAGAATATTCACATTTACTTGTATCATTCATTGTGGTATTTCCTTCTTCCCGGTGACGACCCTAATTTGTGTCTTCTAATAATTTAATTCTAACCCTAGTTGTCCATTGTGTGAAACAACCGCCTCTACTAAATGTAGCAGATCCTGCTCATTGTCTGCAATCAATACTATAACATCTGTATGTCTAATGTTATTGATGTTACGTCCCCCAATGGCGATTCGTCTCATATCTTCTATATTTCTGAAAGTATTTTCACTGCACAGGGAAAACAGATCTGGAGACATTACTCATTTCTGTCTCACACTTCTTTTATTAGGCTGATATTGACCTATTTCATCAAACTTTATAGCAGCTTGTTGTTTCCGATATGTTTTTTTTACAAGGCTAACTCTTTCCCATAAATTTGTAGATCTGCAAGCGTATTCATCATGTCGACATGTCTCACTTTATCGAAAGCATTTGTGTAGTCAATAAAGAAAAGATGTATTCATTGTTTACTTCTATAGAACGTTCAATTAATGTTCTCAGCATATACACAGCATTTACTGTACCCTTGCCTTCTACAAACCCACATTGGTCCTCTCCTCCTATTTCTGGTTGGATTTTCTTCCTCTTTGAAAAATCTTCATTATGTTCCTGAATGCTAACAACATTCACACCCTTCCCTGGCCATCCCTGTCTCCAGACATGAGTCCGATTGAGTATCTGTGGGATGAGCTGCACAGACTTTTTTGTCGCCGAGAGGTTGCTCCTGCAAATCGTCGTGATCTGTTCCTGGCATTCCAGGAAGAGTGGGCAGCCATCCATCAGTCCCACATTAGATGTATATCACACCCATGCTCATGAGATGACAGCTGCTGATCGATGCAAGAGGAGGACGCACACCATACTAGCACGTACACCAAAAAATCTCTCTTGACCCATATGTAAAACAGCTGTCGGTTCATTGGTTGCAATTTGAACAATTAACTCGTTAAATTAAAAAAAAAAAGTTATAGACAGTCAAAATTATTGCTACATATATATATATATATATATATATATATATATATATATATATATATATATATATATATATATATAGAGAGAGAGAGAGAGAGAGAGAGAGAGAGAGAGAGAGAGAGAGAGAGAGATAGTAAAGCACATTAAAAGCGCACCACTATATATCCCAGGAATAGTGTGAAATGTATAAGTGTTATCAAGGTTACATACTTGGCATCTTCATTCATGTTCCTATGAATACATGCTGGTCATTATTTTTTACATTTGATTGTTATGAAATTCGTTGCATACTGAGCTGACAAGATAGAAAACCAAAAATGCAACCAAATAAAGAGTAATTGACACTATCCTCAGTGTCTGGTATTTCCACCGTGTGCTTGCAAGCAAGCTTGGCAGCTGCTCAGCATGGAACACACAAGTCTCTGAAGGAAATTTCTGGGAATCAAGTCCCATTCAAGTGTTAGAGCAGCTTCGAGCTGTTGTAGATTAGCTACAGAACCTTGCCTGCAGACTCGGCGTTCAAGCTCGTCTCGGAGCAACCAATACATCCGGAACATAATCTCGGTGTCACAACATTAACAATTCCACGGAAGACGTGAAGAGGCAAGCGATGGTGAAAACTGAATCCTCCCACATGTGAATACTGCCACCTCCAATTTGGTTATGCTGACGAACAAAGCAATCTGCAAAGCGCTCTCCACACTGTCGCAATATATGCATACATCAAGAAAGGATAGGTTGAATCTGCTCTCGTCGATGAATAGGACAGCATTCCACTGAAGTCTAGTCCATCTAACATGTTGCTCTGCCCATTGCAAGCACTGCTGTGGGTCAAGTTTGGCCCAACATAAGGTCGTCTTGCTGTAAGGTCTATAACTCTGAGTCGTCGTATGACTGTCATTCGAGACACTTGTCCACATATACCAACTATTGCTGTTGCTGTTTGACTTGCCGGGAGAAAACAATTCCTTAGGTTACTCGGCACAATATGACGATCTTCCCACAAGGGTAGTAACTCGTGGTTGGCCACTCCGATGTCTATTCCTGGCACTGCCAGTGGTCCCGTAAAGTTCATTTCAACGTGCAATAAATAGTACTGTGGTTTCAATTCATCGTTCCGGCAATGACCTGGTAGCCCATTCTAGTCTACAACATACTAATTGTTTGCAGTCGTTTTCACATAGTCGAGGCATGTCAAGCACATGTATTGAGTGTTTTGTCTCAACGGTCTTTTCAAACCGAGTATACTGCCACAACGCGGACACATGTTCATGATCATAGCTGTTGGAAATGTGTTGCAGTGTAACTTTAATTGTTGTCATGTAGTCTGCACACAAACTCTTGGGTTGAATCTTGCAATTTCTATTCCAGCAGCCAATCGCTCTCTACCTTCTGACAAACACGGGGAAAATCCGTTTCTATGCTTTTACTTTCCATATTCAGGGCATCAGCATATGTAATAGTGGTGTGTTTTTAATATGCTTTGGCACATACAGTTATTATGCCTTTTTGAAGCACAAACTATCGTCTGTCAAGAAGGCAAGGTGCCACTGGTAATGGCACATAAATTCAAATGTTGACATTTCTACATGTCAGTCATAGACCATCTGACAACATTTCTGTCGTTCTCTTTCTGCCTCTTCCAATGCTGAACTTTCACGTTGTCACGACGTTCTTCTTCGATGTTTCTCCTTTTATCACACGGTCATAGAGCACTACACGTCTGTTTATCTCTTGCAGTTTCGTTTACTGTTCCATTTTGATTAGTCATTTCCTGGCAGACGTTATTAGTTACTCTGGCAGTTCAAGGTATTCGCAGCCTACCTACCAGAAATCATATCTCCACTGCCTCTAGGGTTTTCATGATTTGTTCTTTTACATTCTAAGATTCATTGGAATAATGAACTAGAGGTCCAATATAACTGTCAACGTTTCAATTTCGTGACAGTCCGGGCTGTGACAGAATTTACGACATGTACAAGAAATCCGTCAAACACAGATACATGTCCAAGAATTTATTAACGTAAATATATTATAACAAATTATGTGCAAAACATTGTTTTAGCAATAATCTCATGTAATCTACAGCAATACACTTATGCGCTCTCGTTTCACTATTCCTATCGCACACAGGCTAATCAATGCCACACTTTCTTAGCATTAGCAAGATCTCTCGGGTATTCAGTATGCGCTCTCTCAACTATGCAACTACATCCTCTCTCAACCACAGTCCAGTCCAGTCTGTCTGTTTTTATTCTCCGTCGGTGGTCACGTAGTACTTGACCTCGTGTTGTCCGTAATTGTCGTGGCGAGTAGGATGTCTCGTCTTCTGGATACCGTCCTGTCCCTCGCCCGTTTGTTGACGACTGGGGTCTCAGGTCGTCCAGTGCAAAGTTGTACTGTCATTCAACGACACTGTCCTGTCTCGTACTGGTAGTAACGTCCTGTCCACTCTATCTATGTCCTGTCCTTGTCATATGTTCTCTCACTCTTAACCCTGGGACTCTGACACGCTCCCGCTGCCCCCCGCTAGTGTCACTGATTCTTGACTCATAAGTGACATGTTGTCTTATATCTGATTAGTTTGAACTAATCCGTCAGAGGCCAAGAGGAATCAGTACGTCGTAATGGCTTCTGTAGGGTTGGGTGGCAACTGTAGTTTACAACAGGTCTAATATACTGTCGATACACAAACCCACTGGTGTAATCCAGTGGTGCACTCTTGGATAGTTGACAAAGAGTCTTCATCTCTCACTAATTTCACTAATGAGCACTGTTTCTGGACCATAGTATCGTTGACTTAAATTATTGGTGTGAACCACAAATAGCAACCCTCTAAAAGCACCAAACTGTGCCACGGACAATGTCTCTTTTTATGGAGACACATCAGGGGAAATATTACCCCTGATCCCCGTAAAATAATACTTCAACCTATTGTCCAAGATGTGTGTATCCACTGTTATACGCCTATCTAACTCCCGCATGTTGGCAGTTGTTCTATGTACTATCAAGTGTTTCCCTCTTAAGACTACTTATGTCCCCTGGTATATGTAAACTAGTCTCCCGTTCGCCATATAATATTTGGATATGCTTTGTTTGTGTGGCGAGTGTGCGTGGTCTATTGCTAACACTGTGTTTGTTAATTTTAAACATATATGTATGTCTATAATATATATAGTACCCCTTTCTAAGTGTCATTAGTTAGGTTCTCACAGTTCATGAATGATGGCATATTCATAACTCATGAAATGGATTACCGAACTCTGATGCTTAGAAACATGTCCAGTGGTGTAGTGTAAATGTGACACTCACTCATACACAATTGGCACAAACTACATGTGTTGCTCAAGACGAATACAATATATAACATTGATCCAAATGTGCTATGGATTTCGCACATTGTCTTTCATTCCCTGAATTTTAATACATTTGTAATGTCTTTCATAAATCTTTTACACATACATTCATACTGCATGTTTATTGTAAAAATATACATGAAGTTAAGGTAATGGATTTTAAGTTAAGGTAGTAATTATTTAAGTTAAGGTAATACTTTAACATTTTAGTATTTGAAAAAAAAAATGACTCTGTTAATTAAACAAAAATTTAATTCACGAAAAGGCGTATAAGTTTAAGCTTCTGTTATGATTTGACATCTTTAGTAAGTAAATATGTACAATGCGTTTTATTTAACATTAAGCGTTTAACTTGACAAAACGTTGGTATAATTAGGAATGTTTAAGTAATTATAAAATTATGTAGTGAATTAATATTGAAATAAACAAAGTATATTCGTCCTGTATTAGTTGTAAAATTATGTATTAAGTCCTATTATACCTGAATAAATAACTAATTAACTCACTAAATGCATAGGTAACACTGTTCTATTTGTGTTTGGTTCTACCGAATAACTATCACTGTTCTGTAACTGTTTGTGAAGGTTGATAAAATATCACAGATAATTAAAATGTGGTGAGGAGGTCAGTAGATTTAGTCGACTGGTGAGTCCTGGATCCTTGTAAGTAAGTCAGGTAAGATGTTGTCGATTCCTTTGATATGATGTATGGTGAAGGAATAATCCTGAAGCAGCAAGGCCCACATCGCTATTTGATTCTTTCTTAGTTTTCCATGCTGAATGACTAGCAAGGGCGAGTTGTCAGACTCGATGAAAAAGTGTGTGCCTGCAAGGTATTTTGAGAGCTTCGTCACGCTATATACCACAGTTAAGGCTTCAATCTCTGTTATGCTGTAACGACTCTCCGCGGGTGTTAACATTCTACTAACATACATCACATGGGGGTCTATTCCGTCATAGCGCTGAAGCAGTACAGCGGCAATGGAAGTGCTGCTGGCATCTATCCATAAAATAAAGGGAAGTTTTGTGTTAGGCAAAATAGGTGGAGTATAGAAAAAAGCCTTTATTTTTTTCTATTGATGTTTCTAAGCAAGCACTTTTACAGGTTACATTGAGTTGTGATCTGATCAGTAACTTTAGACAAACATTGATCAGATAAACAAGATTGAATATGAATTTAGTACAGAATTCTCTTATGGTGAAAAACGATCTATTTCTTTTATGTTATGTGCGGCTTAGAGATCCGACCAAATCGACGGCAGCCTTTTTGAACGGCTGAGAGGCCAGTTTCGTTGGCTGAATCTCTTTTCACAGGTGATTTACATTCTGTGGGATGTGGATTTTAATATATGAAAATATTTTGTTACGTGTGTCTAGGGGAGTTTAGTTAGATTCTCTTTTCACTTCTAGAATGCAAGGTGATCATATAATTCTACCATAAACACAAGGTGATCATATAATTCTACCATAAACACAAGAAGGAAAATACTTCACTCCTGTTTATAACTGTATTTATGTGTATGTCACTATTCCCACTTGTCACCATGTTAACTTGTATATAGTGTTAGAGGACATTGATTGTTTACAACATATATAACATCCACTGTTGAACAAACATCACCACGCAATTGACGTAAACATCCACATTTTTTGACAAACAGCTCAGGCATTAAATCACGATCTGCAGTAACATATAGATAATTGTAATAACCACACTGAATTTCCAGAACAAGCATGGGAATGATTTTCAATAATAATAATAATAAAAACACCTAAAATTGGATACACCAATTGTCCCAAGAAAAACAATGTTATTACAACAACACAACAACCACTAAATGGGAATGATTTTCAATAATAATAATAAAAACACCTAAAATGGGATACACCAATTGTCCCAAGAAAAACAATGTTATTGCAACAACCACTAATAGGTTCGACTATCTTTGACCCCCTTTACATAGATAAAGCAAACAAATGGTCTAAGTTCAGAAAAACCAAACATATAAAACAATTGTTTCTCACACCATTTACAGTTCTCATACTTGAAAAAGTAATGAGATGATGTCAGAATATTCAACCAAAATAACAACCACTATTGGGTTATACCCCTCTTTGAAGAAACTATTGATCTTACAACTCCATGGCATGAAAAGAACCACATATAAAGCACAATTATTACTAATAATTAAATTATTACTAATAATTAAACTAATTATTTAATTTTAGTTCTTTCTCCTTAGGTGTTGCTGTCGGTTATTCTTCTCCAGTGCGAAGCCGATAATGTCCATACTTATCCGGGGACAGAAATAAATGTACTCACAGTCATTTTTTACTCATATTATGTCCACTGAAGTTGGCTGGTGAATATTTTATAATCCATAAGACTCGGAATAGAAATATTACACACGCACATATCCCCTCAATGGGGCTGAATTCAAGGATGCTCTGTTGCAAGTGGGCTCTGTGTCCAATTGAAATTAGTGCCTAGGTCTGTCATGCTTTCAGGAGATGCAACTTGAGTCTTCGCACAAGATTCTTCCCTATAACATCTTATCGATGAAAAAGATGACGACTGTCCAACAGCTCGGTTTATATTATTCGTTTCCCAATTTAGTTCAAGAGGCTTTGTCACACACCCGGTTCATGTTGAAAGGCCATCCCACACTTGATGATGTGGCAATCATGCCGACATGGAACCAGCAAAGAGTTCTGTTTCAGTATTTCCGTTTTCAGTGTAGGACATACAATGCTGAGATTCATTCATTTGTTTCATTTGAACTATGTCCAGGAGTGGTCTGCAGCAGGCATGGAACGGAATAATAGTAATTCTAACACAAAAACTGGGAATCGCAAACAATCAGATGATTCTTTTTGTTGCATGCGTAGAGGCATTTACTCCCCCAGCTTCTTTCATATGGACTTTCTGATGGTGTTTCGGTCTGAGATCACGAATGGATCTGGCTTCTTTCAGAGTGTTTCATATTTGAACCTTGAGGTAATCTGGTTTCTTAGTTGTTATTCAAAAAAGTTACAAAAGTCCTTTTCTATCAAGCCTGTGTCCTTAGTACTCTTCTCTATGGCAGTGAAACCTGGACAACTTACTCACACCAAGAGAACAATTTAAACAGCTTTCATATGCGGTGTCTGCGAAGAATTCTTGGTATTAAGTGGCAAGACAAAATCACAAATACTGAAGTATTGGAAAGATCAGGTTGTGTGACAGTTTATTCCATGCTCAGTCTTCGTAGACTTAGATGGATAGGACATCTTAGGAGGATGGATGATGGTAGAATACCAAAGGATATCTTTTTTGGTGAATTACAGATGGGTAAGAGATCTCAGGGTCGGCCTCTACTACGATACAAAGATGTGTATAAGCGCGACATGATTGATACAGGCATTGATAATGCACATTGGGAGCAAGTCGCCGCTGAACGTGTTGCGTGGAGGGCAAATATCAGAAATGGAATAAAGTCAAAGGAGAAAATTATTGCAGAAAAGTCACACAACAAGCGTTTGAGACGTAAGATGGTGCATGATGGTGGAAATGACCACGTATTCACATGCACCCACTGTGAACGGACATTTACAGCGCAAACTGACCTTATCAGTCACACTCGCTACCGCCATAGTTAAAAGTTATTATGCCTTTTTAGAGCACAAACTATCGTCTGTCAAGACGGCAAGGTGCCAATGATGAGTTGTTATTCAGTTGATATTAAGTTGGTATTCAGTTGGTACCTTGGTTGTACTTGCTTATGGTGATTCAGTGTCTCTTCCCATTTGGTGTTTTAGTCTAGCACTTGGTGTTGAGTCTGCCACTGTATGACTGATGTCGAGGGATTTCTCATTGCTTAATAGGAAACTGGGAATGTCCCATAGTTTCGTTGACTTCGCGGATTGATTGTGCATCAGGCGGTACCTACCAGACGTAAAAGTAGACGCTATTCTGGTGTCGGTGTATGCTTAATATCCATTTATATGGATGGAAAATTAAATACAGAGATACGACCTGGATATCCTGACAGAAGTAGGAATATCAATCGCTTAGTGTCGGTCATCTTCGTACATGTCTTTTGCTGCTAGGCAGCGGATAAGTATGGCAGTTAACGTTGGTGTTTAGATCCAGACTGTATGTATAGGACATTTAGTCCTGACTCACTTTCATCAGGTTGATAATCCTGATTGGTGATACATCCAAATCCACCACTTGCTTCTCTTTTAGAACTGGACATGACAAAGGATACAACCCAAGCATTAATCCACTGTTTTATGTTAACATGTTTACACCACAATTACAAACAAAAAAGGGGAAGGTGATCGGAGATTCAATCCAGTGTGTCCCTTGTCCCTCGTCGCTTGTTGTTGAGGTATCTCCTCACTCTATATTCTATTCTGATGTTGGTACTGGGACTATTTGATGGATCTGAGTGTTCCTAATTATCCAATTATCTTGATATCATACCGATCCTACTATGACAAGAATAACTGAGACAGGCATTTTTTTTCCAGAACTCCTCATTTTCTTTCATTAGGTGTAATCCGTATTAGACCACAGGCCATCCATACCAATCAACATTCTCTTCTTGTGATACTGATATACACAAGGTTTCTTAACTCATCATCATCACCATCATGTCTCCCACTGGGGTAACATTAACATCCATATTCCCAACAGCAAAAGTAACAACCATAACAGAATATATATATATATATATATATATATATATATCATAATAGAGAAAAACAAACATGTACATGTCTCATAAATGAATACTAATAATAATCATACATAATAATAATACTCATAATAATAAAGCAGGAGGCAATGTTTTTTGGATTTCCTCAGGCTTTCTCAATCCATAAAACTAGAATAGATATTCTTCTTTCCCCATTGCTTACGAACGAACGAACGAACGAACGAACGAACAAACTTTATTTTCAAAGGGTAACAAATTTGGCACACAGGCCCGTCTTACATTCGGCCCTTCGAATCACTCATCTTTCTTTCATCAACAGTGCATAGGAAAAAACATTGTCACATGAATTTTGTAAACATAAATAATGCATATTACTATGTTATGAGACACATCCACCACCCACCCACACATCCCCCATTCACTCCAACTCCCTCACCAACCACACACATAATCCACACACACATAAATACCCCCACCCATCCACCACATCCCTACACCTGCACATCTCCCCACCCACACACACATCTCACCCACCACACATCCCATCCACCCACACCCCAGGCACACGTACATTCCCCAACCCACAATCCCCCACCCATACACATCCACCCACCTACACACATCCCCCCACCCACTCACATATCCTCGACCCGTCCCATTACCCACCAACAATCATTCACCCACATATCCTCCTCCACCCACACACCTCCAACCACCCAGCAAAACACACAATCCTCGGCCACACATCCCCCATACACACACACACATCTCCCCGTCAACTCACATATACCGCACCTACCAACGCACAAATTCCGCACCCACACACATAATCTCCCATCTCCCCCAGCCCACTCACAGATCCCGAGCCCACCCCTACAAACACCCCCACTATCTCCTAACCTACACACACCCACCCACATATCCTCAACCCAACCACACATCCTCTACCCACCCATCTCCCAACCACCCATCCCTTAACCACACACCCTTACTCATATACAATCACCCACCAACACATCCTCTACCCAACCACACATCCTCTACCCACCCATCCCTCAGCCACACATCCCTTAATCACACACCCCTAACTATATACACACATATCCCCACTCACGTACAATCTCCCCACCCATACACACATCACTCACACACATCCCCCATTCACAAACACACACCTCCCACCTCTACACCTTCTTACAGCAGAACGAGGTTAGTAAACGCCGTGATATAATTTACCAATTGCTGCTATTGTAAGAAAGTTTCTTATTTATTAGAAATAACTTATGCAGCATGATATGTGTTCGGAACATAATAGTATTCCAGGTGCCTACGACCCTGATGCAATGTGTCTGAAGGCATGTCCTTCCAGAACATTGTACTTTATATCATGCGTTTTCTTTCTTTCTTCAGATTATATTCATCCCACATGGCATTTCCCTGGCATATTTATGAAATGACTACATGTCCATCACACATATTGTGTGTTTACTAATATGTTAGCAAGAAGATTGTACCAAAATTTGGCACGATAGTTCTAGTTACAGATTAGCAATTAGCAAAACAATTTCTCCAACATAAGCGTATATTCATAACATGCGTGATCAGTAGTATGCTTCCGCATTGGAGAGAAAGTTTCTTGAAATGTCCTTAGAGTTAATCTACAGCTCATAGGATATTTTATAGGCATTGATAGTGATATGTTTCATAATGCTTAGAAGTTATTTAAACATAGGAAATTGAAACTGTATAGAATAGGAAGATGACAGCATGGTACAGCATGGCTGCTTTAGTAGAAAAAATCGGGCTCTCATTTACAAGAATCATTAATTTTTCATCTGAACAATTCTTATATTAACACAATGTATATGTACCTTATCAAAATACATGAATACATATTTATATTGTATATTTAACATACCAATTGCTCCAGAGAGTGATATATTTTAGCATACTTTCCTACCCCTCCCCCCACCCGCAGGGGAAGACTGGCGTGTGTTCCATTTGTCTTCACTGACCAAAATGCTACTAATCCCTTTGTTTAAAATCTAGCGCCGGTATTGGCCAGGTATTTGCACAATCACCAGGCCCAGATTTTAAACTAAGGCCAAATAAATGATAAATCACGCAGGTCAATTTAGCCCTGTTTTCTTCCCCAAAAAGTAAGGTACTTAAACAGTAACTATTAATGAGTTGTATTTTTAAAGAGTCAATCATGGGAGGTTGGTAGAGACATTTTAGTATATCACACATTCATAGGTGGTTTTTGGCAAGTAGTAGACGACTGACAATACTTTCTTATGTCAACACAGAATTTAGGCCAGTAACACTGGGTCACACCTCTGGCTCTATTTAATATATGAATATGAAGTGGTGATGCCTGAATTATTAATACTGCTGTCAGTATCACAAATAGTTGATTTCAAAGCAACAATTTGGTTAATGTTAACTGCAGTTGATGTGTCAGTCGTCCCGTCATCAGTGCCATTACTAACAGCCATAATGGAAGTAATATGGGGGAATCAAGTGTGTATCCTGGTAACTTTAAGTCTTTAAATATGTGTATTGTATTTTGTGTCTTGACAGGAGTCTTCTTATTCATGTTTTTCCCTTAGTCGATGGGTGTTATATCAGACTTGATGTCGTGCATACTTCGTTTGATGCTAATTGTTGGGGAATGTTTTCCGTTCGTGTCTTTCAAATGGTATTGTTTGTTTGTAGGTGGAGGTCGGGCATTTGGTCCTAGAACTAAATGTAACGTTTGAGATGGTTTGTTTGCATACTGTCTGTATGCATGGTTTTTTCTTACGATATTACTGATATTACATTAGTAATGGTACCAACTTCCGTAGATTTGTCACGATTGTTAGTGACAATTTTATGTGTTACCATGATATGGTTAACTGGTGAAGAAACTGGGCACTGCGTCCCAATAGAGGTTTAGTATAACATTCTTCAGGGTAGTATCCCTTGGATTTATTGACTGATATGGTTCTTTTTTTTTGTAATTGGTTTTCTGTTTCATTGCAGTCGTTTTTGTAACTGCGTTACATTTAATATACTTTTGCTCCCACGCTCCAGTCACTTCATTGGAATAATTCTTAATCTCTGATAGGTTCCCTAATATCTGATCAGCACAGGGGCTGTTTAAAACTGCACAGATATAACTTCCTGTTACAGAAGGTGTAGGAATATAACCAATTGCTAAAGGGTATTTCTCGAAGATACCCGCAAATGCACGGCAAGTCACAAATTTGCCTGTGTAATCTGCTTTGTTTACCCAAAAACAAAATTACTTAGCCCAATGAGAGTGAAACCGGAATCATGAAGGATTCTGGCGGGTTTGTTATTTACGAACCCGTTGTGAAATTACAGACTTTACATTTTCATATGAGCATGGTATGGTATGGCCACATTTCAACACGCCATTTTCATTACATTTGTTACATGTCTCACATTCATCAATATTAAATACATCAACTATTTCCAGTGTATTTACTTCCTGGATTCCACTCTCACATTCACACTCGCTGTCTGAACTTGATGTATCGATCATTGCAGCGTTTACACTTTAACATCTTTCGTCCTTCGCATTGACCTGAATAGTGTCCAACTGAGACAGATAAACAAACACTTTATAGCCCTCTTGTACTGGCTACGTTTTGTCTGTTGTTTCTTGACAATCATTTCTAGGTGTGCTTTGTAATGTGGATTTCTGTCACA
Organism: Cepaea nemoralis; assembly: GCA_014155875.1. Classification (NCBI taxonomy): domain Eukaryota; kingdom Metazoa; phylum Mollusca; class Gastropoda; order Stylommatophora; family Helicidae; genus Cepaea; species Cepaea nemoralis. Next base: position 303,402 of record JACEFZ010014891.1, read on the forward strand.
CATCTCCCATTGATCGTGTAACAGTTGGCAATACTTGCACGGTGGTAACTTTGATTTTGGTTTACCTCTATATGAAAACGATTTCTGTTGTTTAGGATTTACAGCAGCTGCTACATCAATTTGGTTGCAATTCAACGTAAAAATGTCTCTGTTTGCGTTAAAGAAAGCTGACCCTCTACGTTCCATCTCTTGAATGTTCTGACAATCACTTTTTTTGCAAAAACTTGGCAAAACTAAAGGATAGGGATGTTATGATTTTATCCGTTATCATTAAATCTTTTAATAACTCAAAACATTTGTTTACCTTTGCTGGATTCAACCATTTAGAAAAAATGTCCTGAACCTGTGAAACATAATCGAGGAAGGTTTGGTTTGCGTTTGGACCTAGTTTTGAAAATTGCAGTCAGAAACCCTGTGCATCAAGCAGGAAGTGCCGCATAATTATATCTTGGATGTAATTATAATCTTTCCTCAACTCTTGAGGTATGGTCTCAATTACTATTAAGGGCTCAAGTGCTAGATTACGCTTGTATATTATTGCGCAATTCTCATTTGGAATTTCATGATATTTCATTAAAGTCTCAAAGTTTTCTGTCCTCGCAGAGATACAATCGCCGGCGCAAAAAGGTTTAACAATGCCTTGATGTTTCTTAAAAGTTTGGTCTAGCTCTTTGCTTTCTAATTTATTTATTTTTTTTTGTAGCAATATGTAACTGTAATTCAACTTCTAGTAGTTTCATCTTAATGTGTGTGTCAGAATCTAATTGCTTTGCCTGCCAATTCTAATTCTTTTTGTTTGGTAGCTGCTTCTAATTCTTTTTGTTTAATTTCCATTTCTTCTTTCTTTTGTTTGCGTTCCAGTGCTCTTTCTTCCCTTTCTCTATCACAAATCTCTTTGTGTTTGTTTTTGCCTATTTAGCTAGTTTAACGCCAGTATATCCTAGCTCTTTACCTGCTTCAATGCACTCTTTTAAAGTTGAAATTTTTTGGAATTGTAATTAGTAACAATTTTATCACTTACACTATATTACTTCCCTTGGAAAATTTAAGTTAATTACATACAATTTACAATGATCAAAATAAGTGCATGCTTAGAACTATCATCAAACATAAAGTACTTAGCTGTTTTTTTAATCTGGTCCAGCACCACTGTAGCCTTCGGAACCTGTGTTATATTTATGTAGATGACACCGGACTTGTAATTACATACTTCATACATCTCTGTTGCGGAAGAAAAAAATATTAGTATCGGTGGAAGGTGATGTTCATTGTGTGAAATGCGTTTACACACAGATATAATTTTTTTTTAAATTAGATTATTGTCGGTCAATTGTCTGTATGAAACCCACAATGTCGTCGCTACATTAGCTGTCGTTATGTAGAATGTGTTGCAATTGTTAGAGTGTTTGCATAGTTAACTGATTGTTTTTACTTGGTGAAACCAAGGCCAGTCAAAATTCTCTTACTCTGTCTTTCTGTCATTGGTTAAAACAAAACCGGACTTGGAACCAACATATTTTCTGTCTAAGTTTCAATTTCGCGTCAGTCCGGGCTGTGACATAATTTAGGACATGTACACGAAATCCGTCAAACACAGATACATGTCCAAGAATTTATTAACGTAAATATGTTATAACAAATTCTGTGCAAAATATTGTTTTAGCAATAATCTCACGTAATCCACAGCAATACACTCATGTGCTCTCGTTTCACTATTCCTCTTGCACACAGGCTAATCAATGCCACACTTTCTTAGCATTAGCAAGTTCTCTCGGGTATTCAGTACGCGCTCTCTCAACTATGCAACCACATCCTCTCTCAACCACAGTCCAGTCCAGTCTGTCTGTTTTTACTCTCCGTCGGTGGTCACGTGGTGCTTAACCTCGTGTTGCCCGTAATTGTCGTGGCGAGTAGGATGTCTCGTCTTCTGGATACCGTCCTGTCCCTCATCCGTCTGTTGACGACTGGGGTCTCATGTCGTCCAGTACAAGTTTGTACTGTAATTCAAGGACACTGTCCTGACTGCAGTCCACTATGTCCTGTCTCTTACCGGTAGTAACGTCCTGTCCACACTATCTATGTCCTGTCACTCTCATATGTTCTCTCACTCTTAACCCTGGGACTCTGACAATAACATTCATTCCGATATTAATTGAATTTTTATTGTTATGAAATATACACATATACATGGTAACATATATAACATAGGAAATAAATAGGGCAATTATGAACACATAAAGCTAGGAGTACGACAAGGATGCGTTGTGTCACCGGATCTCTTTTCTCTCTGTAGCGAAGTAATACTATTTTTATATTATATTTTTTTTTTTTTGTTTATCCTTTACGGGACATCACTATCAACATCAGAATCTTTCAGGTGATTGTTGATTTCTTCTACTCGCTCAGTAGTTTGTGATTGCGTTGTGAGCGACCGGCTCACATACCCTGTAAGTTACCAACAAGGTGAGAACCACTATCGATTCCCGCGCAGGTTACGTTTCTCACGTGGATATACGGGATTACGGAGAAAGACGTTAACTCCTAGGGCAGGGAGACCGGCGAAGTAATAATAGATATTAAATAGAAGCCATGAATACTAATCTGAGGTTATAATATAAACAATCTACGCTATGCAGATGACACAGTATTGATGGCGAATAATGCAAAAGATATACAATTGTTGGACATTGTAGTAACAGAGAGTGTAAAGAGAGGACTCTCTTTAAATATCAAGAAAACAGTAACAATGGTGATATCGATTATGTGGTTGTTTCTGGATTTGAAATTTAACTATTGAGCACAACCCACTACTGGCAACGCCGATCGCATTCTAGTATGAACCTAAGGCCTATCCACGTCAATATGGAAGCACTATACTCGAGTTTCGCCCTCATTTGAGCTCGTCAGTAGTGCATATCCCTGACCGGATCCGGAAACAGTCCCGGATCACGCGTGTGAAGCGGGTGTGTAACCACGCGGCACACACTGGACACACCAAATTATCAAAACAGAATATCACAACGCTACCCATCGTAGGCTATGATCAAGATTGCCCAATCGCCGCGACCGACGTCCGTCAATCGATGGGACCCGAACGATCAGGACTTCTCACTGGCAAGGAACACCAGGCCTCCTAAATCCAGTGAGCAATAATCAATTGATTATGTGGTTGTTTCGGGATTTGAAATTTAAATATTGAGCACAACCCACTACTGGCAACGCCGATCGCATTCTGGTATGAACCTAAGGCCTATCCACGTCAATCTGGAAGCACTGTACTCGAGTTTCGCCCTCATTTGAGCTCGTCAGTAGTGCATATCCCTGACCGGTGATATCAAAGAAAAATAAACATGAAAATGTGAAATGGAAATAGAAGGGGGAAAAAACAAAGTGGATAATTTTAAATGCCTAGAGGTAATTATAACATCAATGGAAGATACACAACCGAGATTAAGAGAAGAATAAGGCAAGCAAAAGCTGCATTTCAGAAACCGATAAGCATCTTAAGCAATAAGCACAATAATTAGATGTAAAAAAGACAATGCTAAAATGTTATATAGAACCTGTTTTGCTGCATGGCAGTCAATCTTGGAATGTAAATGAAGAAATTATGAAGAACTTGGAAGTAACAGAGATGTTGTTCTTTCGACGAATGTTGCGAATTCCTTAGACTGCCAGAGTAACTAACAACAAATGCCTGATAGAGGCTAATGAAACTAGAACATTATATACAACACTAAGAAAAATAAAACGGCTTACTTTGATCATGTAATGAGAAGAGAGGCATTGGAGTGCATCGTGACAACTGAACAGATCAAGGGGAAGAGAGGCAGAGGCAGATCAAGAGAAATTATGCTGGATGGACTCAGACGGTGGCATGGTGGAATATCATAAGCAGAGTTGATCCAGAACACCTAAGACTGAGATGTGTGGAGAGACATTAACGCCTACGCCAGCCGGCAAGTTCGACCGCGCTGATCAATTCTCAGGGCAATGCCCTAAACGTTACAAGCACCGGCTGCACACTGTACAGGTTGCTAGATTTACAGAAAAGCAGTCAGGTCATATGTGTTTATACCTTTAGCATTCTAGAGTATAAAATATAGAGGTAAATGACATACAAGCACAGAACAGGGAATACGTGCGTTTAATGATCGTAGGAATGGCACGCGGAGTGTGGGATGTGATGAATAATAGAATGAATAAAATTAAATATGTAACTTTTAAAATCTATTCTGGAAAACAAACATGAAAGAGTGAGAAAGATAATAATTTCAGTGGCTTAACATCATCAAGACATGATCAGCAAAACCACACATCATTGGCTACAACAAGAATAGCATCAAGAGATTAACCTGCAAGATTATGTTACGTAATCCATTTTAACGACGAGAGAGTGCAAAACAAAGAGGAAAAGGGGGGGGGGGGGGGGGGTTGAGTGAGAGAATGTGAAAAACATATATAGCGAGTGGTGAGAAAACAAATAGAGAGATGGGAGAGGGGGGGGGGGAGAGTGTGTTACAAACAGACAGTTGAAAGAGAGAAGAGGGTTGGAGAGACAGCTGTGTAAGGAAAAGAGAGTTTTGTAGAGTGAAAACGATGAGGGAGATAGACAGTTTAAAAAAAATAAAGGAAAGAGTGTTGTGAGATTGAATTTAGACTGATCGAGGAAAAGTAAATTCAGATTGAGAGATGAAGAAAGTGTGTAGAAATAGGGAGGGATAGAGAGAGCTGATGGAAGTGGAGAGAGAAATTAATGTTGAAAGAGAGAGAATTTTAAAAAGACAGAGTGAAGGGAGAGAAATCCGAGAGAGAGAGAGAGAGAGAGAGAGAGAGAGAGAGAGAGAGAGAGAGAGAGAGAGAGAGAGAGGGAGGGAAAGTCAATTGCAAAGAAGGGGTATGATGAGCGAGGGATAAAGTGGAGAAAGCGATGTGAGGGAAAGATGGGAGAAAGACGGTTGATGGAGAGGGAACTAAGAGAGATAGAGGTAGATAGATAGGTAAGAAGTTTGGGAGAGGGAGAGAAAAGGGTAGGTATAGTTGAAAAGAGAGATATGACGATATACTTGATTGAGGGGGGGGGGGGGGGAGAGACTGAGATAGAGAGAGCTGAGAGATAGGGAGGTGGATGACAGAACGGATATGTTCTGTCCGTCCGTCCGTCCGTCCGTCCGTCTGTCTGTCTGTCTGTCTGTCTGTCTGTCTGTCTGTCTGTCTGTCTGTCTGTCTGTCTGTCTGTATGGATGTAGGTAGGTAGGTAGTTAAGTAGATATGTAGGTAGGAATGTATGTATGTGTATATGTATCTATGTATGTTATCAGTTATCAGTTATCAGTTGGGGTATCTTCGTTGCACTCCGGACATGTCCATAGGTGCTCATATCCTCCCCCCAGCATATGCATCAGCGTCCGGTGGCTAATAGTGCAAGTTCTGTGTTGGTTGACGAGGCGCTTTGTTTTCCCGATGTACCTCTCGCGTCTGGCTGTGCCGATTCTTACTCCCAAGTCTTTCATCTATGTATGTGTATGTATATATGAAGTTAGGTAGTTAGGTAAGTAGACAGTATGTGGGTATTTATGTAGGTAGGCAGGCACGTAGGTAGTTTGGTAAGTAGGTAGGTACGTACGTACATAGGGAGGGAGGTAGAGAGGGAAGAAGGGAGGGAGGGAAGAAGGGAGGAAAGGATTGAGGGCGGAATTCAAGGAAAGATTGATGAATGGATGGATGCATGTGTGTACCTATGCGAGCTGGTGTGTGATGGTGTGTCGTATACATTATTTTATTGAAAACCAACAGTTAATGTACATCGTCCCGTCCTCTTCTTCTTCTGCTTCTCATCTTATAATGGATCACAGACATACAACATTATAATAAAATAGTGTGTGATAACTATACTTTAGCACGTGTCTTTAGCATATCGCCGCAACGTGAAATAAGAATTAATATCCTATTTGTATTTCTTTATTGAGTCTAAACAAGCGGATGTCAGAATGGCGGAAAGGATAAGAGTTCTCGTTCTTAAACATCCGGGGTGCTGATACCAAGTTAGCGGGTTCGACCCCACAACGATCAATGGACTAAAATGTCGACTTCTAGTCCTTGACTTGGGGTCGTAAATTACAAATACCTCTGCAGTCGGAGTGGGTTCGCCTGATGACGAGAGACACTTGTAATAGGGAGGGTTAATCAAATTCACTAAAAGTCGTGGCTAACACAACAACAAAGAACACAAAGAAGCCTGATACAATACGCTTACAGTGCTATTTTGGGTTATGCAGACGTACATACTTGATGGTGAATCTGCGACTACCACTGGGATAACGGATGCTCCAGATTCGAATAGTATCAGCTGTGTATTTCAGCCAAACTATGATTCAACTATTCACGTCATTGAGTGTATAACTGCGGGATTTGTCAGGTCTTAGTCAGATGTGACTGAGCTACCGAATGACAGTAGACGGCACTACCTGCTTCTGTTAGCGCTGAATGTTGGGCGGCGCTTACCAAACCCGACACCCCACATTGTGCAAACGGCTTTGGGCGGAAGAGCTCAATTGGGAGGGTACAAGCCTTATCTTGGTGCGAGGAAATGCAACCTAAAGACTAAATGTCATGGCAGGGCAGACCAGGCCCTATATCTTGGATCGTAACTGGTCTAGGATCGAAGCTTCGACAGGCGGACAGTTATAGCACTGCTTTGCTGATCCGGCAGCTTCTGCAGCTTGTCTTGCTCCAGATGTATAAGTGTCACCTTTCCTCTGGAGTAAACTGTAAAGGCCGAGAGAGGTATCATGCTGCAAGGGCAACACATGGTCTGTAAATTCAGCCCAGGCTTTGTGTTATGGAGAGATAACCCCATTTTAAAAACTATCGTCTGTCAAGACGGCAAGGTACCAATCAGTCATAACTGCAGGCGGCATCTGACGAGATACAGCGACGTATGCCAGGCTATTATGAGTGGCTTCTGTGTTAAAAACTACTGTATTTTCACCCAAGACGTTGCTACACATTAGAAATAAATTCACGTGTGTAGATCGACACTCTTATGGAGGATAGGCACGAAAAAGAGATCAGATAACACAACAGTAAAAGTGCCCATTAGTCCTTTATCACGGCTTGATGCCTATTGGGAGTTAGGTCACGTGACACTTGCTGGGTGATACAGTCACTATCACTCCGATCACATTTATTTCCCAGTTCAAATCACTGTGTGAATACTCGTGATGATATTTCAGCTTGAGGAATTCATCTAATTACTCTAGTTTATGTTGTGGGATTTCTGCAGTATGTACCTCTACAGATGCAGCGAAATAGTTCTTTTTAATATCCCTAACAGGACGTTGCAGTCAACATCAGCATTTTCAGCTGCTGTTGATGTACTAGACAAGATTGCATTCAGTAGTTTGCCATTGCTTTCTGAGCGACCGGCTCACATACCCCGTAAATTACCAACGCGGCGAGAACCGCTGCCTATTCTCGCGCAGGTTACGTTGTTCACGAGAATATACGGGATTATGGAGAAAGACGTTAACCACTACGCCACGGAGACCAGTGCAGCGAAATATGACAGTCAATAAATCGTGCAATCTAGTGTTTGTGTCTTCGTTATTCAAATCTAAATATTGAATTATACCCCCATATAAACCTTGCTTAGATTCTATGCATTATTCACGGACTCTGACTATAGTAGCTCTATATTTTCTTATATTTAAATCTGGATTACTTATTTTTTAATGACCACTTATTTAAGCATATGCATCTGTTTCAAAATGATCATCAATTAATCGTCTTCTTAAAAAAAAAACACACATGATAGTCAAGAACAAGAATCAGTCCAGTTGTAAATCGATGTTTAAGATGAATTATCTCTCTTGGATATAGAGGGATCAAAATCGGTCAACGGATATTGGACCGTCAGACAATATTACTAGTAAAGTTGAGTGGAAGACCTTTAAATATCAATATCACACAAGTTTATGCTCCAACAACAGACATCAGTGATAACAGCATCGATGAATTTTATAATGATTTGGAAAATGTCTTCAAGAAATGCAAGCATTCCGAATTGAATATCATAATGGGTGATTTTTATGTCAAAGTTGGAAATCAGCATGACGGATGCATAGTATGCAATTGGACTAGGGGTACAGAATGACAGAGGTTGCAGACTTGTACAGTGGACAAAATAGCATGATATGATTAGTGGAAACACCAGTTATCAACATCACCAAAGGAGATTATGGACATGGAGGACTTCTAAAAATTAGATCAGAAATCAGATTGATTACATTCTCATCACATAGAAGATTGTGAAATGCCTTAAAAGCCGCAAACATTATACCAAGCGCAGACTGCTACAGCGACCATAGATTAATCATAAGCAATATATATCATCATCATCAAGTGCCCTGCTAGTTGGCGTAGGCGTTCATGGCTCTCCACAGATCTCGGTCTTTGGTGATCTGAATCAACTCTGCTGATGATATTCTTCCATGCCACTATCTCAATCCATCCAGCATCATTTCCCTGGGTCTGCCTCTGCCTCTTTTCCCCTCGATCTTTAAAGTTGTCGCGATGTTCTCCAATACATCTCTTCTCATCACATGACTGGAGAAAGCTGTTTGTCTCTTTCTTATTGTTGTATATAATGTTCTAGTTTCATTAGCCTGTCTCAGGCAGTCGTTGTTAGTTACTCTGGCAGCCCAAGGAATTCGCAACATTCATCTCAAGAACCACATCTCTGTTGCTTCTGATTTCTTCCTAATGTTTTTTTATTTACATTCCACGATTCACTGCCATACAGCAAAACTGGTTCTACATAGCATTTCAGCACTGTCTTTCTTACATTCAATGGTAGTGACTTATTGCACAAGATACTCTTCATTTTCTGAAATGCGACATTTGCCTGCCCTATTCTGCTCTTAATCTCTGTTGTACATCTTCCATCTGATGTTATAAACGCCCCTAGGCATTTAAAACTATTCACTTGGTTAAAAAATTGTCCCTTCTATTTCTATTTCACAATTTTGTGTCACCATTTTCTTTGATATCACCATTGTTATTGGTTTGTTAATATTCAAGGAGAATCCTTTCCTTGCACTCTCTGTTACTACAATGTCCAGCAATTGTTGTAGGTCTGTTGAATTATCTGCCGCCAATGCTGTGTCAGTTACATAGCGTATATTATTTATATTATTTATTCCTGGCGTCTCTTTGATCTCTCTCATTATTACTTCACTATATACGGAGAAGAGATCTGGTGAAAAGACAGAACCCTAACTTACTCCTAGCTTTATCTGTTCGTAACTACCCTATTTATTTCCCATTTTAATTGGTGCTACTTGGTTCCAGTAAATATTCTTTATTATTCTTACATCTTTTCCGTCAATGTTGATATCTTCCAACTTTAATCAGTTCATCATGTTTTACTTTATCAAATGCCTTAGTATAATCTATGAAGCAAAATATATGTCTCTCTGTTTCTCTATTGACCTTTCTTTTGGTGTCCCTAATGTATATATTATATACAATTAAAGAAAGTCAAATATACACCAAGAAACAACAACATTTGATCTACATGCAATAAAGAAAGAGGAGATAACAGATAAATTCAACGTAATGGTAAAGAACATATTTGATGCATCGGCCGGCCCTTTAAATCACTCATCTTTCATTCATCAAATGTGCATGTTAATTAACATAGGGGAAAAAAAACATTGTCAAATGAGTTTTGTAAGTATAGACAATGCATATTACGTATGATACCTTCACATGAGAAAAAAAAACATTATCAAAATGAAAGTTGTAAACATAAACAGTGCATATTGCAATATTGTGAGACACATCCCTTATCCACCCTCATATCCCGCAGCAACCAACACATCCCCCACCCACCAAAAGTCCCCCACCCACCCACACATACCTCCACGCATTCACACAGAACCAGGCAAACATACATGCCACCACCCACCCACACATACCTCCACGCATTCACACAGAACCAGGCAAACATACATGCCACCACCCACCCACTGATCCCCCACCCACACACATTTCCCCACCCACACACACATCCTCACACACCAAGAAGAAGAAGAAAAAGAAGAAGAAGAAGAAGACGAAGAAGAAGAAGAAGAAGAAGAAGAAGAAGAAGAAGAAGAAGAAGAAGAAGAAGAAGAAGAAGAAGAAGAAGAAGAAGAAGAAGAAGAAGAAGAAGAAGAAGAAGAAGAAGAAGAAGAAGAAGAAGAAGAAGAAGAAGAAGAAGAAGAAGAAGAAGAAGAAGAAGAAGAAGAAGAAGAAGAAAAAGAAGAAGAAAAAGAAGAAGAAGGAGGAGGAGGAGGAAAAGAAGAAGAAGAAGAAGAAGAAGAAGAAGAAGAAGAAGAAAGAAGAAGAAGAAGAAGAAGAAGAAGAAGAAGAAGAAGAAGAAGACGAAGAAGAAGAAGAAGAAGAAAAAGAAGAAGAAGAAGAAGAAGAAGAAGAAGAAGAAGAAGAAGAAGAAGAAGAAGAAGAAACCACACACACATACCCCCGCCAACCCTCACATCCCGCACCTTTCCACACACATATGCCCGCACTCTCACAATTTTCCCCACTCAACCACACACACATCAGCCAACCTACACCCACTCACCCACCCAATATTCGCCACCTCTCAACTACACATCCCCACCTATACACACATACCCACCCTTAAACACATCTCCCCACCTGCCCACACATATCCGCCACCCATAACCCCAAAACACACACCTCCCACCCACACACACCCAGTCACCCACATATACCCCACCCACACACATCCGTCGCTCACACACATCTTCTCAGAACGAAGATGGATGTTCAGTATGCTCTTAGCCATATTAAAACTGGACCCTAGTCAAGACAACATCACAGTAGAAATAATCAATGCCTTAGAACAGGGGTCACCAAACTACGACCCGAGGGCCGGATCCGACCCGGGACTTCAGTTCATCAGACCCCCAGACGGTACTCGAATTTGCTTGATAAAACGTATAAAACACGAGACGTTGTGGTACAATTTAAATTTAAATATTATGTTTAGAATACTAGGAGATCTTCATACGTGCAGAGACCTCCTAACTGCAAAGTGCCTTATATTTACTATTTCAATTTTAAATTATTGTATCTAGATCTTCTTGTTTATTGTAATGTTTGCTTATTTCGTGCCTTGCCAAGTCCTTCCCTGGCTCGTAGTAGCTCCTCCTGAGCTCTGAAGTTACCATGGTTTCCATGGCAACAACATAGACACGCATCTTTTCCGCCCCCAGATGCGTCCGGCTGTCAACACAGATCCGTCGCTCCAGAAATATTCACTTCCTTTTGCCTGTCATACATTTTATAGGTATGTAACAAGGGTTTATTTGTTTGGCAGTGATAAGTAAGTGAACTACAAGTGTTAAAAGATGGTAATAAAGTAATAAACATGGCATAAAAATACCATAGAAGCCTCGTGTTATTACGGAAATATTATCCCCAGCTCAAAAAAGTTCCCCGGTCAAGGTGTTAATCGAGCTGGTCTCTCTAGGCGAGTGTTTTTCAACATTTCAGTTAGAGCAGATCCTTACGCAAATGTTTACGTTGTTCAAGGAACTCTGTGCGATGATACAAGAGTCTGTCCTACTTTATGTAATAAATCAGTTGGGAAGAAATGTCGCATTTAGGCGATTTCGGTCTGTTTCGGCGGAACTCCTGTCTGTCACTCGCGGAATCCAGGTTAACAAAACATTGCTCTGGGCTGTTTATTTAGGCGGGCCCTATTTATGTATTTTGCAAACCTTATTATGTAATATATTCTATTACCAAAGGTATCTATAAACTTTATATGTACCTTTGGCGAGCCGTAGCGACCCCGAGACCTGTGCTTTTCTTGTGTTTCAATAGGATTTTAATTATGTTTCACATTCAATGTCTTTTTAATTTTCAGATCCCGTTTACTTCACCCTTCATTATAGCTACTAAGAAAAGAAAAGTGGACGCCGAGTATCGCGTTTTCAATGGAAAATGGGGAGTAAAGTACTTTGTTGTGGAAACAAAGGAACAGAAAACCACTTGCGTAATATGCAGCGAAAGTGTTGCCGTTTTGAAAGAGTAAAATCTTCGGCGCCACTATGAAACAAAGCATCCATCAACATATGCACAATTTTCTGGAAAGTTACGCTTTGAGAAGTATGAGTAAATAAACCGTGGTTTAGAAACACAAAGACATATCTTCACGAGAAAGTTTGCTGATAATTATCTGTCACTCGTACAAGTTACAACATAGTGCATAAACGAGGAGATCCGTTTACTGATGGCAACTTCATCAAACAGTGTATGATGGAAGCAGCAACTGACTTGTGTCCTGAGAAAGCGGATTTGTTTGGAACTCTCAGATTTTCGGCAAGTTCATTTATGCAGAGAACAGAAGAACTTAGAAAGAACGTATATTTTCGTGGAAGTGAAACGAATTTATAAGACTATATATAACCTTTAGTGGAATCAGCTTTGGGGTGTTGCAGTTGATGGACGAAAACCAACATGGCTGGAGTGAGGAAGGGTCTGATGGGGCAGATCAGGACTCAGTCGGAAGATGTGCAAATTCCTGGCGGTCTGTTCATTAACTGCATCATACATTAGCAAGCAGTCTTTGGGAAAGACTTAGATATTCCTTGTGTACTAAAACCAGTCGTATCTGCTGTGAACTTTATTCGGGTACATGCACTCAATGACCGTCAGTTCCACGCTTTTCTTGCAGAAATTGATTCTGATTTCTGTGGCTTGCCTTATCACACATCACAAATCTGGCTCAGCTGTGGTAAAGTCCTGTTTCGTTTTCACAATCTCCGAAAGGAAATATATGTTTTCTTTACTGAAAACGATAGAGCTGATCTACAGCAGTCAAATCCTACCTGGCTGTCAAAGTCGTTATGTTTGGTCGACATCACATCCCACACGAATGAACTGAACTTGAAATGTCAGGGAAAGGATAACCTCGTCAGTGATCTCTACAGAATCATCAAAAGATTTCAAAGAAAGTAATTGTTTGAAGCACAAGTAGAAGGAGAAAAGTCTTCTCATTTTCATTGTTTCAACGAGTTTTGCGCTACAATCACCGAGGATGTCAACCTCGATTTTACGGGAGGGGGGGGGGAATATTAGTGACTTGAACATAACATGGTGACAAATCAGGACTATAGGCTGGATGCTGCAAAATTTTCCACTTCTACCTTGCTAATGCTTCCTACACAGTCATTGCGAATTTTACTGCTGCTTACCTGCTGTAGAGTTTCCGAAACTGAAGCTGATAAGGCATCAGTTTTTGGAACAACTTATGTCTGCGAGCAAACATTTTCGAAAATGAAGTATATAAAGTCAGCACATCGAACGAAATTGACCGTTGAACATTTGAAAGCAATTCTCTTGATTGGATGCAGCAATTCCAAACCAAACATTGATGATATCCTGAAAGCCAAACATCAGTTTCACAAATTTCACTAACCTTTTTTACTGCTTAGTTTGTGAGATTCGGATATGTGCTCACTAGGTCTGATGTAACTATCTGTTTGCTAACCTCGCCTCTTTTGATAACTGTTTTAATAAATAAATGTGTTGGTTGTCTTTGTTTTTGTGCATTGCACGCCACTCACCCATGATTAACTGGAATGCTAAACTTAGTTTGTCGTCTTTTCTTCCTGAGCTTTCGTTCTGGCTTGCAAGTATTGTACAGAATGATTATGCGGTTCGCGCTCGTCATTTTGTCAGTTATCCGGCCCACTGTGAAAAAAGTTTGGTGACCCTGCCTTAAAAAAATACAGAATAGACCATATCACCAAACTGCTGAAAACAGTATATGACACTTGAGATATACCTCTTGAATTAAGTCATTCTATATTTATTGCAATCCTGAAATCAGAGGCCTTGGAGTGTTATCAATATCGAACAGTTAGTATAATAAGCCACATTACGAAGATTCTGCTAAGAATCATCATGCAAAGAGTTAGGAAGAAAATACAACCCGTAATAGGGAAAGAACAATGTGGGTCGTAGAAGGCAAAGGTCATCATCATCAAGTGCCCTGCTAGCTCACAAAGTCGTTCATGGTTCACAACCGATCTCGGTCTTTGGTGTTCTGGATCAACTCTGCTGATGGTATTCCTCCATGCCACCGTCTCAATCCATCCAGGATCATTTGTCTTGGTCTGCCTCTGCTTCTCTTCCCCTCGATCTTTCCAGCTGTCACGATGTTCTCCAATGTCTCTCTTCTCATCACATGACCAAAGAAAGCTGTTTGTCTGTTTCTTATTGTTGTATATAGTGTTCAATTTGCATTAGCCTCTTTAATGCCATCTTTGTTAATTAATCTGGCAGTCCAAGGAATTCGCAACGTTCGTCTCAGAAACCACATCTCTGTTGCTTCTAAATTCTTCCTAATTTCTTCATTTACATTCCAAGATTCACTGCCATACAGCAAAACAGGTTTTATAAAGCATTTCAGCGCTCTCTTTCACACATTCATTCATCGTGACTTATTGCATAAGTGTCACTCGTCGTCCCTGGAGGAAAGTGGACTCGACAAGTACACTTTTAATATCCTTCTACTATTGGAACTATTGAATGACTTTTGTCTACACTCATCCCTTCTGTCTTCCATACACTATATCTCTCTCTCTCTCTATCTCTCTCACAAGCCTTCATAACATACCCTGACAAGAGTTTCCTCCAACAATTAATAACCTGTTTATTGTTGAAAACTATGTCAGTTGTATGTATTGAATGTGTAGATGTAGTTGTTAGTGTCTGCTAATGTGAGTGCAAGATAGGACATTTAGACGTTAGTCTTCGTAGTTTCTCTAGCCTTTTCAAACGGCCAAAACATCTGACATCACACATAGAAGTGGAACGATCTCACCCTGGATATTCCTTTCCGGCTTGAGTCTGGACGTAATCCAATTATTGAAAACAATTGTCAATGTCTTATCATCAGAAACATAATCCAATAAAGGTAAGTCACTGAAGTTCAGATATGTCCTGTTTTGGAAGGTAGTATAGTCCACCACTGAATACACATCATCACTGTATATAAATGTCTATTTCTATGTTAAATGTTCTCGTGTTCTTCAATGTTTCTTTTAGGTGATTACCTAATTGCACTATATGTTAGCCTATTTGCTCTGCTTGAATAAAGGTCTTTCACTGAAGTTCACCAAAACATATTTCTTGGCATTCGTTATGTCACCCCCTCTTATTGACTGTTTAGGTTGAATTTGCTATAGTGACATATTTTCACTGCACCTGTGAAGTGACTGATTAAAGTGAATGTTCTTTCCTTTATTATCAACACTGCTTTCTCTGTACAAGAGATGTACTGGTTTATCTTCTTTGATATGTCTGGCTGTGTAGTGGAACCTGGGTAATAAACATTAAATCAGGTGATTTAAGTCTGCTTCATATTACTGTTTATGTGATTGTCTTTCTCCAGCCGTAATGAAAAGCTTCCGAAAGACTACTCTGACATAAACAGCAGAATTCACTAAAGTCTAAACTATTCACTAAATAGAAAGCAATAGTAAACCCTAAGCACACACACATATTTCCCTATGCTAATATTACTCTAATATTAGTGTTACCTTATATATATATATATATATATATATATATATATATATATATATATATATATATATATATATATATATATAGAATTAATGTAAGTCCCCGAATCGAAATTTATCCGCGCACAAGCACTCTATCCCATTATAAGGGAGGATATTTCTTTTCATTTACAGGACACATAAATCCAGCTTTCCGTCCAGTTTGGTAGCACACTAAATATAAAACCACCTTTCCTTATTTATATTGAGTGTCCAATCCTCCGTTGATTGTTTGATCTACAATCAAATTTGAAGTAAGTCCCCACATCAAACGTCTGTGAATTCACGTATTGTTAATTGCGCTCCGTGTCGTGTCTCCTTCGTCTTCTCCGCTATTCCCCTACGCTCATCATTCGTCGCCCATCAAAGAGTTCTTATTTCTTTGATCACCGTCTCCTGCTGTGTTTGTCCGGTGTGGAAGTTTCCCCCAGCGCGATCGTACCGTTTCCCGTGTCCGGTCAGATCGTCAAGCAATGAACTTTGCGAACACCTGTATCCTATTTTCATATTTGTCGGTCAATGATCTTTTATTCGTTCTCATCTCAGAATGAAGTACACGATTGTTAACCCTTCTCAGATATTGCCATTAATGTTATATTTAATTTTATCTAGAAATCACTAAACTATCATCATTCTGTGACAATAAGGTACTCTTCTTTTTTCTGAAATGCGGCGTTCTCCTGCCCTATTCTGCTCTTAATCTCTGTTGTACATCTTCCATCTGATGTTATAAATGCCTCTAAGTATTCGAAATTATCCACACGGCTAAGAATTTCCCTTTCTATTTCTATGTCACATTTTGGTGTAACCATTTTCTTTAATATCACCATTGTTACTGTGTTTTCGATATTCAAGCAGTGTCCTTTCTTTGCACTCTCTGTTACTACAATGTCCAGCAATTGTTGTAGGTCTGTTGCATAATCTGCCACCAATATTGTGTCATCTGCATAGCGTATTTTGTTTATATATATATATATATATATATATATATATATATATATATATATATATATATATATATATATATATATATACCGTATTTTACGGAGTATAAAACGCATTTTTTTCTTCAAAAAATTGCCTCCAAAATTCAGGTGCGTCTTATACTCAAAATTAATATAATATAATGATATAATGTTATTTTTTTTTAATTGCTTAAAAATTAAGGTGCGTCTTATAGTCCGTAAAATACGGTATATATATATATATATATATATATATATATATATATATATATATATATATATATATATATATATATATATATATATATATATATATATATATATATATATATATATATATATATATATTGCATATTTTTATCCTTTCCTTCTACAAACCCATACTGTTCTTCACTATTTTCCATTTTTATTATCTTTCTTGGTCTCCTCACTATAATTCTGAGTAGAAGCTCAATGACATGGTTTATGAGGTTAATTATACGAAAATCTTCGCTTTCAATTGCCCCTGGTTTTTTTTTTTCTGTCGTAGCTATAAAAACAGATTTCAGCATATCGCTCGGTAAATATCCACTGCTGTAAATATCATTCAACATTTTGGTTAATATATCTACTCCAAATTCTCCCAATACTTCTAATTCTTCTATTCTGATTCCATCTGGCCCAGCTGTTTTTCTTTCTTCATATGTTTCATAGCGTCAGCGACTTCTTCTTTTAGAATAGGTGGGCCTTGTAAGTTACTTTTTTCTGTTAATTCTTCCATTTCTCCATCATATAATTTATCTTATAGACCCATTCCAGCTCTTCATTTTACCATCTTCATCCAATAATATCTTTCCTTTTTTTGATTTATTCTTATTTTTCTTCCCTTGAGCTTACTGATTTATCAATGCATACGTTTTTTTTTAAAATCTTTAATGGAATTTAATTCAAGTTGTTTGCATTGCTCGTGTAACCAACTTTCTTTTGCCTTCACAAATTTATCTCTTATTTCTTTATTTATCATAGCATATTTTGTCTGTCATTTTTATTCTGTTTCCTTTTGTCCATCATCATTAAGATTTCTTCATTCATCCATTTTGTCTTAGCTTTTTGGCTTCTCTTCAATAATATTTCTTTGCTAGTTTGATAAATGGAGTCCGAAACGAAGCGGCGTGGTAGCCGCGCAGGGACAAAGAAGCAAGATAAGCGCGGTGGTTTGAGGCGTTTTAGACTCAAGTGTCACCGTCTAGGACTCAGGAACATCCGTATTCTATATTGGAACTGTGCCAGTGTAAAACAACGGGGCTCTATTTTAGAAACCCTAGTTTACAGGAACGACTTTGTAGCACTCCAGGAGACGAGACTGGGCGATCAGCTACTCCGAATTGCCGGCTTCAAATGTTTCTACAACAGACGACATCTGGGAACGGCGATTCTCGTTCGCGACAGCATGGTGGCGTCAGAGCTAGACATGTCCAGTTGGGACAGTGACGATATACAAATACAGGCGTTGAGAGTTCATTCCAGTAAACCATTCGTGTTGGTTAATGTTTATGCCCGCAATGCGAGTATGGACGCCCAGAAGTGGCAGTGTTTAAGTGGCATATTAGGCCACGAGAGAAATGTTATTTTCTGTGGTGACTTCAACGCTAAAGGCAGAGCATGGGGAAACACTTCCTCCAATACACAAGGGGAGGAGCTCGAGACTGCACTGGAAACCATCGATCTGGTTTGTATTAACAGTGGCTGTGTCACCAGGACAGCAAGCCGTCCAGGCGATGAGGACAGTGCTATTGATCTGGCGCTAGTTTCACCTTCACTCACTACAGTGTGTAGATGGGGTGTCCTAGGACACCATGGCAGCGACCACCACCCGTGCAGCATATTGGTGGAGAAAGGCAGAACCAGGCAGCACAAGCTAAAGGTAAAGACGTTCCAGTATGACAGTACAGGGCAAGATGTGGTGAGTAAAATAAGACGTGACAAGCGCAGAACGTTTCAGGGCAGGAAAAAAAGCTGGGAGCAGCCACCGTGGTGGAGTTTCGAGGTGGAGAAGGCTTGGGTGGATAAGCGTAGTGCTGTAAGGAGATGGCAAAATGCCAAGAAGAACAGAGCTGGTCATCCTAGTCCCTGCTTGCACTTAGAAAGAGAGATGCACACAAAAGTAAGCTATTTCAAAAAACTGGTCAAGGTGGTTAAAAGCGAAAAATGGGCAGAGGTGTGTCAAAGAGTAAGCACAGACAAGTCACTGAAATTGTTCTGGCGACTACATAAAAGCATGAGTGGTGTAGTCAAGAATAAGAGCATTTCAGACTTCCAAGATGCTGACCTCACCTGGCAGAGGACTGACGAGGACAAGGGCAAAGCCCTCTTTGAACGCTACCTTGAGCAGGGCAACCAGACAGACATGGGAGGCCGAAATCTGGCCAAGGAGGTCACCTCAGACAGATGCAAGGCCCAGAACACTTCGGAGGAAGACACAGTGACAGTGAAAGAAATCAAGGCTGTGCTTCGACGATCAAAAAACAGTGCTCCAGGTCCTGATGGCATAAGATACGACGACATAAATAGGTGTACCGACAATGAGCTAGAGAAACTAGCAGACATGTACAACAACAGTATAGGGAGTGCTAGCATCAAGGAAGAATGGTTACACAGCTATCTGATTCCCTTGCCGAAGCCTGACAAAGACCACAAAAAAATTCAGGGATATCGAATTATAACCATGCAGAATACAACAGGCAAGCTGCTGGAGAAGGTAATTGCCAGGAAAATATCAAGCCAACTAGAGAGGCAAGGTGTTTTCCCACCTACCCTGGGTGGGTACCGTCCAAAAAGAGAAACCTGGACCAATGCAGCAGTCTTTGCCCATGATGTCTATGGAGGTTTCCACTCAGGCACTGAAACCGTTGCTGCAGCGATTGATCTTGAGGACGCATACAACAGAGTACCACTGGAGTTTTTAATGTTTCAGCTTCTTGAACTAAACGTAAGTCCATTCCTTCTTAGCTGGATCGCTGCAGCCCTCTACCAACGGAAAGTAGTTTTTAGATGTGGCAGTTGGACTTCGGAACCAACAACAATATATCCTGGCCTACCACAGGGATCACCATTATCTCCGGTACTGTTCAACGCCTACACAGTGAGAATCACCAGTGAGCAGATCACTGGACCTGGCAGGACATTGTCGTATGCCGATGATGTTTTAGTGTATCGTCAGGGTAAGGATAGAGAGGAGGTTGCTGTGGAACTACAAACCAAACTCAATCGCATAAGTACTTGGTGTGATGAAGCTGGGGCAATGGTCAACCCAACAAAGGCAACAGTGACTTGGTTCTCGTTGAATAATCATATTGTCAACAATCCAACACCAACTGTAATGCTGTGTTCAGAGATGGTGGAAAGAACGCAGGCAATGAATTACCTGGGGTTACGGATTGATCGAAGCCTTGCTTATAATGTGCACATAGACCAGGTGATAACAAAGGCCAAGCGGGGTTTGGCAGCGATGCGGGTGATGGCGGCAGCAAACTGTGAGCAGCGCCATCTATGTCTTCTGTACGAGGGGCTGGTCATGTCTGTTTTGGAGTATACAATGGCAATCCTGACTCTCAGCCATAAGCAGATAGAAAGGATGGAAAGGATACAGAATGAAGCTATGCGCATTATTCTTGGATGTACAAGAGATACAGCATGCAGGGCGATGCGCTACCTTCTTGATTTTCCAACCATTGAAGAGAGAATACAAGTTTGCAGGGCACGCGCCTACCTCAGAATTAACGCAAACACACAACATCCACTGCATAGTGAAATTAGGAAGGTGAAGGGCAGCAGGTTAAAAAGAGGACGGTCGTGGATGGGTCAAGCCGAAGACATTCTTCAACAGGTGTGTTCACTTGAGGACTTATAACCTGGCGAGGAGTGGGTGCAAGTGCCAACAGACTTCTGCACATCCTTTTCAGTTTGCATCCAACTAGATAGAAAATGCAGACAAGAAAATCCGGCTGCTGTTGAGGCTGAAGTACAAGCGTTGATTTTCGAGAATTCGCTAGACGGTGACGCGGTCATCTACACAGATGGGTCGGTCGTCCGACATGTGAGAAGCTCATGGGCCTTTACAGCTCGGGCCGGAGGGAGAATTGTGAAGGAGGACTCTGGTGCTTTCACTGAAACCTACAAGTAGCCTGACCATGGAAGTCATGGCAGTAAGTAAAGCAATAACATGGCTCGAGACACAGACATTCACTAGGGCTTGTTTCCTTAGCGACTCAATGAACATGATCAAGAGGATAGAGGAGGGGTCGATCCGAAGAGAATGGTTGCTGCCTCTGAAGCGGTCTCTGCTGGCAAAGATTAGTTTCATCTTCGTGCCAGGTCATGCGGGAGTACAAGGAAATGAGCGGGCTGACAAGCTCGCAGGTGAGGCTACTGTGGAGGGCGGACGCGCCATGGACCAGGCTGACATTCTGAATGCTCTACGAGAAGTGAGACTTTTGCGAGAACCAAGTGATGACTGTGAATCTACAACAATGGCCAGACTGCGGGAGCAGCAAATTAAAAGAGGGGTGACCAAACAAGAACACTACGCCGGAAGCCAAAGAAGATTGATAAACCAACACAGAACTGGCGTCATTAGCCGCTACACGCTGCGGGATTTGCTGAGGAGGGGATCCGAGCACTTATGGACTGAATGGTTCGATGTGCAACGAGGATGATCTGTCGACTAACTAACTAACTAACATAAATGGAGTCCCTTCACATTTCCCATTGTTCATTTATACTCTGTATTTTAGCTATTGCATTGTAACTATTTTTGACAGTCAATCTATATTGTTCTTGAATTTCTTTATCCACTTTCAGAACCTCTTTATTAAGTCTCACGTGCTGAATCCCCGCTCTCTTTAATTGTACCTTTATTTGTCCATGTAGTGGTACGTGATCACTATCACAGTCAGCGCCAGGCATTGTCTTTACATTAATTAACACATTTCTAAATCTTTTATTAATTAGTATGTAGTCAATTTGGTTGCGCATCTTCATATCCGGGCGTTTCCATGTGTATAGTTGTCTTTTATGGTGTTTAAGCCATGTGTTTCAATTTATCATAGCATTAACATTTGCCCATTCTTTTAGTTTCTCTCCTATTTGATTTCTTGTACTTGAACCATAATTTCCCACTATATCCTCTGTTTTTTCCTTTCCTACTTTTGAATTAACATCTCTCAGTATTATTTTTATTTCTTGTGATCCGATTTGAGCTATCGTCCTTTCTACTTCATCGTAAATGTGTTGTATTTCTTCATCACTACTACTGCTTGTTGCTTGTGCACATACTTGTATAATAAGTATATTTATTGTTTTGCTGTTGATATTGACCAATTTAACTCTAAATGAAATACACCAGTATCCATTAATTGATTTTGGCTGTTTTTTCATCAAAAATTATTCCTACACCTTTTTCATGTGTATCCCCTCCGGAATACATTATTGTGTGTTTGTCGGTTATAATTTCGCCAGACCCCTTCCATCTCATCTAACTTATGCCTCATCATCATCAAGTGCCGTGCCGGCTGGCGTAGGCGTTCATGGCTCTCCATAGATCTCGGTCTTTGGTTTTCTGGATCAACTCTGCTGCTGATATTCCTCCATGCCACCGTCTCAATCCATCCAGCATCATTTCTCTTGGTCTACCTCTGCCTCTCTTCCCCTCGATCTTTCCAGTTGTTACGATGTTCTCCAATGCCTCTCTTCTCATCATGTTTGTCTTTGTCTTATTGTTGTATATAATGTTCTAGTTTCATTAGCCTGTTTCAGGCAGTCGTCGTTAGTTACTCTGGCAGTCCAAGGAATTCGCAACATTCGTCTCAGGAACCACATCTCTGTTGCTTCTAATTTCTTCTTAATTTGTTCATTTACATTCCAAGATTCACTGCCATACAGCAAAACTGGTTCTACATAGCATTTCAGCACTCTCTTTCTTACATTCAGGGACAGTGACTTATTGCATAAGATACTCTTCATTTTCTGAAATGCAGCTTTTGCCTGCCCTATTCTGCTCCTAATCTCTGTTGTACATCTTCCATCTGATGTTATAAATGCCCCTAGGTATCTAAAATTATCAACTTGGTTAAGGATTTTCCCTTCTATTTCTATGTCACATTTTGGTGTCACCATTTTCTTTGATATTACCATTGTTACTGTTTTCTTGATATTCAAGTTGAGTCCTTTCCTTGCACTCTCTGTTACTACAACGTCTAATAATTGTTGTAGGTCTGTTGAATTATCCGTCACCAATACTGTGTCATCTGCATAGCGTATATTATTTATATTATAACCTCCAACTAGTATTCCTGGCATCTCTTTGATCTCTCTCATTATTACTTCACTATACAGGGAGAAAAGATCTGGTGACAAGACACACCCCTGTCGTACTCCTAGCTTTATCTATTCGTAACTACCCTCTTTATTTCCCATTTTAATTGCTGCCACTTGGTTCCAGTAAATATTCTTTATTATTCTTAAATCTTTTCCATCAGTGTTGATATCTTCCAACATTTTAATCAGTTCATCATGTTTTACTTTATCAAATGCCTTAGTATAATCTATGAAGCACAAATATATGTCCCTCTGTTTCTCTATTGACCTTTCTATTAGTGTCCGCAATGTATAAATTGCATTGTTTGTGCCCTTTCCTTCCACAAATCCATACTGTTCTTCACTAATTTCCATTTTTATTTTCTTTTTGGTTCTTCTCATTATGATTCTGAGTAGAAGCTTAGTGATATGGTTTATAAGGTTAATTGTACGAAAATCTTCACAATCAATTGCTCCTGGTCTTGGGAAGATAATGTGGTAGTTTCCCCTTGTCTTCCACATTCACACGGTGGTCTTTTACCTCTGTCTTTGACAGCCATTTCCGACTGTCAGGACAAGTAAGTCAAAGGTACATACAGTAAATGCTGTGCATATTCTGAGAATATTAAAAGAACGTTCTACAGAAGTAAACAAATGAATGAATCACTCAGAAAACGATAAGTAGATTGTGAGCTTTACTGAAACACGACTACAAGAAACAAATTGGACGTTGCGGCCAAAGCCTTCGTCAGCACAGAACAAACAAACACAAACCGACACACAACTACATGAAACACACTACATGACAATATTAAACTATGTAACAATCGACAACAATATAACAAACTACGAAGATGAAACGTGAAATATATAGTAGCAGTTCATGAAAATGGACAATGGTAAACAAGAATAAGGGGAACTGCAGTAAAGCTTAAAAAGGCAATGAATGAATCACCCAAAAAACGAGGAGTAGATTGTGAGTTTATTGAAACTTTTCTTGTTTACAGAAGTAAACAAAGGACTATATCTATGCTTTATTGACTACACAAGGGCTTTCAATAAAATAAGACATGTCACGTGATGAAGGTGCCTGCAGATCTAAATATTGATGGGAAAGACCTTATATTTGTTTTATAAAAAAAAAAAAAAAACTTGTATTGGAAACAACACTCTGCCATACAAATGGATAAGGGTGTAGATCAGTATCAGCTTATTATAAATAGGTCAATATCAGCCTATTATAAATAATTATAATAAAAATTAATATGAAAAAATTATTTTGAACATATTTTCAGAAATGTAACAGATATTAAAGGAATAGTTAGTTAGTTAGTCGCAGTTCCAACATCACAGCAACGGGTCGTCCCCATTATGCTCCGTTCCTGTGCCAGTGAATATCACACAAAACGCTCCCCACTGCCCAATGTGAAAAGTGGAAAAGACAGGAGTCTCGACAAACAACAGCCCGCACAGATACACTGTGCATAATGCCGCCGCCAGAATGTCAACACACCAGTCCCCCACGAAACACCCAATTCATCTCTGATGGAATCGGCAGTAATTTTCCTATCTGGATGTTTCCTAGATGTTCACCCACACAGTCCACGAAAATACAGTTCATCACCGACGGCAGTGGCAGTCAACCAGAAGCCCAGCAGCGACACATTTCTGCATAAGGCAAAAACCGGTCAACTCTGGGACATAGCCACCTGCCATCGCTCCGAACATGCAGTCACGTTCCAAATAAAATTTAAAAAAAACTTGGGCAGATTCAAAAGCACTTCACACGAAACTCACAGTATTGATTGCAGACAATGAACAGGATCTGCAACCTTTAGTAAATGCTTTGTTGAACACAGTGAACAACTAGGATTCGAATTAAATTGTAAGAAGGCAAAGATTATTGTCGCCACTAGCAAGAAGGAAATATTACAATGTAATATACAAGTACATTGGAATATTCTTAAAAACGTATCTCGGAACAGTCATAACATCTGATAGGAGATGCCGTGAAGAGATTAGACCAAGAATCGTCATGGCGAAGGTAGCCTTATGCAAGGTGGCATACATACTGACCAATAAAAAGATGTCATTTACAACGAGAAAACGAATGTTAATGTGTACATAGAACTTGTACTTTTGTATGGATGTGAATCGAGGACAATGAGCTGATCAGCTGAAAAACATCTGATAACTCTGGAAATGTGGTTTTAGAGAAAATCAGAAATAAATAGCAAACTGCAGAATGTACAATAAAATGCAAAGAATAGCACGGACAGACTGAAAAACCTACGACAAAGTCCTACAATAAACAAATGAAAACCGTAAACTGATTAGAGAAATAAAGAGGAGACAGTCAACAAATTTTGGATATGTTAAGAGAAGAAATAAATTGGAGAACTTGGTAACAGCTGACAATATTGGTGAGAAAAGAACAAGGGGAAGACAGAGAAGAACATTCCTGGATGGCTTGCCATGTGGTATGGTCGAGACAAAAACACTGAGCCGATGACAACTCTGGTGATCGTGTGAGATGGCGAAACATGACTGCCCACGCTTATCGGCATGTAACATGATGATTGTGGTCTCTGATTGTTATAAATAAACCAATCTTAGTTGATGTTTTAAAACCCAAAGTCTGCGCATCTGTTAACTCATCTCTTTCCTGTTGTACCTTGCGGTCTCGAGGTGAAGTATAAACAGCGGGAGAGTGCCCGTTTATGGGTTTCTTGTATCCACATCCCCATAGACTCTGCTATTCCTTCTGTCCATCGTTTACATGGCTGGCCTCTTCTTCTGCTTCCAGTTGGTCTGTACATCGTTGCTTGTTGAGGTAAATTGTTAGTTGGTAATCTAGTTACATCAGAAAGCAATGGCAAACTACTCAGCTTAATCTTGCCATAATTTCAACAACAGAGGTTAAAAAAATGCTGGTATGGACATGGATTTTCCTGTAAATAGGATTTGAGGAAAAAAAATCTAGTTACACGGCCATACCATTTAACTTGCTGCCCTCTGACAAAATCTAACGCTGCTATAACCCCCACTTGAGTCCTTATTTCTTCATTTCTGATTTTCTCTTTTCTTGACATATTGAGTATTCTTCTTAAGAATCTAATTTCTGTTGATGTGATTTTTCTTTTCTCGGTTTCTATCATCCTCCAGGTTTGACATTGGTAGCATTGAGTTGGTAGGAAGATTGTGTTGTAAAGTGCTTCTATTAACTATTGATTCGTGTTTGTTCTTTAGTATTGTTGCCATTTATCCATGAGTTGATTTGCCCTATTGAATCTATTTGCGATCTCGTCTTCTGATTTGCTATGTTATGATGTTATACTTCCTAAGTATTTGATGCTCTTTAATTGTTTAAGGGGGTGTTCTTTTAAATTAATCTTTGTCGTGTTTTCTTCCCTATTCATAGTCATTACGTCTGTTATACGGATGCTAATTTCCATGTAATGTTCCTTACACACTTCGTCTATACTATTCATGTGGTATTATAATGATGCTTTGGATTTTGCTATTAATGCTTAATCGTCAGCAAATATGAGTTTTTTAATGGTGTAATTTGTCATTTGTTCTTCTTCTATGTTCTGTTCATCATGCGGTGTTCTTACGGTCTCTGTTTGGCTGTTTCTTTACATATGTTGCCTATAAAGGTTATGAACAGGACAGGGGTCAGATACAACCTTGTCCAACTCTAGATCTTATGGTGAAGGGTTCTGAGTGTCCTCCAGTTGCTCCCACTACGCATTCACTGTTGTTGTATAAGCTTCTACATAGGTTTGTTAAATGTGTACTCACTTCAGATCGTTCAAGGATTTCCCACAGCTTGTTTCTATCTATTCTATCAAATGCCTTTTCATGGTCGACAAAGGCAAATTAGAGTGTTTCTTTAAATTGGATTGATTTGTGTATTAGTTGTCTAATAGCAAAGATAGTGTCTGTGCATCCTTTGTTTTTCCTACATCCAAGTTGTTTCGCTTAGCTGGGGTTCTATTGTACTTTGTAATCTTTTCTCAAGAATTTTGCAAAACATTTTTACAGTATGACTCAAAGGGGAAATTTCTGTATTGTGTGCAGTCTGTTTTGCTGCCTTTGTATTTCCAAATTGGAATAATTATGGCGTTTTCCCAGTCTCTTGATGTATTCTGTTCTATCCAAACATGGTTGAATAGTCTACGTAGCCATGCTATTCCTACTTATCCTGCTGATTTAATTAGTTCATTTGGTGTTTCGTCTTGTCCCGGTAATTTATTCAGTGGGGCCCATCTGACGGCTTCTCCAGTTTCTTCTCTCTGTATGTCTGAAACTAGTTCTTTGATGGCATATGTGTCGGTTTCCTGAATTCCTGTGGCATCTGATGAAATGTTTAGAAGTTGTTCGAATTACTTCCTCCATCTTTTAAGAATTGTTTGTTTGTTCACTTAATGGTTCTTATTTTTCACTGTTAATTATTTTAGTTGGATCGAAGGGTTCTGCTCTGGTTCTCATTGCATTAATATTTTTGTATAAGTTTCTAGTTGCCGCCTTGTAGATTTTATTTACGGTTTCTCCATATTCCTTCAGTCCTTGTGGTTTTCTCTTGTTACTGTTCTATTGTCATGTCTATTCTATACTCTATGTAGTCACGGTATTGTTTGCTCTAAGGCAGTTTTTATATTTTTCGTTTTTTGTCTTTTACAGCTTTCTTTACCTTAGCGTTCTACCAACTTGCCATGTTCTTTATTCGTGTTTTGCGTTGGTTTCGTGGTTCCACATGTTATTCTTTGCAGTATTTAAAATGCTTGATTTGAACATTTCTCACTCTTCTTCCACTGTTTGTCTTTCTATAATTAGTTTCACAAAGATTGCATCTGTGCAATATACCATTGGCATTACATGCCACTGCATTCATAAATCTATCTTTGTCAGCTCTGAAGCAAACACAATAAAGAAAGATAGGCTGGCTACCATATGATAATCATGTGGACTGCAAACTGGCGTAGGCGTGCATGTCTCGTCACAGATGGCCGTCCTTGTTGTTCTGGATCAACTCTGGTGATGTTATTCCTCCATGCAACGGTCTCAGTCAATACAGCAACATTTCTCTTGACCTGCCTCCGCCTTCTTTCAAACTGATCTTTCCCCGATGCTATCAGATGTCTCTTTTCTCATCGCATGGCCAATGAGTGATATTTCTTTCTTTCTTTCTTTCTTTCTTTCTTTCTTATATTTGTATATAATGTTACAGATTTATTAACCTCTTCCGAGCAATCGTTGTTAGTTACTCTGGCAATCCAAAGTATTGTTTGGTTTTCAAGACTACCAACTGCACAACAATAACAAAATACCAGAAAAATAAAAAGAAAGAGAGAAATATAGAAACACGGTTAAGTAAATACAAGATAATGCGTATAGTTCAATAATTACAAACATTCACTAACTGATGATTACGCAGAATAGTGGTAATAAAAGGGTATTGCAGAATAACTAATATAGAGATCATGGAGGGAACTAAGCAAATCTCAGTCAACTAAGGGGTGGGGAAACGAGGCTGACACCGGATATGATACACACTGAGAACACCTGAGGTCAAATATAACCAGACACTCTCTTGAATGTATGTGAATCTTCCAGACAAGAGAGTGTCTAATTCCCACAAGGCATACACAATAATGGGAGACCTAAAAGCAAATGGAGTAGAGAATTAAAGAGAGAGAGAGAGAGAGAGAGAGAGAGAGAGAGAGAGAGAGAGAGAGAGAGAGAGAGAGAGAGAGAGAGAGAGAGAGACGTAATATTGTAAAGACATGAAAGGAGCTGTATGAGACAGTATAATATAGGAAGGTTTGTCGTGATTTTGTTGAGATTCCAAGCCACAATGTGGGGATAACAAGAAGACGAATGAGGAGGATAATATTGTTACACAGGAACTTTAAAATAGATGATAAATAGATGATAAATCAATAGCAAATATACAAGATAGCCTCGTGTGTATATTCAACTTACAATTGAACTTAAAATAACAGCTTTAGCAAGTGACAGATGCTGACACAGTTCTGCATCATTATTAAACGCATAACGATGACGTATCTTGGTGATTGAAATGTGCAAACACGTGCATGTTTGAATACCTTGTATGTTGCCAAAAACATCTAAAAACATCCCATATATGCCAGGGTTTACTGCGACGTCATGTAAAGCATATGCAATTAATTTTGGTCTGTGGAAGGGATGGGCAGAAGTCATTGTGATATCAAAGAAACAGATTGTGCCTAAATGTGTAATTAAAAGTAACTGACGTTATCTTGGGTTAAGTGCATAAATTCAGATATCTAGACACACGGATGCCGGTCTCCGAGGCCTAAAGGCATGCGAACGCGATTCGTGAGCTGCTTACCACGCGTTCTAAACGCCGCGGCGACCGATTTGGTAGCAAACCGTGTCGCGCTGGGGTTTTAAAGTGTTGGTATGGGAGCTGGTCGTCCAGAAAGAAATGGCAAACTACTGAACGTAAACTTGCCAAGACATCAACAACAGCAGTAAAATGCTGGTGTTGAGAGAGATTTCCTGAAAATAGGATATGCACAAAATAAAATGTAAAAAGAACAACAACAAAAACAGACAAACGGGTAATAACAGATGGAAGATGCATTACTGAGATAATGAACAGAATTGGACAAGCAAAAACTACATTCTATCAAATGAAGAACGGTTTGTGCAATACGTCACTGTCCTTGGAAGTTAGAAAGTTAAATGTGCATGTTAAATAGAACCAATTTTAACATTTTAACATACGGCTGCGAATCCTGAACAATTATATAACAGGCGAAAAAATCTCTGGAAGCCATGTTAATGTTGTTTTATAAAAGAATGCTAAAAATTAATTTTTTTTCCCGCATATCCTTTACAGGACATCGCTGTCAACATCAGCTTCTTTCAGCTGATTGTTGATTTCTTGGCAAGATTACGCTCAGTAGTTTGCCATTGATTTCTGAGCGACCTGTGCAAATACCCCGTAAGTTACCGATTCGGAGAGAACCGCTACCAATTCTCGCGCAATGTCACGTTACTTACGAGAGTTTACGAGATTATGGAGAAAGTCGTGTAACCTCTAGACCAGAGAGACCGGCAAAAATTAATTAGACAGCCACAATGAGCAATCCGGACATTTTGAGGGAAGCTAAGTCGCAAAGACAACTTATCACAAACATCAGAAAGAGGCAGTCATCGTTCATGTTTTGGCCACATTATGAGAAGACACAAACTGGAACATGTCATGACAACCGGAAAGATTTGCCGAAATAGAGATAGAGGAAGACAGCCGGTGAAGATGTTTGACCGTCTTGTGTCATGGCACGGAAAGGAGTCAACCAACGAATTGATCCATGCCTTCGGAGGTCACAATTTGGGGAGAGGCATGATCGCCCACGCAGCCGGCCAGGCACTGGATAATGGTGAGTGACGGACACCAATGGAGTGACCCGATGAGTCTAGATAGTTCCATGTAGGGAAAATCCGCGGGGAAATGGAGACGTCGCCTGCCTCGCCTCCCGAGTGTCGTCGGTTAGATTCCTGGCTACGTCGTTCTGTTTCACGAGTGAAAATTTCACTGAGGGTCCTGGGGATCTTCGCTGGGGCTGCGGAGTTCTTGCTTTATGCGACGCTTTAGGCAGGCCACCCTGTGGAAAGAGATGAGCCATATGGGATAAAACCCGGTGGAATGAAGCCGACCTCTTGACTTTTAAACTTTTCTAAACACTTTCTAAGTTCCGTGTTCCTTACAGGACATCGCAATTAACCCCAGCATTTTTGTTGGGGGAAGATACATCAATAACATTATATATGCAGATGATACACAGTCTTGATTGCGAACAATGAACAGGACCTGCGTCATTTAGTAGATGTGGTTGTTGCACACAGTGAACAACGAGGATTAGAATTGAATAGTAAGAAGACAGATTGTGGTCGTAACTGGGAAGAAGGACATACCACAATGTGATATACTTGTAAATGGGCATATTCTTAAGCAAGATAATAGGTACAGTTATCTCGGAACACTCATAACATCTGATGGGAGATGGCTTGAAGAGATTAGAACAAGAATTGCCATTGCGAAGGTAGCCTTTTGCAAGATGAAAAACATACTGACCAATAAAATGATATCAATTGAAACGAGAACAAGAGTGTTGAACCCGTACTTTTGTATGGTTGTGAAGCGTGGATATTGAGCATTCAAGCTGAAAAACATCTGATTGCTGTGGAAATGTGGTTTCTGAGGAAAATGCAAAGAATACCATGGACAGACAGAAAAACCAATGAACAAGTCCTTCAAGAAACAAATAACATTGTGACTGATTAGAGTCATTAGACGTAGACAGTCAAAATTCTTTGGGCATGTTATGAGAAGAAATGACTTGAAGAACTCGGTGACAACTGGAAAGATCGAAGGGAGGACACAAAGGGGAAGACAGAGAAGTAAATACTGGATGGCTTGACCATGTAGCATGCTCGAGATTGGAACAGGGAGCTGATCCACGACTCTGGTGATCGAGTGATGTGGCAAAACATGACAGCCAACGCTTATCTACATGGCACACGATGGATGGATGGATGGATAAGTTCCAAGACAATTTTCTTTCTGCAGTTTGTCATTAATTTCTCAAGGGCTGAAGCTCATACCGTTGTCAAATTACACACTTACCTGTCTGATCCTAAATCATCTGCGGCTGACTCGAACCCATACTGGGTTGGGAATATGATACTGCTCTCACTTCCCCTAAACAATATGAGCTAACACTGTCCAGGTAGGCGAGCTATAATTGAGACATTGATCCGCCAAGGTGTGTTGTGAATGGGATGCCGTTAGTAGGTCCGGAAGTAACTGTTAATGGTATAGTGGAATACATGACTGTCTTTGGCTTGGAGTCTTGGTGGGGTAGTGGGCAACTCCTGAATCAATTCCCGGGAGAGAGGTAACTATTGTTTGCTACCAGTACGGTTCTGGAATCATCCCAGTTTAATAACAAATGCGTACCAGACAATATTCTCACCTCAGCTGAATCACTCCTCAAAATAGGAACAAGGAAATGTTTCGCACCTCAACTGAATTGCTGCAAACGATTTGGCAGCAGACCGTGTCGCGCTGGTTTTAACGTGTTGGTATGGGAAACGGTCGTTCAGAAAAGCAATGGCAAACTACTAAACGTAAATCTTGCTAAGTCATCAAAAACGGCTGTACAATGCTGGTGTTTACTGCAACGTCTTGTAAGGGATATGCAACTTTAAAAAAAAAAAGTATACGATAATGTTTGAGAGGGTGTGAGATTACGTGAGTGTAAATGAGCAGTAATATGTGTTTAGTTTAGTTTAGATTAGTCGATGGATCAACATCACGGCACACGGGTGTAACCCATAAGTTCTCCGTTCCCCTCCTAACTCAAACCTGAGTCTGGAGAAACTCAGCTCAGTGAATGAAATACTTTGGGTAGATTTTTAACTCGAAATTTTGCCCGGGCAGCGCCGTTAGGCTACTCTTTGTCGATTTCCAACTGCCAAGGGATTATTTACGTGTGCAAAAATACACACAGGCGTCGATCTCACTACCCAGAGACCAGGGGAAAATTTTATTACTAGGAGTCCAAGTGAAAAAATTCCGGTCCTGACCGGGGCATGAACCCAGGACCTCCAGCACTTGAGGCGGACACCATACCTCGAGACCGCGCAACCCCCCCCCCCCCCTTTTGCAGGTGTAATGTGTGTGAGGGAATTCTGATCCAAGACGCTGGTAATCATGTGAGATGACGAACACTGACCAATCACCCCTAACTGCATGGCACATGATGATGATGAATATATGTGAGTGTCTGTGCTTATGTGGGAAAGTATACAAGTGTATTTTGATGTACGTGGTTGTATTCCGGTGTTTATGTGTATGTGTCTGTCTGTGAGCGTATGATTATGTATGTGAGTGTAGGTGTATGTATGTGAGTATGTGTGTCTAAGTGAGAGTGTAATTGTATGTGTCTGTATGTGAGTGTATTTGTCTGTGTGGTAGTAAATGTGTGTGTGGATGTATGTCAGTATTTGTGTATGTGCGTGTATGTGTCTATATGCGAGCGTATGTAAATCGGTCTGTATGCGAGTGTATGTGTATGTGTCCAAATACGAGCGTATTTATCTGTATGTAAGTGTATGCATCAGTATTTGTATGTGTGTGTGTGTATATGTGTATGTATGTGCGTGTATGTGCATGTATTAGTTTGTGTATGTATGTAAGTGTATGTATATGTATCTGTATGTGAGTGCATGTGTATATGTGTATGTATGTAAATATATATATATATATATATATATATATATATATATATATATATATATATATATATATATATATATATATATATATATATATATATCTCATTGGCACCTTGCCGTCTTGACAGACGATAGTTTGTGCTTTAAAAAGGCATAATAACTTTTAACTATGGCGGTAGCGAGTGTGACTGATAAGGCCAATTTGCGCTGTAAATGTCCGTTCACAGTGGGTGCATGTGAACACGTGGTCATTTCCACCATCATGCACCATCTTACGTCTCAAACGCTTGATGTGTGACTTTTCTGCAATAATTTTCTCCTTTGACTTTATTCCATTTCTGATATTTGCCCTCCATGCAACACGTTCAGCGGCGACTTGCTCCCAATGTGCATTATCAATGCCTGTATCAATCATGTCCCGCTTACACACATCTTTGTATCGTAGTAGAGGCCGACCCTGAGATCTCTTACCCATCTGTAATTCACCAAAAAAGATATCCTTTGGTATTCTACCATCATCCATCCTCCTAAGATGTCCTATCCATCTAAGTCTACGAAGACTGAGCATGGAATAAACTGTCACACAACCTGATCTTTCCAATACTTCAGTATTTGTGATTTTGTCTTGCCACTTAATACCAAGAATTCTTCGCAGACACCGCATATGAAAGCTGTTTAAGTTGTTCTCTTGGTGTGAGTAAGTTGTCCAGGTTTCACTGCCATAGAGAAGAGTACTAAGGACACAGGCTTGATAGACAAGGACTTTTGTTTTGGCAGTAAGCTTCCTGTTCTCCCAGACTCTTTTTCTTAACCTGTTCATTGTTGTTGCTGCCTTACCAATCCGGATGTTGATTTCCTGATCTAGGGATAATTTGCTATTTACCACTGATCCTAGATATGTAAAATGGTCTACTATCTCTAGTTCAGCGTCGTCAATAAAGATTGATGGTACCCCATGTGCACCTTGTGACATAATCTGTGTCTTCTTTTTGCTAATTGTTAAACCAAATTCAGAACAAGCATTGGAGAATGCAGATAGTAGACATTGCAATTCTTCCTCAGAGTGGGTCGTAACTGCAGCATCATCTGCAAAAAGCAACTCTCTGATCAGTACCCTCCTAATTTTGGTCTTAGCCTTCAATCTCTGAGCATTGTAGAGGCCGCCATCTGAGCGTGAGTGAATGTATATACCACCATCCTGATCATGAAATGCATATTTCAGTAGAAGTGAAAAGTATATTCCAAAGAGGGTGGGAGCTAGTACACAACCTTGCTTAACTCCACTCTTGATTTCAAATTCTTCAGAAGTTGCACCATCAAACTTGATTATACCCTTCATGCCTGTGTGGAACGATTCCACAATGGACAGAAGAGTTGGTGGGCAGCCAATCTTCTTTAGTGCCTTGAACAGACCCTCACGACTGACCAAATCAAATGCCTTTGTGAGGTCGATGAAGGCAATAAACAGTGGTTGATTCTGTTCACGGCATTTTTCTTGCATTTGTCGCAATGAGAATATCATATCAGTGGTAGACCGGTTCTGTCGAAAGCCACACTGTGATTCGGGGTAGACTTGATCTCCTAGGACTTGAAGTCTGCGCAGAACAATTCTGGCAAATACTTTTCCAACAATACACAGAAGTGAGATACCCCTATAGTTGTTGCAGTCGCTCCGATCGCCCTTGTTCTTGTACAGTGTTATGATGCTTGAATCTTTGAAATCCTGTGGGACTTGTCCTTCACGCCAGCATAGCTCTATTAGCTGGTGGATCTGTATAGTGAGTGTGTCTTGCCCACTCCTGATAACCTCTATTGGAATCCCATCCTTACCTGGAGCCTTGCCAGATGCAAGTTCATTTATAGCACACTTAACTTCTGTTATGGTGGGAAGTGTGTCCAGGTGGTCAAGAGTTGGTAGAGCCTCTATGGCGTTGAGGGCATCATCCGCTAGTTTGGTCTCACTTGAGTAAAGCTCCAAATAGTGCTCTACCCATCTGTCCATCTGCTGTTTCTTATCAGTGATGATTTCTCCAGTCAAGGTTTTCAATGGTGCACTTCTTTTGATCACTGGACCGCAGGCTTTCTTTATTCCTTCATACATGCTTCTTATGTCTCCCTTATCACTTGCGATTTGAATGGACTCACATAACTTGATCCAATAATCATTTGCACACTGCCTGGCAGCCTTTTGCACATCCTTCCTAGCTTGCCTAAGCTCACTCAGAGTGTTACGCGTTGGTCTTTCCTTGTTTCTTAAGAGAGCTTTCTTCTTCTTATCAATCAAGGGCTGCAGAGTCTCGCTGTTGGCCGCAAACCAGTCCTGCCTCTTATGATCCACAGTGCCGTAAACCCCTACGGCAGTTTTATAAAGAGTTTCCTTAATTTGACCCCACTTTTCATTTACTGTACAATTTTCTGGTGTATCAGTGAAAGCGTCTTCAAGTTGCTGTTGAAACTGAAAGCACTTTTCAGGATCATGAGTGTTAATAATATTAATCCTGAGGCTAGGTTTGTGTTTAGCTGTGTAGATTCTCTTTGGTCTCAGTCTAACCCTTGCAACAACCAAAGAATGATCCGTATCACAGTCAGCACTGTGGTAACTACGAGTCAATGATATATGGTTCAGATGTTGTCTCCGTGTGATGATGAAGTCCAGCTGGTGCCAATGGCCGGATCTTGGATGTTTCCATGTGACCTTATGCATCTCTTTTGTTTTAAAAAAGGAGTTTGTAATACATAGGTCATTACTGGTGCAATGCTCCAGCAGCCTTTGCCCATTTTCATTCATGCGACCGATGTTGTATTTTCCAAGGCACACTGGCCATGAACTCGAGTCCTTGCCCACACGAGCATTGAAATCACCGAGCATATAAATGTAGTCAGATTTTGGAACTGCCTTGATCACGGAGTCTAACTCCTCATAGAACGAATCCTTCACATCATCAGAGGAATCGAGTGTCGGTGCATATGCAGTAATAATGGTGGCAAACCCACAAGAGGTTGCCAAGCGCAGGGATAATAGTCTTTCATTTCCTCCTGCTGGAATTTCAATCATTCCCAGTAGCGAATTCTTCACTGCAAAGCCCACACCGTGTTGCCTTTTTTCTGCCTGCCCTCTACCCTTCCAAAAAAAGGTGTAGTTGTTTTCCCTGAGTGACCCTTCCTCAGCGAGGCGAGTCTCCTGCAGGCCAGCAATATCAATGTTTAGACGATTGAGTTCGGCATCAATCACAGCCGTTTTTCTCACATCGTCAATATTGGTCAAGTCAGTGGAAAATCCTGGACACATGGTTCTCACGTTCCAGGTTGCAAGCCGTAGCTTGAGGTTTCTATATTTATATTTGTTTGTACCTGGTGCGTTGGTTTTACAGCCTGCGATTCAGATTTTGTCCTAGCCCCAAGCACCCATTGAAGCAGGCAGGCTGTGGCGGATCAGCACCCAATTGGCTGGGGGCTGCCCAGCTTGAGGCGGGCGGTAGCTGATCAGTGACACCTATAGGTGTCTCCCACCGTCAGAGGCAACGCGTGGCGCCCCATGTCTACGCCAACTGACAAGGACTTATAACCCGTAACAGTTGCCTCTCGCTTTGATTCCGAGACCAGTTAAGACCAGGGATGGAGTTATTGCCTCTCCATAGCACAAAGCCTGGGCTAAAATATAGAGATCATGTGTTGCCCATGCAGCATGATCCCTCTCTCGGCCTGCCTAGTTTACTCCAGAGGAAAGGCAACACCCCTACATCTGGAACAAGACAAGCTGCAGAAGCTGCCGGATCAGCAAAGCAATGCTCTAACTGTCCGCCTGTCGGAGCTTCGATCCTATACCAGTCGCCAACCAAGGCTTAGGGCCTGGTCCGCCCTGCCATGACATTTTGTCTTTAGCTTGCATTTCCTCGCACCAGGGTAAGGCTTGTACCCTCCCAATTGCGCTCTTCCGCCCGAAGCCGTTGGCACAATGTGGGGTGTCGGGTTTGGTAAGCGCCGCCCAACGTTCAGCGCTAACAGAAACCAGGTAGTACCGTCTACTGTTATACGGTAGCTCAGTCATATCTGACTAAGACCTGACACCGGTATATATATATATATATATATATATATATATATATATATCTATATTTATAAAACAAAGTGTATGTATGTAAATATGTATGTATATATATATGTATGTCCTTTATTTGTTCGCGAACGGCCCATCCGATTGAGATGAAATTTTCTACACGCCTTCCTTTCATTCCAGAGCTGTCAACTGTCATAGTTTTTTTTTCTTCTTCCTCCTCCTCCCTCCTCCCCCTCCCAAAATACGTACGTAAATATATGATGATGATGATGAAAGAATCCCCGAACCAAAACGCTAGGGAAAGGGAAGAAAATGACGTGACTACACAGAATCGTCACACGGCAATCATCATCATCAAGTGCCGTGCCGGCTGGCGTAGGCGTTCATGGCTCTCCGTAGATCTCAGTCTTTGGTTTTTTGGATCAACTCTGCTGCTGATATTCCTCCATGCCACGGCAATATCAATAACAATTCATCTTTTTATGTGTAAGGAAGTTATCTACAGTCGTGTAGAAGGGAAGAACTAGACGAGTATGAATTCGGAATGGCGAACTCTCTCCTCCTCTCTTCTCCTCCTCCCTCTACCTCCTCCCTCCACCCTCCTCCTCTTCCTCCTCCCTCTCATCCCTCTCCCTCCTCCCTCCTCCTTCTCCCTCTTCCTTCTCCCTCTTCCTCTCCCCTCCTCCTCCATCCTCCTCCCTCCTACTCCCTCCGCCTCCTCCCCCTCCTCCCTCATCTTCCCTCCTCCTCCCTCTCCCTCCTCATCCCTCCTCCTCCTCCTGCCTCCTCTCCTCCTGCCTCCTTCTCCCTCATCATCCTCCTCCTCCTTCTCCCTTCTTCTCCTCTTCCTCCTCCTCCTACCTCCTCCTCCTCCCTCTACCTCCTCCTCCTCCCTCCACCCTCCTCCTCCCTTCTCCTCCTCTTCCTCCTCCCTTTCCTTCCTCCTCCTCCTCCCTCTACCTCCTCCTCCCCCTACCTCTTTCCTCCTCCCTCCTCCTCCTCTTCCACCTCCCTTTCCTTCCTCCCCTCCTCATTCTCCCTCCTTCCTCTCCCTCCTTCCTCCTCCTCCTTCCTTCTTCTCCCTCTGCCTCCTCCCTCCTCCTCTCCCCTCCTCCTCCCTCCTCCTCCTTCTCCTCCTCCCTCCTTCTCCCTTCTTCTCCTCCTCTCCCCTCCTCCTCCTACCCTCTTCCTCTTCCCCTCCTCCCTCTCCCTCCTCCATCCTCCTCCTCCCTCTTCCTCCTCCTCCCTCTTCCTCCTCCTTCCTCCTCCTCCCTCTTCCTCCCTCTCCCTCCTCCATCCTCCTCCTCCCTCTTCCTCCTCCTTCTTCCTCCTCCTTCCTTCTCCTCCCTCCTCCTCCCTCTTCCTCCTCCTCCTACCTCCTCCCTCCTCCTCCTCTCTCCTCCTCCCTCCTCCCTTTTCCTCCCTCCTCCTCCTCCCTCTACATCCTCCCTCCTCCTCTCCACTCTTCCTCCTACCCTCTTCCTCTTCCCCTCCTCCCTATCCCTCCTCCTCCCTTCACATTCCTCCTCCTCCCTCTTCCTCCTCCTCCCTCCTCCTCCTCATCCCTCCTTCTCCCTCCTCCTCCTTCTTCCTCCCTCCTCCTCCCTCCTCCCCCTCCACCTTCCTCCTCCTCCCTCTCCTCCTCCTCACTCCTCCTCCTCCCTCCTCCTCCTCCCTCTACCTCCTCCCTCCTCCTCCCTTCACATTCCTCCTCCTCCCTCTTCCTCCTCCTCCCTCCTTCTCATCCCTCCTCCTCCCTTCTCCTCCTCCCTCCTCCTCCTCCCTCTACCTCCTCCTC
>JACEFZ010014891.1:347500-395000 GCA_014155875.1 Cepaea nemoralis
ACCACACCCCCCACCCACACACCATGCACACATCCCCCACCAACACACCGCACACATATCTCAAACCCACACACCATACACTTCTCCCCACCAGCCCATGCATCCCCAGTCCACCCAACACACTCCCCTACCCACACAACCCCGCCACCCACACATACTTCCTCAAACCACCCACACATCTCCACGCACATAAAAACACACACACCCCACACCCGTCCCATACACATATCCTCCACCCATACACACATCCCCCACACCCATTCCCACACCCCTACTTTCACCCCCACACATCCATCCACACATCCCACCAACACCCACAAATATCACTATCCACAAAAACCCACACACCCCAACCCATCCACACAAAAAACCCACCCCGACATCCCCCACCCACACATATCCCCACACTCACACATATCCTCCACACACACTCACACCTCCTCACATCTAAACACATACAAAATGTCTCACGTTAGCATTAAAATTAGTATGAACAAACTCCCACACTTTACTCACACACATACACTGACAGTTGTCATGAGCAGTCTCATAAAAATTTTAAGCATGGAGAAAAATGTGTACATAACAAGTATG
The DNA here is from genome assembly GCA_014155875.1 of Cepaea nemoralis. Taxonomy (NCBI): domain Eukaryota; kingdom Metazoa; phylum Mollusca; class Gastropoda; order Stylommatophora; family Helicidae; genus Cepaea; species Cepaea nemoralis. The sequence goes on from JACEFZ010014891.1 coordinate 348,095, forward strand.
TGACGTAAACATAGTGATGCTCCCACACACAGAGATACACACAGAGAAGGCACACACACATACACACACACATACACACACACACATTCACTCTCATGCTCACTCATTCTGTCTCTCATTCACACTCACTGACTCTCTCACTCAAACTACAGTAATGTACATAAGTTTATATTATACATGATAAAAATCAAATGGCATTTAACTGATAATATGACAGATGAGAATACACAAACATACGGATTCGCGTGTTACATAACATGCGTGTTATATGACATGCATCTGCTCAGCTCTCTCTCTCTCTCTCTCTCTCTCTCTCTCTCTCTCTCTCTCTCTCTCTCTCTCTCTCTCTCTCTCTCTCTCTGTATTCTTTCATACACACACACTCACACGCATGCGCGCGCTCACACACACACACACTAACACATCAACTCTCGAACTGTCTCACTCTCTCACACACAATCCTTCACACACACACTCACTCTCTCAATCACACTCTCTCACACATACACATACGCATGAACGCATGCACGCACGCACGCACACACTCCCTCACTCACTCTCACACCTACACGTACGAATGCATGCACTGACACATTCCCCTACCATTTCTCGTTCAATCACTCTCTCCACACACACGCAAGCACACACACATTCACTCTCTCACTCTCTCTGACACCCACTTTCTCTCTCTCTCTCTCTCTCTCTCTCTCTCTCTCTCTCTCTCTCTCTCTCTCTCTCTCTCTCTCTCTCTCTCTCTCTCTCTCTCGCTCGCTCCCACACGCACACACATATATAGTGAACAATTATAGTTAAACAATTATAATGAACGATTATAATGAACAATTATACCAGTAAACAATTATACCAGTAAATGAATTATGCTGGCATATAGTCGGTATGGATTAAGTATTGAAAGAGTTTTCGGTTAAATGTGTAGGGACTCATTGGAGTTTTCAGATCTGGAGGCAGATCATTCCATAAGTGAGCACCAGAATAGGCGAAACATGTTTTGTATAGGTCCAATCTAGGCTTTGAGACATGTAACAAATTTAGGCGCTTGCTGTTCATTGCATTAGATTGAATCAGTGGCAGAAGATACTCTGGGGTATTTTGAGATATAATTTTGTTCACTAATTTGGGTTTGTTGAAAAGGAAGCGCTTTTGAAGTGGTAGAAGTCTTAGATGACTGTACAAATTATTACTTTCAACGTGCTTTATGCCAGAAACCAGACGAATAGCGCGGTTTTGTAGAGAACATAGTCGTTTTAAATTAGATTTAGGGCAACCATCCCAAACTGTGGAACAGTAATCGAGATGTGATTGGATATAGCATGTATAGAATATTTTTCGTGTGCTTTCGTCCAGGAAGTGCTGAATTTTAGCAAGTTGGTAAACTTTTTGTGCTATTTTCTTGGTAAGAACGTAAACATGAGAGCTCCAGCTCAAATGGCTGTCAATTAAAAGACCTAGTGTTTTATGTTCATTCACATTAACTATAGGTAACGTGCCCATGCGGAGTTCGAGCGGTGATCCAGTTATGGTTAGTGTCTGTAGTTTTTGTCTGGTCGTTATTAGCATGGATTTGGTTTTGTCGATGTTAATTTGCATGCGGTTTTCATTGCTCCATCTAGTAAGATTATCGAGTTCCTTTTGTAAAGAATTCTCTAATTCACTACGGTTTTCTTGACTAGTATATATAGTACAGTCGTCTGAAAATAGATCACAAGTTGTATTGATATATAAAGGAAGATCATTAATATAAACTGCAAAAAGCAGTGGATCTAGTATTGAGCCCTGAGGCACACCAATATTAAGATGTGTGGGTCTTGATAGACAGTTTTTGAAGGACACGACTTTTGAAGGGGTCTGTCGGATAGAAATGACGTAATTATGTTCACCATGTTTGTGCTTGTCTTCATTTGTTTTAGTTTTCTAATTAAAATATCGTGATCTACCATATCAAAAGCTTTTTTAAAGTCTACAAACACCGCTCCACAAATTCTACCGTTGTTGATGTTTAAGTGCCAGTTATCGGTCATTTTTGTTAGAGCACTATGGCAAGAATATTTAGGTCGAAACCCAGATTGACTGTTAATTATTAGATCGTTGTTAATTAAATGGTGTAACGTTATTTTATGAATGTGTTTTTCTAGTGGATTTGATAGCGACGATAGTAAGGAAATAGGTCTATAATTACCCAAAACGCTATTATCGATTGAGCCATTTTTAATTAGCGGAAAAACTTTAGCCATTTTAAATGCAGATGGAAAGTAGTTTTTGGCCAGGCACTGGTTATATATGAATGTTAAGGACTCACTAATGACTGGTGCAGCACAACGAAGAATTCTATTACTGATACCATCTAGGCCGTGTGAGTTTGTTGATTTGAGGTTTAAGAGATATTTATAAACGTCTGCAACAGACACTAAAGGAATCTCAGGGGGAATATTTCTGGTGCACTTCTCCTTACAGAATGATCCCAGTGAACTTAAATTACACAATGAGTCTGGTATTGAAGACTTTAGATTCTCTATTTCTGATTGAAAGAACCAACTGAATTCATCGCATGTTATAGAATTTGGTATTGCTGATTCTGTAGGGCGTTTCTTATTGGTTAGCAAGTTAATAGCCTTCCATATATTTGTACTGTTTGAATTATCTACAATCAAATTTTTAAAATGGTCTTTTTTTATCCTACGAATTTCATATTTAACTTTATTCCTTAGTCTGCGGTAATTGATGAAGTCTTTATTTTTGTGTGCTGTATCTCGCTCTCTCATAATTTCCAGAACTTCACTAGTGACCCATGGGAATTTATGTTGATTTTTGACTCGAACTTCTTTGATTGGCACGTGTTTATCGAACACATTGTAGACTGTCTTCGTCCAGAAAGCTAATGCATCGTCCGGGTCAGGAAGTTGGTAAACGTGATCAAGGGCTGCTTTTCTTAAGTCTTGCAAAAATAAATCTTGGTTGAATGCTTTAAAATTTCTAAATTTGATACTTACATGTTTATGTTTAAGAGATTTGAACCCAATTCTTGACCATGTACAACATACAGGGTAGTGGTCACTAACTGTACTAACAGGAACAGAACATTCAATAATATTATCTGGACAAGTAACATATATATGATCAATTATAGTTAAGGATGTGTCAGTAACCCTTGTGGGACGGTTTATTAGTTGTTTGAAATTGTAAGAAAGAATGATATCGTCCCATGTCTGGTTGGATTTACTAATATCTATGTTGAAGTCACCTAGTATCATACCTTCTCTACCTGCTGTAAACACTCTATCCATCATTGTAGTGAAGCAGTCATACCAACTGTACCCGGCACAAGGATTCCTATATAGGTATCCAATGAGAAACGGTTGTTGGCGGGCTGGCTTCACCTCTAACCAAACACATTCTATCTCTACTGTCTCGAGATCATTTCTACGGGAACAGTTGAGGGAATTGTAAATGTATACAGCAATACCTGTCTCTAATTAGATAGATAGATAGATAGATAGATAGATAGATAGATAGATAGATAGATAGATAGATAGATAGATAGATAGATAGATAGATAGATAGATAGATAGATAGTTAGTTAGTTAGTTAGTTAGTTAGTTAGTCACGGCTCCATCTTCATGGCATGGAGTCGTCCTCATTATGCTCTGTACCTGTGCCAGTGAATATCACACAAAATGCTCCTCGCTGTCCAATGTGAAAAGTGGAAAAAAACAGGAGCCTCGGTAAGCCAAGAGCCCGCACATTTACACTGTGCAAAATGCCGCCTCCAGAAATTGTCAACACGAAAGTCCTCCAAGGAAAATAGTTCATCGTCGATGGAAGCGACAGTCACCAGAAAGACTTCATTGACCCGGCTTTTATCCCATCTGGCTCGGTTTCTGTCCGCAGGGCGAGCCACCGAAAGCGCTGCACAAATCACGAACTCCATAGCTCCACCGACGACTCCCAGGATTCTCTTGAGATAATGCAATCGTGAACCTCATAGGCAAACCAGTCAATTCAGCAACATCCGGCCCTCCATCGTTCCGAACATGCAGTTCACGCTACAAACAACCGCGGACAGATGTAAAAGCATTCCACGCGAAATTCACAGTTCACAGTGTCGCACCACGCACTCACTCAGTAGCAGGGCGATCGAACCATGCACTACCTGTCCAACATGAGGAAAATGCGAATGCAAACCGTAGCCACAAGCGTAAATACTCTAGAGGAATTACCGGTTTAAATGCCTATCCTCCATGTTGGGGATAGGAAGCCCCTGTATGTGTCAGTATGTGAGTGTATGAGTATGTATATGTGTATATGTGAGTGTATGTGTACGTATAAGATATAAGTATAGAGGAGAAGACGCGTGTCCGGGGAAAATATATGATACTGAGTAGATGAGGGGCAGCAAATGACAGGGGAATAAAATATAATATAGAGTAGCAGAGGGGAAAACAAGTGCCACGCAGACAACATGATGTTACTGTATAAGAGTGGCAGACCTGTGGTATATGATAGTGGTAGATGGGAAGACAATTTCAGGGGACGTTAACAATGTGTAGACACGCAGAAAAGATCAGGGGAAGATGACAATTGTAGACAAGCAGACACGTGTCAGGGGAAGATACCAATTTGTAGACAAGCAGACAAGTGGCAGAGGAAGACTATCTGATATAATATACCGAACAAACAGACAAGTGACAAGGGAAGAAACCATGATATGGAATAGTGTGGAGCAAGGAAGAGTCAGGGGAAGAAAACAAGGTTTAGAATAGAGTGGAGCAAGAAAGTGTCAGGGGAAGATTAACAAGATTTAGAATAGAGAGGAACATACAAGTGTCAGGGAAGCAAACATAATATAGAAACGAGAGGAACATACAAATGCCAGGGGAAGAAAGAAGAATATAGAATAGAGAGGAACATACAAATGCCAGGGGAAGAAAGGAGGATATAGAATAGAGAGGAACATACAAATGACAGGGGAAGAAAGCAGGATATAGAATAGAGAGGAACATACAAATGCCAGGGGAAGAAGGCAGGATATAGAATAGAGAGGAATATACAAATGCCAGGGGAAGAAGGCAGGATATAGAATAGAGAGGAATATACAAATGCCAGGGGAAGAAAGAAGAATATAGAATAGACAGGAACATACAAATGCCAGGGGAAGAAAGCAGGATATAGAATAGAGAGGAACATACAAATGCCAGGGGAAGAAGGCAGGATATAGAATAGAGAGGAATATACAAATGCCAGGGGAAGAAAGCAGGATATAGAATAGAGAGGAACATACAAATGCCAGGGGAAAAAAGCAGGATATAGAATAGAGAGGAACATAAAACTGCCATGGGAAGAAAGCAGGATATAGAATAGAGAGAAACATACAAATGCCAGGGGAAGAAGGCAGGATATAGAATAGAGAAGAACATACAAATGCCAGGGGAAGAAAGCAGGATATAGAATAAAAAAGAACATACAAATGCCAGGGGAAGAAGGCAGGATATAGAATAGAGAGAAACATACAAATGCCAGGGGAAGAAGGCAGGATATAGAATAGAGAAGAACATACAAATGCCAGGGGAAGAAAGCAGGATATAGAATAGAGAAGAACATACAAATGCCAGGGGAAGAAAGCAGGATATAGAATAGAGAGAAACATACAAATGCCAGGGGAAGAAGGCGGGATATAGAATAGAGAAGAACATACAAATGCCAGGGGAAGAAAGCAGGATATAGAATAGAGAGGAACAGACAAGTGTCAGGGGAAGAAACCATGATATAGAATAGAGAGGAACATACAAATGTCAGGGGAAGAAAGCAGGATATAGAATAGAGAGGAACATACAAATGTCAGGGGAAGAAAACAAGATATAGAATAGAGAAGAACATACAAATGCCAGGGGAAGAAAACAAGATATAGAATAGAGAGGAGCAGACAAGTGAATTGGAAGAAATCATAATAGGTTGGCAGCTCCTGTAGGAAATCGGTCCCACCCGCCTACAATTCATCCATCTACACGTATCGATACGAAGCGAATCTCGTGACACGGTTAACAACACGAACTCTCTGCACACGGCCGATGTAACGATTTTCGCCCAGTAAATTCACACTATTATACTGATAATACTCACTCTTAGACACGATCAAAGTACGATTTGAAAGAATCCATCGACAGAACCGAGCTAAAGGTCTTGCTTAATGCGTGTCTGAAAATAAAACGTTTCAGATTCTTTCTTTCAATGTTGGTAAACGATGTCATTCGAACGCAGATGTTAAAATTAGCCGCTTGTCTTTAATCGATAGCAACATGTTCAACTAACAAACACAATTAACTATTAATTGTCCGTTGTACATCGGGCATTACACATACAGGGTGCTCTTGTTTGCTGTTAGATTCCAGCTTATTTAAATTGACGCAAGAACATCACACCAATTGTTACAAAAATGGAAACTCAAAAGGTGTTAGTGATTAATTTATATTGGGTATCATACCGACGCGTGATCACCTTTTATGATCGGTCAATCAAACAATGCATATATCACTTAATCTGTATATCGGTAAATCAATAAATCCATGAAACATCATACTGTCTGTCTGTCTGTCTGTCTGTCTGTCTGTCTGTCTGTCTGTCTGTCTGTCTGTCTGTCTGTCTGTCTGTCTGTCTTTCTGTCTGTCTGTCTGTCTGTCTGTTTGTCTGTCTGTCTGTCTGTCTCTCTGTCTGTCTGTGCCTACCTACCAGTCCGTCTCTCCGAACCTCTGTCTATCTATCTCTCTGTCTATTTATCTATCTATCTACCTGCAAGAAGATGATGTCGCCAGATCATAGAGAGTTAATAATCCACCCCATTAGAACTATCATGGCAAAAATGAGACAGAAGCAGAAGAAGACGAAGGAGAAGAAGTAGAAAAAAGACGACGACGAAGAAGAAGAAGACGACGAAGAAGGAGGTCAAGATGAAAAGGAAGACGAAGAAGAAGAACAAGCAATATTACACTTACTGGTTACTATTATATGAAATTACATGTGTGAAAATGTAACCCGTTTATGCACATGTGATGCCCACCTGAAGAAAACCATCAATATAATCTGGGATATTGATGTGTCAATTGTTACATCGCTTGCGTACAAGTGAGACGCGTATGATGAATCTTAGAGAAGATAAGATTTCCAGCAGTTCTAGATACTGCCCTCGGTGGTTACCCTGTCGATATACGCCTGACAGGTTCTTAAGATAGCCTGCTGTATGCATCTCAGTAATTAATATTGAATCAAGTAGTAATTATTTTTGTACATTTCCCATGCCTTTATAGTACATATATTGATGCTGTTGTTCTGGTTTAGCTTTTATGAGGTGTTTTGATGAAATAATAATGAAAGGCAGAGACATAGTGAGAGAGAGGGAGAAAGAAAGAAAGAGAGAGAGAGAGAGAGAGAGAGAGAGAGAGAGAGAGAGAGAGAGAGTGAGAGACAGAGAGAGAGAGAGAGAGAGAGAGAGAGAGAGAGATTAGAAGGGCAGAATATTAGACGTGCCTGTGTGCACAATTCTTAAGCCTTTAAAATTTGTTTGTTCTTTCGTTCTTTGAAAGTCTGCCTCAACCCATGGACCGTTTCCATTTTCTCAGGTAGACTTGAGCAGTCTCAGAAATCAAGTGGTAGCCTTGGAATGTATGCGGTCTCAGCTTTTAGCATTGGGATTAACAATAATTTTATGTTTAGCTAGAAAAGGCTACCGAATCCGTTATTAGCTTCGTAACCATATTCACAGCCACCTTACACCCATGGTAGCTATATAAGACTTACGGCCTTCCTTTCTAGTCTAGAGAACTCAAAGGAACTACTTGCATGCTTATTGAAGTCTACAAAGCCCATATTTATTCTACGAGGGTAAGTTAATAAGTAAGCCACAAATGGCTGTAGAAACATATCTAAATATGGAAGCAACTTGAAAATAGTTTGTTTTTATACATACATTGTCCCTTTATTTCTCAACATAATTTCCACCAACATTGATGCACTTATCCTATCGTTTTATCAGTCCTCCCAAACCCGATGCATAGACATGCGTGCTCTGTTCTCATTTACCTGCCCCTCTACAGAACTGTGTGACTTACTTATTCACTCGCCCTAGTAACTATTTATTCCCAGCTATGCACCGCTTTACTGGACAAACGTTTGTCAGCATAAACACTGAAAATTCACCTTGGCGGGAGACATTTCGTGAATGACGCCGAAGTTTAATGTGAAGTGAAAACGTGGTTTAGAAAACAGAGCACGCAGTTCTATGCAACCGGTTTGCGAGGACTGATAAACGATGGGATAAGTGCAACAATGTTGGTGGAAATTATATTGAGAAATAAAGGGACAATTATCATCATCATTATCATCATCATCATCATCATCATCATCATCATCATCATCATCATCATCATCATCACCATCATCATCATCATCTTCCACTTCTGCCGTCAAGCGTCGATCCAGCGCCCGGTGGGCGGCACTGGATGCTGTTATTCCGTGTGATTGTACAATGTCTCTGATGTCGTCAATCCATTTTCTTCTTGGACGTCCTCTAGGTCTCGTCGCAGATGATCTTTGATGTAAGGCCAGTGATGGTAGTTGCTGATGTTGCATTCTAACGACATGGCCAAACCACTTGATCTTCTGTCTTTCAATAAATGTGGCACAAGGTGTTGATCCCACTACTGTCTGATAACAGCATGTCTTACTCGGCCTCGTGTTATTAAGTTGGCAGCTCTCCTCAGGCATCTCATCTCGCAGGTGTTGATAAAAGGACTATGTATGTATAAAAACAAACTGGTTTCAAGTTATCATATTTAGTTATATTTCTGCAGCCATTTGTGGCTTCCTTATTGTAGTATTCCTCGTAGTAAAGTCTTCAAACCATTTATTTATTCTAGCAACGACTACAGATCTGCTCTTTATTCTAGTAAAATCTACAGAACGGATTTTTAGTCTAGTAAAGGCTTCATGCCAATGTAAACATTATTCTAGTAAAGTCTGCAAATCTATTATTAGTCTTTTAAAGTCTTCAAACCTATATTTATTCTAGTAAAGTCTGCAAATGTATTTTTAACTAGTAAAGAAACAACGAATGACAAAGTACTACAGGAGACAAATGACAATTGTAAATTGATTAGAGAAAATAAACGTAGACAGTCAAAATATTTTGGACATGTTATGTGAAGAAATGGATTGGAGAACTTAGTGACACTTGGCAAGATCGAAGGGAACAGACCAAGAGAAAGATCGAGAGGAAAATACCTGGATGGCTTAGTCACATGGCATGGACGAGACAGGAACACTGAGCTGATCCACGACTCTGGTGATCGAGTGAAATGGCGAGTCATGACCGCCCACACTTTCCGGCATGGCACATGATTGATTGATTGATAGTCTACAAACCTATTTTTAACTCTAGTAAAGTGTATACACCCATGTTTATTATAATAAAGTCTACAAACCTATGTTTAATCTTGTATAGTCTACATACCTATGTTTACTCTAGTATATTCTACAAACCTATGTTTAGTCTAGTCTAGTCTACAAACCTATGTTTACTCTAGTATATTCTATAAACCTATGTTTAGTCTAGTCTAGTCTACAAACCTATGTTTAGTCTAGTCTAGTCTACAAACCTATGTTTACTCTAGTATAGTCTACACACCTATGTTTAGTCTTGTATAGTCTACATACCTATGTTTACTCTAGTATAGTCTACACACCTATGTGTAGTCCAGTATAGTCTACAAACATATGTTTACTCTAGTATAGTTTACACACCTATGTTTAGTCTAGTATAGTCTACAAACCTATGTTTAGTCTAGTATAGTCTACAAACATATGTTTACTCTAGTATAGTCTACAAACATATGGTTACTCTAGTATAGTCTACAAACATATGTTTACTCTAGTATGGTCTACAAACATATGTTTACTCTAGTATAGTCTACAAACTTTTGTGACTTATGAGAGTATGGAGCCGGTCGTTCAGAAAGCAATGGCAAACTACTGAGCGTAATCTTGCCAAGAAATCAACAATCAACTGAAAGATGCTGATGTTGACAGCGATGTCCTGTAAAGGATATGCAGAGAAAAAAAATAAAAAAAATATGTGCACGCCCATATTTAATTAATATAATAACCTGCTTGGTCTACTAAAGTCTTCAAAACGTATTTAATCTATAAGGTATAGGAGCCGGTCGTTCAGAAAGCAATGGCAATCTATTGAACGTAAAACTTGCCCAGGAATCACGAACAGCGAAAATGCTGGGGTTGACTGCTACGTCCTGTGAAGGACATGCAACTTAATTAGTACCTACACAACCATGTTGAAGTTTAGTACAGACTACAGACTTTAATGAAATTCATTAAAATCTACAGATGCCTTTATTAATTTAGTAAATTCTTCGGACACCCTTGTACATCTACAGTGTTCAGGAGCCCATGTTATTCTAGTAAAGTCTATTTTTTTCCTTTCATAGTCTAAGGACTGCCTTGTTAGTTTAGTAAAGTGTACGCTCTCACATGTTATTTTCTAAGGTCTACAGCAACCCTTGTTAGTGTAGTAACTGATTACGTCCGTGTGGTGATTAAGCGTCTAAAGCAGTGTTTCTCAACGTGGGAGTCCACGCCCCACAGGGGGGCAATTCGATTGTTAAGGGGGGCAATTCGAAAATGGAGGAAATCGGCTGGATATAACAAAAGGGGGAGACTTGAGACTGAAGATAACTAAATTGGAACCTGACATAAGATCTCTTTGCAGCAAGCATCAAGCGCAAGGATCTCACTGAATTTAAATAATAAATAATTACTAATAATTAAAATAATATAGAACAATCTTTCATTAAAATTATTTTGTACTTGAATTTCAGTTCTCCATTATATGTTTTGAAAATGTACTTACTGTATTTGCTCAATAATTTCCTAGTGATTTCTTCCTAAAACCTATCATTCAAGTTTCTTTAGTGAACATTTCAATTTATGAATATTAAAAAATAATGTGTATGTGGGGTGGGGGAAGCGGGGCGCGGGGGGGGGGGGGGGGCATAAGAATTTTAGAAATGCTTAGGTGGGGCATAGCACAAAAAAGGTTGGGAAACACTGGTCTAAAGCGACTTCGAGTATCTGCCATGGGTTTATATACAATAGTCTTCCCTATGTTCTTCAAAACCTTTAATCTTATATATAAAAGGCGATCTCCGTCTGTCTGTATGTCCATATGTCCTTTATGCACTCGCGAACGGCCCATCCGATTGAGATGACATTTTCTACACGTCTTCCTTTCATTCCAGCGCAGCCCACTGTGATATTTTTTTAGTGTGAAATCGGCTGCTTACCTAATATTATTTAATTTTCCATTTTTCATAGTAATTTATATACAGCGAGGGGACTTAACTCTGTAAAAGTTATTTCAAGGGGCATAACTTTTCTGTATAACTTATAGTCATATTGTTGCATCGTTTTCAAAGATTTATAAACTCTTAGTCCATAGTTATATACCGGCATATGAGTTATAATAAATAGTGATACAATCTTTAAGGCATTTTCAAAGTTTTCATAAAAATAATGCATAATGCATAACATTGTAACTCATCTTTTTATGCTTAAAGAATAAATAAATAATAGTTACCTTATCTCTATCAAGTTTGAAGATTTTATATTTCTTTACACTGTCGCCAACTCTAAGAAGACATGGAACAACTTCAGCCATTATTAAATCTACAGGCATATGCGTTATATTCCTCCTCCTCCTCTCCCCTCCTCCACCTCCTACCCTCTTCCTCTTCCCCTCCCCCTCCTCCCTCTCCCTCCTCCATCCTCCTCTTCCCTCTTTCTCCTCCTCCTCCTCCTCCTCCCTCTTCCTCCTCCTTCCTCTTCCTCTTTCCTCCTCCTCCCTCTTCCTCCCTCTTCCTCCTCCTGCCTCCTCGCCCTCCTCCCTCCTCCTAATCACTTCTCTTCCTTCCTCCTCCCTTCTCCTCCTCTCTCCTCCTACTCCCTCCTAATCCCTCCTCCTCCTCCTACGTCCTCCCCCTCCTCTCTCCTCCTTCTCCTCCCTCATCCTCCTTCTCCTCCCTCTTCCTCCCTCCTTCTCCTCCCTCCCACTCCCCCTCCTCCTCCCTCTTCCTCCATCTCCTCCTCCCTCCTCCTCCCTCCTCCTCCCTTCTCCTCCTCCCTCCTCATCCTCTCTCCTCCTCCCTCCTCCTTCCTCCTCCTCCTCCCTCTACCTCCTTCCTCCTCCTCCCTCCTCCTCCCTCCACATCCCTCCTCCTCCTCCCTCTTCATCCTCCCTCCTCCTCCTCCCCCTACTTCTCCTCCCTCCTCCTTCTCCCTCCTCCTCCTCCCTCTCCTCCTCCCTCCTCCTGCGTTCTTCTCCTCCCTCCTTCTCCCTCCTCCCTCCTTCTCCCTTCCTCCTCCCTTCTCATCCTCTCCCTCTTCCTCCTCCCTCTTCCTCCTCCTCCTCCCCCTCCCTCCTCCTCCCTCTTCCTCCTCCCCCTCCTCCTCCCCTCCTCCTCGTTCCTCCTGCCTCTTCCTCCTCCCTCATCCTCCTCCTTCTCCTCCTCCCTCCTCCTCCTCCTCTCTTCTCTTCCTAATCCCTCCTCCTCCCTACTACTCCTCCTCCTTCCTCCTCCCTCCTCTTCCCTCCTCCTCCTCTCTCCGCCTATCTCTTCCTCCCTCCTACTCCTCCCTCCTCCTCCCTCCTCCACCTCCCTCTTCCTCCTCCCAGCTCCTACTCCTCCTTTTTCTTCTTCTTCTGCTGCTGCTGCCGCTGCTCCATTTACCAAAGTTAATTGTTGGGGAAGATGTAAAGATCTTTCAAGTGCTCTTTCTAATGCTTTTTGTAAGTTGGTCTTCGTTTATCTAAGGTTGTTCTAACTGCAACCAATAAATGATTAGACAGACAGACAGACAGACAGACAGACAGACAGACAGACAGACAGACAGACAGACAGACAGACAGACAGACAGACAGACAGACAGACAGACAGTCGGGAACGGGAACTTATATGACTACTTATATGAATTAAATGAGATGCTCCCCATCAGGGGCTGGGCGAAGCCGGGCCGGATCAGACAGACAGACAGACAGATAGACAGACAGACAGACAGATAGATAGTCGGGAACGGGAACGTGAGCTTATATGACTACTTATATGAATTAAATGAGATGCTCCACACCAGGAGCTGGGCGATGCCGGGCCGGGTCAGACAGACAGACAGACAGACAGACAGACAGACAGACAGATAGTCGGTAACGGGAACGGGAACTATATGACTACTTATATGAATTAAATGAGATGCTCCCCACCAAGGACTGGGCGAAGCCGGGCCGGGTCAGCTAGTTTAATATAATATAACATGTCTTCTAACATATTAACAACTTTAAGCCATAACTGTGATACACTCCTACACACCATTTTCCGTCATCAATGTTTGTTTCGTCCAAATCTACCTTCTGTTTGGCTCTGAATATGTTAAAGTATACGGACTCCCTTTCCCCAGAAAGAGAACCATCTACGTTTGACATTCAACTATGACTCACACACAAGTATCAAGCCACACTGTCGTGGTGCGTACAGTTTAGTAAACCGGCGTATACAACAGGTCATTATTTTGTTATCGTAAAGTTGTTAATCAGTATTAAACTTACAAGATAACATCACGAAGAGCAGTGATAAGTGTCTGGCTATCCGGTTTAAGTCCATCATGAAGATGAGGGTATTGAAAGCTTCAAGGTTTTGATAGGAATTTCTAAAATGGTGCATGTCCTATGAAAGACGTTGCAATCAAGCACAGAGTAGTTTTCCATTGCTTTCTGAACAGAAAATCAAAGTTTAAGTTCAACTTAATGCCTGTGAAGTTGTTGTTCGTTTACATTATATTAGAGGGGAGCTCCGTTAGAGTACTGGCTGGATGCTTGACTGTCAGAAGTTGAACATAGGCTCGAGTATGAGTTTTACAGTTGACATGGGTTTCCAGGTCGACCCACGCTAAAATAGGCGCCATGGAATGTTTTGGGAAGTAAATGCGGCTAATGTGATATTGACCAGGGCTAATTTTCGCTATTACATTCTAAGTCTAAGGGGGGTGAATAAGCTAAGCTCATGTTGAATGAAATAGATTTCATCTCTTTCCAGACAAATAAAGTAATGTATCAAACGTTGAAATGTGGTGAAAATATATGCTTTTAATTGCATTAACAATTCTGTGTTCTGGTAGTGACAACTCAACAGTTTCAATCTTGAGACATAATGACACGGCTTACAGATAATTGTGGTTGCCCGCCACACTTAGCAATGTCTCTGTTAGGATTAGTGAGTGCCTTCCTTGTAGTAGTTAGAGAGCCATTGTTTACACCTTGAGGCCGATGTTGGGGACTTGTATCAATGTTGGATATTTGAAGGATACTTCTATTAGTGTTGGATCTAGGTGAATACGTGTATCAATGTTGGATACAGAGGGATACATGTATCAATGTTGGATCTAGGGGGATACGTGTATCAATATTAGATCTAGGTGGATACGTGTATCGATGTTGGATCTAGGGGGATACATGTATCAATGTTGGATCTAGGGGGATACGTGTATCAATGTTGGATCTAGGTGGATACGTGTATCAATGTTGGATCTAGGGGGATACATGTATCAATGTTGGATCTAGGTGGATACGTGTATCAATGTTAGATCTAGGGGGATACATGTATCAATATTAGATCTAGGTGGATACGTGTATCAATGTTGGATCTAGGGGGATACATGTATCAATGTTGGATCTAGGTGGATACGTGTATCAATGTTGGATCTAGGTGGATACGTGTATCAATGTTGGATCTAGGTGAATACGTGTATCAATGTTGGATACAGAGGGATACATGTATCAATGTTGGATCTAGGTGGATACGTGTATCAATGTTGGATCTAGGTGGATACGTGTATCAATGTTGGATCTAGGTGGATACGTCTATCAATGTTTTATCTAGGTGGATACGTGTATCGATGTTGGATCTAGGGGGATACATGTATCAATATTAGATCTAGGTGGATACGTGTATCAATGTTGGATCTAGGTGGATACGTCTATCAATGTTGGATCTAGGTGGATACGTCTATCAATGTTTTATCTAGGTGGATACGTGTATCGATGTTGGATCTAGGGGTATACATGTATCAATATTAGATCTAGGTGGATACGTGTATCGATGTTGGATCTAGGGGGATACATGTATCAATGTTGGATCTAGGTGGATACGTGTATCAATGTTGGATCTAGGTGGATACGTGTATCAATGTTGGATCTAGGTGGATACGTGTATCAATGTTGGATCTAGGTGGATACGTCTATCAATGTTTTATCTAGGTGGATACGTGTATCGATGTTGGATCTAGGGGGATACATGTATCAATATTAGATCTAGGTGGATACGTGTATCAATGTTGGATCTAGGTGGATACGTCTATCAATGTTTTATCTAGGTGGATACGTGTATCGATGTTGGATCTAGGGGGATACATGTATCAATATTAGATCTAGGTGGATACGTGTATCAATGTTGGATCTAGGTGGATACGTGTATCAATGTTGGATCTAGGTGGATACGTGTATCAATGTTGGATCTAGGTGGATACGTGTATTAATGTTTCATCTAGAGCAGGGGTCACCAAACTTTTTTCACGGCAGGCTGGATAATTGACAAAATGAGCGCGATTTGGCAGCAGACCACGTTGAGCTGGTTTTTTTACGCAATGGTATGGGTGCCGGTCGTTCAGAAAGCATTGGCAAACTACCGAACGTAAACTTGTCAAGACATCAATAACAGCACAAAATGCTGGTGTTGACTGCAAACGTCATGTAAAGGATATGCAACTAACTTTAACAATTCTTGCAAGCCAGAACGAAAACTCTGGGGGGAAAAGACGAAAAGCTAAGTTAGTCATGGGTGAGTGGCATGCAGTGCACCAAAAAAAAAAAATAATAATAAAATTTTAAAAAAGACAACCAACATATTTATTTACTAAAAAAAAATTATCAAAGAAGGCAACGTCATCGAAAAGATAGTTCCATCAGACCTAGTGTGCCCATATCCGAATCTCACAAACTAAGCAGCAAAAAAGGTTAGTGAGATTTGTGAAACTGATATTTGGTTTTAAAGATATCATCAATGATTGGTCTGGAATTGATGCATAAAATCAATAGAATTGCTTTCAAATGTTCATCAATCAATTTCGTTCGATGTGTTGACGTCACATACTTAATCTTTGAAAATGTTTTCTCACAGACATAAGTTGTTCCAAACACTGATGCCATACCAGCGTCAAATTTCTTCGGTTTCGGAAACTAAACAACAGGTAAGTAGCGATAAAATCAACAAGTTTTCCTTCTCAGTGCTTCTGTTTCAACAAGTCATTTGCTTGCAAATCAATGAGCTCAAACTGTAGTTCAACTGTCTCATCATCAAGGTTACAGCCAAACGGATTCTGGAACAGAAGAATGTTACTCTCAATTATGTCAAGATCTGAAAATCTCTCCAAATAAATGCTTCTTCAAATCACGAATAAATTTTATTTTGGAATATCGAGGTTGACATTTTCGGCGATTGTAGCGCAAAACTCTTTGAAACAGTGAAAATTAGAAAGGTTTTCTCCTCCCAGTTGTGCTTCAGACAACGGCAGCTTTCTTCACAATCCTTTGATGATTCTGTAGAGATCACAGACCAGGTTATCCTTTCTCTGAAGTTTCAAATTCAGTTCATTCATGTGGGATGAGATGTCGACCAAACATGGAAACTTTGACAGCCTGGTAGGATCTGACAGATGTGGATCAGCTCTATCTTTTCCAGTGACGAAAACATTTATTTCGTTTCGGAGCTTGTAAACACGAAACAGCACTTTACCGCAGCTGAGCCACCTCATTGATGTGTGATAAGGCAAGTCATAGAATTCAGAATTAATTTCTTCAAGAAATGCTTGGAACTGCCGGTGATTGAGTACATGTCTCTGGATGAAGTTCACGACAGAAACGACTGTTTTCAGTCCACAAGCAGAGTGCTTGCTGATGTATGA
Source organism: Cepaea nemoralis (assembly GCA_014155875.1). NCBI lineage: Eukaryota > Metazoa > Mollusca > Gastropoda > Stylommatophora > Helicidae > Cepaea > Cepaea nemoralis. The sequence goes on from JACEFZ010014891.1 coordinate 365,180, forward strand.
TGCAGTGTATGAACAGAGCGCCCGGAATTCGCAGTCTTCCAACTGAGACCTAATCTACCCCATCAGACCCTTCCTCACTCCAGCCATGTTTTTCCTCCATCAACTGTAACACCCCAAAGCTGATTCCACTGAAGGTTATAATCTTGCAAAACTGTTTGCACTTCCATGAAAATGTCTTTTCCAGATGTTGTTCCAAGCATGCTGCAAACGGATGCCAACTCTTCCGTTATCTGAAAGTCCAAATTGACACTACGAATGAACACGAGAAGTTGTGACGTACTCGAGAAATCAGTAGACTCCTCCAGCGCCAGAGAATACCATACGTTCCTTCCTAGTTTTCTCGCGTATATGTAGCACTGTGTTCTCTCCAAGTTCTTCTGTTCTTCGCACAACTGTACTCGCCGAAAATCTGATAGTTCCAAACGATTCGGTCTTCTCAGGACACAATTCACTTGCTGCTTCCATCATACACTCTTTGATGAAGTTACCATCAGTAAATGGTTTTCCTCGTTCTGCCATATTATGCACGATTTTGTAACTTGTACGAGTGACAGATTCATTTTCAGCAAACTTTATCGTGAAGAGATTTCTTTGTGTTTCTAAACCACGTTTCATGGGCTCATATTTCTCAGAGCGTAACTTTCCAGAAAACGTCGAATAAGTTGAGAGATGATTTTTTTCGTGTTGACGCCGAAGAATGTACTCTTTCTTCTTCTTCTTCTTCTTTCGTTCGCCTAAATTATGTTTATAACTGCAATGTGCTGCCATACACCGCAAGGTACTATAGGCAGTAAATGACAGTTGTCTCTTGTATGAATCTAACAGTCTTTTTTAGTTCATTCGTCGGTCCATAGAGTTTATCTTCCACTGTTGTCTCTCTAGGCCAGAAGGTTCGCCTGGATATGTTGTAGTTTGGGCAATCCTGTACTCTTTCAAAATGGCAACATTTTCGCTGCATATTACGCAGTAGGTTTTCTGGTCCTTTGTTTCTAAAAAGAAGTACTTTACTCCCCATTCTTCATTGGAAACGCGACACTCTGCGTCCACTTTTCTTTTCTTAGTATCCATAATGAAGGGTGAAATAGACGGAATCTGAAAATGAAAAAGACATTGAATTAGAAACATAATTAAAATCCTATTAGAACACAAGAAAAGCAGAGGAGTAGGGGTCACTGATGAAGGTACGGCTCCCCAAAGGTACATATAAAGTTTATAGGTGCCTTTGGTAATAGAATATATCTCATAATACTGTTTGCAAAATATATAAATAGGGTCGGCCTACATAAACAGCCTAGAGCGGAGTTTTTCAACAGGGGTTCCGCGAGTGGCAGCCAGGCGTTTCGTTGACTGTCTGTCAAAACTGACATTTACTGTCAATATACTACCTTTCAGTGTATGGCAGGGGTTCTTTGAGCTGAGGAATTAAGGCCACCTGGCTAGCGCAGCCGCCGCGAACTGTGCAGATTAAGATTTTCATTTTTGCCCCCGACAGAAAAAAAAACCTACATCTTGCCGAGGATTCGAACCTTACCGAAGATTCGAACCCGGGGTTGCGCCGAAACAGACCGAAATCGACAACAACAAAAAATGACGTCGCGGGTCGTAGTTTGGTGACCCCTGATCTAGAGGATACATGTGGCAATGTTGGATCACTATGAAAATAAATAATTACAAGCGCCTTGTCTTGTCTATTGTAAAAAGAATGTGATCATACTGGCTGGATGTTATCCAAAAGCAATACATAAATTGGAAGTAGGGGGTGTCACAGTTATGATCTAAAAGATATTAATATGATAGCAGACATGTTGTATTATATATGCAATAAAAGTTGTATTATTATGTATAGCAAAAACTACTGCATTTATATTTTAACTATAGTTTGATTTATTAATTCACGGCAGTTAACGGGAAGTTTGAATAAGACGATTTATCTCATGATACTTAATCAGTTAATATCATGTGGTGAAAATAAACTACGTGCCACACACGCTTACAATATCAAACCTGTAATAATTAACAATGCTAGTTTCTGTCCAGAGGAGGCACTTTGAGGATGTTTATCGTGCATAGCGATATAACGTCGTGATGCGCACAGGCGTCGTCGAGAGACCATGGCTGCACGCCCGTGTCTGCAAATCTGCAGGCTGAAGAGGAGTTAGAATTTAGCATGCAGAATTGAGAAAGAACGAACGAACAAAGAAACTTTATTTTCAAAGAGTCACGAAGTGGACATACTGGCCCGTTTATATTCGGAATTGTCTTTCATTTATCTGTGGTACACGAATTATAAATCATGCAGTATGTTCGTTAAATTCATAATTAAGACATAACTTGGTAGTATGTATGTAACATTCACTAGAAGACATAACCTGGTAGTATGCATGTTACATTCACTAGGCGAAATAACATGTTATTATGTATGTATATACACTACAAGACATAACATGGCACTAGGCATGTAACATTTACTAGAAGACATAACATAGTAATATGTATGTTAAATTCATTAGAAGATATAATACGATAGCATGTATGTAACATTCACCAGAAGGAATAAAATGATAATATGTATGTAATATTCACTAGAAGACATAACATAGTAGTATGTATGTTACACTAATCAAAAGACATAATATGTTAGTATGTATGTAACATTCACTAGAAGACGTAACATGGTAGTATGCATGCTACATTTACTAGATGAAATAACATGGTAGTATTTAATGTAACATTCACTGGTGGTATGTATATTACATTCACGAGAAGACATACCATGGTAATGTGTATATTACATTCACTAGAAGACATACCATGTAATATGAGTGTAACATGGTAATGTGTATATTACATTCACTAGAAGACATACCATGTAATATGAGTGTAACATGGTAATGTGTATATTACATTCACTAGAAGACATACCATGTAATATGAGTGTAACATGGTAATGTGTATATTACATTCACTAGAAGACATACCATGGTAATGTGTATATTACATTCACTAGAAGACATACCATGTAATATGAGTGTAACATGGTAATGTGTATATTACATTCACTAGAAGACATACCATGTAATATGAGTGTAACATGGTAATGTGTATATTACATTCACTAGAAGACATACCATGTAATATGAGTGTAACATGGTAATGTGTATATTACATTCACTAGAAGACATACCATGTAATATGAGTGTAACATGGTAATGTGTATATTACATTCACTAGAAGACATACCATGTAATATGAGTGTAACATGGTAATGTGTATATTACATTCACTAGAAGACATACCATGTAATATGAGTGTAACATGGTAATGTGTATATTACATTCACTAGAAGACATACCATGTAATATGAGTGTAACATGGTAATGTGTATATTACATTCACTAGAAGACATACCATGTAATATGAGTGTAACATGGTAATGTGTATATTACATTCACTAGAAGACATACCATGTAATATGAGTGTAACATGGTAATGTGTATATTACATTCACTAGAAGACATACCATGTAATATGAGTGTAACATGGTAATGTGTATATTACATTCACTAGAAGACATACCATGTAATATGAGTGTAACATGGTAATGTGTATATTACATTCACTAGAAGACATACCATGTAATATGAGTGTAACATGGTAATGTGTATATTACATTCACTAGAAGACATACCATGTAATATGAGTGTAACATGGTAATGTGTATATTACATTCACTAGAAGACATACCATGTAATATGAGTGTAACATGGTAATGTGTATATTACATTCACTAGAAGACATACCATGTAATATGAGTGTAACATGGTAATGTGTATATTACATTCACTAGAAGACATACCATGTAATATGAGTGTAACATGGTAATGTGTATATTACATTCACTAGAAGACATACCATGTAATATGAGTGTAACATGGTAATGTGTATATTACATTCACTAGAAGACATACCATGTAATATGAGTGTAACATGGTAATGTGTATATTACATTCACTAGAAGACATACCATGTAATATGAGTGTAACATGGTAATGTGTATATTACATTCACTAGAAGACATACCATGTAATATGAGTGTAACATGGTAATGTGTATATTACATTCACTAGAAGACATACCATGTAATATGAGTGTAACATGGTAATGTGTATATTACATTCACTAGAAGACATACCATGTAATATGAGTGTAACATGGTAATGTGTATATTACATTCACTAGAAGACATACCATGTAATATGAGTGTAAGATGGTAATGTGTATATTACATTCACTAGAAGACATACCATGTAATATGAGTGTAACATGGTAATGTGTATATTACATTCACTAGAAGACATACCATGTAATATGAGTGTAACATGGTAATGTGTATATTACATTCACTAGAAGACATACCATGTAATATGAGTGTAACATGGTAATGTGTATATTACATTCACTAGAAGACATACCATGTAATATGAGTGTAACATGGTAATGTGTATATTACATTCACTAGAAGACATACCATGTAATATGAGTGTAACATGGTAATGTGTATATTACATTCACTAGAAGACATACCATGTAATATGAGTGTAACATGGTAATGTGTATATTACATTCACTAGAAGACATACCATGTAATATGAGTGTAACATGGTAATGTGTATATTACATTCACTAGAAGACATACCATGTAATATGATTGTACCATGGTAATGTGTATATTACATTCACTAGAAGACATACCATGTAATATGACTGTAACATGGTAATGTGTATATTACATTCACTAGAAGACATACCATGTAATATGAGTGTAACATGGCAATGTGTATATTACATTCACTAGAAGACATACCATGTAATATGAGTGTAACATGGTAATGTGTATATTACATTCACTAGAAGACATACCATGTAATATGAGTGTAACATGGTAATGTGTATGTTACATTCACTAGAAGACATACCATGTAATATGAGTGTAACATGGTAATGTGTGTATTACATTCACTAGAAGACATACCATGTAATATGAGTGTAACATGGTAATGTGTATATTACATTCACTAGAAGACATACCATGTAATATGAGTGTAACATGGTAATGTGTATATTACATTCACTAGAAGACATACCATGTAATATGAGTGTAACATGGTAATGTGTATATTACATTCACTAGAAGACATACCATGTAATATGTGTGTAACATGGTAATGTGTATATTACATTCACTAGAAGACATACCATGTAATATGAGTGTAACATGGTAATGTGTATATTACATTCACTAGAAGACATACCATGTAATATGTGTGTAACATGGTAATGTGTATATTACATTCACTAGAAGACATACCATGTAATATGAGTGTAACGTGGTCATAAGCTACGCACCATCAGCTGTTTCAATATTTGCATTAGCTCGCTTTGAACTCAAGCGTACCCTACGCACATGTAGTTACTTCTAGTGTACTTGACTGATTTGTACGTGTGGATTTGCTTTCCCCCATTACCAGTGTTGCTGGCCTTCAGTTAAACCCACTCCGATTTCTGAATGAATTGTAATGTGCGTCCCCAGGTCACAGACGAGAAGTGTACATTTTATTCCAAATGACTCTGTATGGGTTGAACCTCGCCATCAGCAAACCTGAAGTTTAAGATTGAGTGATCGTATCCATTCGGCCTTGTTGACCTAAATACCATCAGATGGTGGAACAAGATATGCGTTCGAAAACTGGGATCAGATAGACAGATATACCAATTAAGACTGAAAGAGGGATAGACAGTAAGACATGACAGTCGGACAGAGTTCGGGTCGGAGACGCTAAGTTAATGTTCAAATATTATTCTTCATAAGTGGTGTACATGCCCCCAAAACAGATATAATAGCCACAGCTATAAATACATCACGTATAGAGAATTTATAATTCCCTAGATATTATTACACTGTCTCCCTGGCGAAGGGGTTAGGGGCGTTGTTCGTTATCCCGTATACACACATGCGAAACAGCTGCGCGAGATTCGGCAGCGGATCGCGTCGCGCTGGTTACTTACGAAGGTATATGGGCCGGTCTTTCAGAAAGCAATGGCAAACTACTGAACGTAAAACTTGCCAACACTTCACAAGCAGCTGAAAAATGCTGTTGTTGGCTGCAATGTCCTGTAAAGGATATGTGAAAAAGAATATTATTACACACACGAGGTAAATACAATTGGGAATGCGAAGAAGCATAATAAATAGACCACACAGCGAAGATAGATTATATTCGTTAAAATAAACACAGAACCCGAGGGTGAACTGGAAATATTTTCCTGAAAGATCAGACGAACAAACCGAATTAGTTTATCCCAGTTATCTGGAAGAATGTGTATGGACCTGTTTCTCAAACTGTTTAAACTTGCTTCACGTGTGACCAATTTTCATCAGACGAAATTGTTGCGATCCTTTCACTTAGTTATCAAATTAACATATACGTAGTAAGACCATTATAATAATGATAAGCAAATAACATTTGGAAATGTTGGCCGCTTCCCAAATGATATTACGAAACCTCCAACTGAGGCGTGGTGGCAAGTTGAGAAGCCCTGGTGTAGGAAATAAATAGGGAGAGGGGCTTTGTGTAGGATTGCTCCTGATCTGTTTCCTGGTGGGAGATAAACAGACATGGGCAGATAAACGATGGGACGTTTACCAGCTGAAAACGTGTTAGTTAACAAGATGAGTTAGAAATTGGGGATACATTACAGACTATACTGAATTAAAATATGGGAGTAGAACCATACATGCAATCCGTCTCTTGGCGTGAATATACATGTCTTCTTTATGCCCTTTCTATTTTCTTCCAGGATCGACATCTATTTGTTAGGGGTTTCATTATCCCAACATAGCGGATCGAAGTCAGACGAGGGTGAACAAATGAAGAAACTTTATTTTCATATTGTTCCAAATTGGCACCCAGGCCTGTCTTACCCTCGGCCCTTTGAATCACTCATCAGTCGTTCATCAATTATCTAGCGCATGTTTTATTTACAGAGGAAAAACACATTATCAAATGAAAGCGATTTGAGCGTAGACTGTGTGGCGTTGATGTTTACAATGTTATGAGTAAAGGCTCGTTAGAAAACAATGGCAAACTATTGCATTTAAAATTGCTTAGAAAATCGCAAACAGCCAATAAATGTTGGGGTTGATTGCTAAGTCCTGTAAATGACAGCAACTAATTGTTCCCCCCCCCCAACCCCCCTCTAAATTAATCTCTAATTTACTCATTTTCCGTCTTTAAAGCTATATATCCTAATCTCCCCCTGTATCTCTATCTCTCTGTCCATCTCTCACCCCCCTCCCTCTCTCTTCACCTCTCTCTCTCTCTCTCTCTCTCTCTCTCTCTCTCTCTCTCTCTCTCTCTCTCTCTCTCTCTGTGACTGTCGGTCTTTCTCCCCTAACTTTCCATCACGTCTCTCTTCATATCTCTCTGAAAGTCTCTCCCCCATTCTAGGTCTGCCCTCTCTCATAATGTATGCATGCATATATGTGTGTATTATGTGTGTGTGTGTGTCAAGGATTGCGTGTGTGCTTTGCTTTATGTATGAATAAGCACAAATGGGCTAAGAGAGAGAGAGAGAGAGAGAGAGAGAGAGAGAGAGAGAGAGAGAGAGAGAGAGAGAGTAGGTATGCATGGGTAGATGCATGTGATTATGAGTGGATATGTATCTGTGTAAGTGTGAGGGAGTGTGTTTAGGTGTGTTCTTATGTGGGTGCAAGACTGTGATGTTTGTGTAAATGATGCGTTTATGGTGTATGTGTGTATATAGAGGTATGTATGTGTTTACGTATATCTGATTATATGTGTGTATCTCATCATCTTATCTCATCATGTTCCTCTTGCACCTTGTGGTGTCGAGGTGAAGTATAAACAGCGGCAGAGTGCCCGCTAATGGGCTTCATGTATCGATATTCCCATGAACTCTGTTATTCCCTGCGTCCATCGTTTACGTCCATCGTCGCCTCTTCCTCTGCTTCTATCTGGTCTGTACATCATTGCTTGTTGTGGTATACTGTTAGTTGGTAACCTACTTGCATGGCCAAACCATTTAACTTGCTGCCTACTAATAAAATCTAGCGCAGCTATAACCCCCACTTTAGTCCTAATTTCTTGATTCTGACATCGGCACGATCCATGGGCTGGCCATCTACAGGGGGTGCAGAGCCAGCCAATTTATCAGCTCGTTCATTTCCCTCGACTCCCGCATGTCCCGGGACGAAGATGAAGGTGACTTTGCGGACAACAGACTTCCGCAGCGACTCAGTCCACTGTCTACGTACAGATCCAGCTTCGACCTTCTGAATCATGCTCATTGAATCACTTAGTACACACACGTTGGTATAATGCTGTGATTCCAGCCATATGAAAGCCTGTGTAACTGCCATCACCTCCATCGTCATGCTGCTCGTGGTCATAGAGTGGGCACCACTGGATTCTTGAACGGTTCGGCCCGCTGAACGGGCTGTAAATGCCCACGCACTTCTCTGCTGCTTTACAACAGATCCATCTGTATAGATGAGCACTTCGGGGCTATCTGAGTGATCATAGATGAGCGCGTTAACCTCTGCATTGACAGCGGCAGGGTTCTGCTCTCTGCACCGTCTGTCGAGTGTGATAAGATTTCTGATATTGTCTCTTATTGATATCTTGAGTATTCTTTTCAGGAATCTCATTTCTGTTGTTGTTATTTTTCTTTTCTCTTCTTCTGTCATTGTCCAGGTTTGGCATTGGTAACATAGAGTTGGTAGGAAGATTGTGATGTAAAGAGCTTTCTTATTAGTTATTGACACATGTTTGCTCTTTAGTGTTGGTGCCGTTTGTCCAATGAGTTACTTTGCCTTATTGCATCTATTTTCGATCTCGTCTTCTGATTTGCCATTTGATGATATTAAACTTCCTAGGTACTTGAAATATTTTACTCGTTTCAAGGGATGTTCGTTTAGGTGAATCATTGTTGCCTTTTCTTCTTTAGTTATAGTCATTATCTCTGTTTTACTTGTGCTAATTTTCATGTTATGTTCCCTACACATTTCGTTCAGACTATTTATGTGGTCTTGTAATTCAGCTTCTGATTTTGCTATTAGTGTTTGGTCGTCCGCAAACAGGAGTTCTCTAATGGTTAAATTAATGTTGCAGATGGTTCTTCTGTGTTTTCGTCATGCAGTGTTCTTGTGGTTTATGTTTGGCTGGTTTCTTTACCTATGTTGTCTATATATGTTATGAACAAGAGAGGGGACAGGACACAACCTTCTCGTACTCCAGATCTTATGGTGAAGGGTTCTGAGTGTCCTCCAGTTGCTATCACTATGCATTCACTGTTATTGTGTAAGCTTCTACATAGGTCTTTTAGATTCCATACAAATCACTCACTCCAAGACTCAATTCCATATTGTTTAAGGATTTCCCACAGCTTGTTTCTATCTACTCTATCAAATGCCTGTTCTTGGTCGACAAAGGCTAAGTAGAGTGTTTCATTGAATTCGATTGATTTCTCTATACATTGTCTAAGAGCAAAAATGGCGTCTGTGCATCCTTTGTTTTTCCTAAATCTGTGTTTTGCTTGGGTGGGGTTCTTTTCTCAAGAATTTTGCACAATATTTTCCCAAAAGGGAAATGCCTCTGTATTGTATGCAGTCTCTGTTGCTGCTTTTTTTTCCAAATTGGGATAATAATGGTGTTTCCCCAGTCTCGTGGTGTCTGTTGTTCTACCCAAACATAGTTGAACAGTCTATTTAGCCGCGCTGTTCCGACTTCTCGTGTTGCATTCATCTTATCCCTGTGATTTGTTCAATGGAGCTAACCTGACGGCTTCTATAATTTCTTCTTTCAGTATGTCTGGTTCTAGTTCTTCGGTGGCATCTGTGTCGTTTTCTTGAATTCCTGGACATCTGATAGGATGTTGAGAAGTTGTTCCAAGTACTGCTTCCATCTTATTAGGATTTGTTTTCGTTCACTTATTGGTTCTCAATTTTAGCTGTTAATTATTTCAGTTGGGTCAAAGGGTTCTCCTCTGGTTTTCATTGAACTCATCATTTTGTAGAAGTTCCTAGTTGCCTCTTTGTAGTTTTTATTTAGAGTTTCTCCATACTCCTTGCAGTATTTTTGTTTTTCTCTATTTACTGTTCTATTCACGTCTTCTCGCTATTCTATATTCTATGTAATCACGTTCCTGTCTGCTCTTCAACCACTCTTTATATTTTTACTTTTTGTATTTTACAGCTTTCTTTACCTCTGCGTTCCACCAAATTGTTATTTTCCTTATCCGTGTTTTGCGGTTTTTCGTGGTTCCACATGTTATTTTTGCAATATTTAAAATGCTTGATTTGAACATATCCCATTCTTCTTCCACTGTTTTTCTTTCTATGGGTAATTTTACAAATTTCAGTTAGTTATTTCTCATAATTTTCCATCATTGTCTCATCTTTGAGGTGTTTTAAGTTTACTGATTCGCATGGCATGTATTTTCCTGGTCTTTGCTTTCCTCTACTGATGATGTTTATTGTGGCAACGACTGCTGTGTGATCTGTGTTTAAACTTAAGTTGGGCACTGCCCCTGCATCTAATATATTTCTCTTTCGGTTATTTCATGTTAATATAAAAATCGATTTGACTTTAGTATCTAGATCGTTCCATTTATACCAGGTGTATATTTGTGAGTCGTTGTGTTTATAGAATGTGTTTGTTATATAGAGTTCGTGTTGGCTACATAACTCTATCAGTCTACTTCTGCTATCATTTCTTTCGTTATTTTGGTCTCCAAATGCTCCAAGATGTTTTTCTATTCCCGCTCTTGCATTGAAGTCTCTCATAACTATGATGTTGTCCTGCTTATCTATTTTGTTTAGAACGTCATGGATGTCTTCACAGAATTCCTCGCATTCTTGCTCATTATTGTTTGTATTACATGGTGCGTATATTTGTACATATGTTGTAATTGTTTGTTCTTTTATTCTCACTGTTATGATTATTTCTGCTTTATATTTTTTTTCTAGTATTCCTCTTGCTAGCTGTAGTTCAATGACTATTCCCACACCGTGTCTTGCCCTTTCTTGTTGTTCCACTCCAGAGTAGACAAACCTGTAACTGTGGTGGATCTCCTTGCACCCTTTCCCCTTTATTCTGGTGTCCGCTATTCCCACCAGTCAAATTTTCCTCTCTTCCATTGTTTCTACAAGTTCTTCTTCGTTACTTTTACAACCACGGACGTTCATTGTATCTATTTTTTGAATCGCTGATCAATCTCGTAGTTCCTTATCATTGCCGGGTCTATATCCATTAGGGCCAGTCAGTTTATACTTCCTAGTTTTTCTACGAGCAGTATGAAGTTCCCCTGCCGGCTTGCTAGGCCTGTCGCAGGTTGAGACAAAAATTTGACCATATGGAGTCCATCTCCTATGCCGCGCCATATCCCTGTTAGCCTATGACCTGACCTCGCGTTCATGCTTTCCGGTTATTCCACGTGGAGGTGGGGATTGACTTGAGTAGTCTGCGGGTCATCAGCAGGCTACTAGTTTTCATTCCCCCCCTCCCTCCTGGAAGAGGCGAGCCGATCCTAACCCTGCTGGCTGCAGGGCCAGGCGCAGTCCACACCTTGTAGACCCATATGTGTCTATATGTATGTGTATATCTGTCTGCATGCCTTCCTGTCTCATAACATTATAATATGCATTATTTATGTTCAAGCCATTTATTTTACTGTGTTATTTCTATGTGAATGTAACATTCACACTGCATAATTGATGTACGAAAGATGAGTTGTAGATAGGATCCAATGTAAGACGGATATGCGTGCCAAATTTGAGACCCTTTAAAAATAAAGATTTTATTTCATTCTCCCTCTCCTTCCTCTTACTTTCTCTCCCCCTTTCTCCTCCTCTCTTTCACGCTTTCCCCTTCTCCCTTTATCTCACTCTATCCCCTCTGTCACACTCTCCCCGTCTCTTTTTCCCTCTCTCTTAAAATCGCCCTATCGCCTTCTCTCTTCTCTTCTCTCTTCTCTCTCTCTCTCTCTCTCTCTCTCTCTCTCTCTCTCTCTCTCTCTCTCTCTCTCGCACATACATCTCAGTTGTTTATCTCACTGCCTCTATTCCGTCACTAGCCACCGTGCCTTTTTTCTTCAATCCCTGTATCTACACATCGATTTTCTGTCCCCGCTCTTGCAAGACAGCAACAATTCAGGAAAATCTACAGAAAATAATAGGTGCACTGGGAGTGTGAAAGTGAAAGAAACGGGTTTAAAATAGCACGATAGAAGTAATTAAAATATTAAATAAACGGGTTAAATTTGACACTATTTGTAATGATAATATGAAAGAAATGGAGCTTGCTTAAATGCACAATTTAAGAAAATGGTGTTAATTTGGGTAAAAATTCGCAATTCTAGTTTCAAGGCTTTAGATTGAAGATATATCACAGAGAGAAAGTAAATCAGAAAAGGACAAGCCAAACACAGCATTTTTATAAAATCCACAGTATTCTAGGGCGTTACGCGAAATCAGACCTTGCCTTTGGAGGTTAGACAAAGAATTCTTGCATGCTGCATAGAACCAGTGTTAACATATGGCTGGGAGTCCTGGGCATGTAGCTAACAAGAAATAATACATGTTTTCAAGGTCTCAGAGATGTGGGTTTACAGCGAATGTTGGAAACACCTCGGGCGACTAACATGAGTAATCAAAATGTTTTTAAACAATCTGAGACACAAAGATAAATTTACAGTTAATGCTAAGACACGATGTTACCATGATAATCAGAAACAGTCAATCGACGTTTTAGGGAGAATGCAACATGTGTAACATTTTAGAAAATCATTATGGCAAGTGAGTTATAGGAAGACAATGAGAACAGTTTCCTGGCACCCTATTGTCATGGCATGGAACGGTTTCAGTACATCCATATTCTATTAGATCATTTAAAATGTGGAGAAGCATGATCGCCCACGCCAATGAACATGGCAGGCTGGAAATACCGTGTTATATTCTCGCTGGAAATACCGTGTTATATTCTCGTTTACTAATTAAAGTTCAGAAATCTGCGGCGTATGTCATCCCAGTACTGGAACTAGCCATCTGCAGAGAAGCAGCGTATAGATGTGAATATGGCAGGATCAGTACCATCTAGCCACGATTAGGTCCAGATTGGTCTTGTCTTGTCCAAGGGCTTTAGGTATTTAATTTTTAACAGACTCAAAGCTCAGAAGTAGTTAGTTTAAATGAAAACAATCAAAATGTTCTCATTAATCTACCCTTCCCATCATGCGACACTGTTATTTAATTTACACTTTACTAAATGTTCTGCGCCTGCAAATGTTGATTGTAGGAGTTAAGTTAGTTGCATATCCCTTACAGGACGTAGCAGTCAATTCCGTCATTTATTAGCTGTTTGTGAGTGTGAGCAAGTTTAAGTTCAGCAGTTTCTCATTGCTTTCTGAACGACCAACACTAATAACATTGCACCAAAACCAACGCAAGGCAGTCTGCTTTCAAATTTCCCGCAGCTGTATTTCAAACGTGGTATGCAGGACTACAAATCGCATTCGTAACCAATTTGCCACAGAGCCGGCTTGATTGTAGGGACATTATACTGATTGATTGGTTAATTCATTCATGCATTCATTCAACCCGTAATCACAATGGTGCTGCAGGGAAGAGCCAGAAGATCTAGATGACACTCAGAACTACGAGGCCAGGCCAAACGGAGACATAATCTGACTGCCACTGGTACCATTACTATTGGAACTCTCTGCTAGCTGTTGAAGATGAGGACAGAGGACGTATGGCAATGTCCTGAGTGCTGTGATGTCGGTTCTTGACTCAACTCAACTCAACTCTTAATTACTTAATTAATGTAACCATCCCAACTAATTGTAGAAGGCAAGGATGCAACAAATGATGCGTATTTACTGATAACATTAATATAACGTTCCATTGAAGTAAACACATACCTACATTTTTGAGTCACTCTCATATTGCAAATGCTTCCCGAGCCATTACTTGGCACCTATTTCAGGCGTTATATACCTAGGAGCACAAGTTAGTTTTTATTTTTTAACAACGCCTCTGTGAGAATTCAAACACTTTAAGCTCACTGTGGCGAGAAAACGAACATTGGAAACTGTTAGACAACTGGCAAAATTGATGGCAAGGAGCAAGGAGAAGACAGAGAGGTAGATATATGCTTGGCTTAGTCTTTTTTTTCCACAAATCCTTTACAGGACATTGCTGTCAACATCAGCATCTATCAGTTAATTATTGATTTCTTGGCAAGATTTCGCTCAGTAGTTTGCCATTGCTTTCTGAGCGACCGGCTCTAATACCCCGTAAGTTACCGACGCGGAGAGAACCGCTTCCAATTCTCGCGCAACGTCACGTTACTTACGAGAGTATACGCGATAAAGGAGGAAGTCGTGTAACCTCTAGACCAGAGAGACCGGTTTGCCTTAGTCACAAGGCTAAATTTTAACAAGAACACAGACCTGATCCACGGCTCTGATGAACCTGTGAGATGGAGAAACTGCAAAAACTTATCGGGATGGCATATAATCATTTTGGCAAAGAATGATGTAAAATTTAATATCATAAGGTTTTTCAGCCTTACACACGTATGCATGCTTTTGTTAAACCCTATTCTGTACGACAATATTGATTAGAAATACATTGGCAATATTGAATAATGAGTTTAATATGACAACGATGATTGTGATGATAATTAATCTGCTACCTCACCTACATTTCGGTCTTATGTACGCATCTTCGCAGCTTTTTATCCTCTTATTATCAACGCCTATATAACCCCCCCCCCCCACCCCACCATACACACACACACACACACTCACTGTCTCATTTTTTTAACCAATGCTTAACTCACCACCACTCACCCCACTTCCTTTGAACCACAATTACACTTGTGACTACAACCTTATGGATCTCTTATACTCCACTTCCTTCTCGATACACAACATGTCACCCACCAACCATTGCATCAGTGTTGTGTGTACAGGAATCCAGAAGACACCCACGCAATCACTTCCTGTCAGAAGAACACTCCAAATCTGTCCGCAACTCAATACATTCGTTTTGGATTTACGACCCCTGCGTCTGTTACTTGTTTTGTTAAGTCTTAAGTCGGTTGGGTTGGCATTACACACTTATGCAATCACGTATGTATGTATGTATGTATGTCTGTCTGTCTGTCTGTCTGTCTGTCTGTATGTATGTATGTATGTATGTATGTATGTATGTATGTATGTATGTATGTATGTATGTATGTATGTATGTATGTATGTATGTATGTATGTATGTATGTATGTATGTATGTATGTATGTATGTATGTATGTATGTATGTATGTATGTATGTATGTATGTATGTATGTATGTATGTATGTATGTATGTATGTATGTATGTATGTATGTATGTATGTATGTATGTATGTATGTATGTATGTATGTATGTATGTATGTATGTATGTATGTATGTATGTATGTATGTATGTATGTATGTATGTATGTATGTATGTATGTATGTATGTATGTATGTATGTATGTATGTATGTATGTATGTATGTATGTATGTATGTATGTATGTATGTATGTATGTATGTATGTATGTATGTATGTATGTATGTATGTATGTATGTATGTATGTATGTATGTATGTATGTATGTATGTATGTATGTATGTATGTATGTATGTATGTATGTATGTATGTATGTATGTATGTATGTATGTATGTATGTATGTATGTATGTATGTATGTATGTATGTATGTATGTATGTATGTATGTATGTATGTATGTATGTATGTATGTATGTATGTATGTATGTATGTATGTATGTATGTATGTATGTATGTATGTATGTATGTATGTATGTATGTATGTATGTATGTATGTATGTATGTATGTATGTATGTATGTATGTATGTATGTATGTATGTATGTATGTATGTATGTATGTATGTATGTATGTATGTATGTATGTATGTATGTATGTATGTATGTATGTATGTATGTATGTATGTATGTATGTATGTATGTATGTATGTATGTATGTATGTATGTATGTATGTATGTATGTATGTATGTATGTATGTATGTATGTATGTATGTATGTATGTATGTATGTATGTATGTATGTATGTATGTATGTATGTATGTATGTATGTATGTATGTATGTATGTATGTATGTATGTATGTATGTATGTATGTATGTATGTATGTATGTATGTATGTATGTATGTATGTATGTATGTATGTATGTATGTATGTATGTATGTATGTATGTATGTATGTATGTATGTATGTATGTATGTATGTATGTATGTATGTATGTATGTATGTATGTATGTATGTATGTATGTATGTATGTATGTATGTATGTATGTATGTATGTATGTATGTATGTATGTATGTATGTATGTATGTATGTATGTATGTATGTATGTATGTATGTATGTATGTATGTATGTATGTATGTATGTATGTATGTATGTATGTATGTATGTATGTATGTATGTATGTATGTATGTATGTATGTATGTATGTATGTATGTAGGTAGGTAGGTAGGTAGGTAGGTAGGTAGGTAGGTAGGTAGGTAGGTAGGTAGGTAGGTAGGTAGGTAGGTAGGTAGGTAGGTAGGTAGGTAGGTAGGTAGGTAGGTAGGTAGGTAGGTAGGTAGGTAGGTAGGTAGGTAGGTAGGTAGGTAGGTAGGTAGGTAGGTAGGTAGGTAGGTAGGTAGGTAGGTAGGTAGGTAGGTAGGTAGGTAGGTAGGTAGGTAGGTAGGTAGGTAGGTAGGTAGGTAGGTAGGTAGGTAGGTAGGTAGGTAGGTAGGTAGGTAGGTAGGTAGGTAGGTAGGTAGGTAGGTAGGTAGGTAGGTAGGTAGGTAGGTAGGTAGGTAGGTAGGTAGGTAGGTAGGTAGGTAGGTAGGTAGGTAGGTAGGTAGGTAGGTAGGTAGGTAGGTAGGTAGGTAGGTAGGTAGGTAGGTAGGTAGGTAGGTAGGTAGGTAGGTAGGTAGGTAGGTAGGTAGGTAGGTAGGTAGGTAGGTAGGTAGGTAGGTAGGTAGGTAGGTAGGTAGGTAGGTAGGTAGGTAGGTAGGTAGGTAGGTAGGTAGGTAGGTAGGTAGGTAGGTAGGTAGGTAGGTAGGTAGGTAGGTAGGTAGGTAGGTAGGTAGGTAGGTAGGTAGGTAGGTAGGTAGGTAGGTAGGTAGGTAGGTAGGTAGGTAGGTAGGTAGGTAGGTAGGTAGGTAGGTAGGTAGGTAGGTACGTACGTACGTACGTACGTACGTACGTACGTACGTATGTATGTATGTAATTGTGTGTGTATGTATGTGTGTATGTAAGTGTGTGTATGTATGTATTTATGTAAATGTGTGTGTGTCTGTGTGTGTCTGTCTGTGTGTGTATGTATGTATGTGTGTGTATGTATGTGTGTGTATGTCTTTCTACACACGTCTGTGTGTGTGTATCTATGTATGTATGTGTGTGTGTATGTATGTGTGTGTGTATCTGTCTGTCTGTCTGTCTGTCTGTCTGTCTGTCTGTCTGTCTGTCCGTCTGTCTGTTTGTCTGTCTGTCTGTCTGTCTGTCTGTCTGTATCTGTTCATGTATGTGTATGTGTGGCGGCCTCTACAATGCTGCAGATACGACCCACTCTGAGGAAGAACTACAATGTCTACTATCTGCATTCTCCAATGCTTGTTCTGAATTTGGTTTAACAATTAGCAAAAAGAAGACACAGATTATGTCACAAGGTGCACATGGGGTATCATCAATCTTTATTGACGACGCCGAACTAGAGATGGTAGACCATGTTACATATCTAGGATCAGTGGAAATCATATGACAAGAGAACCTATAATCAAATAGATCACATTTTAATTAACAACAGAAATGCATCAAACATACAACAAGTTACAAGTTATAGAGGAGCGGAATGCCACAGTGACCAATTTCTCGTTGGAGCGAAATGTAAAATAAAACTTAAGAGAGCTTTTTATACTAAATTAAAAAGATTACACCCAACATATAACAGAGAAAAACTACAAAGATTTACAGTCAAAGAGAAATTTACAGATGAAATAAAATGTAAACTTGAAACTCTGTAAAATCCGATGGAGGAAAGCGTTGATCAAACTTGGCTGAGCATCAAGAATACAATTCAGTCTACCGCAGAAGAATTTCTCGGTCTGTTAACCACTCATAGAAAGAACAGATGGTTCAATCAAAAATTTAAAGAAGCAGTCATTAAGAAAAAGAATGTCAGACATTTATGGTTAAATGACATCAACAACATCCAAATGGAAGAGCAATATAGAAATTAATGTAAAGAGGCTACAAAAATAGTTCGACAGCAGAAGCGAGAATATATGAGTAATATAATCAAAGATATGGAAACTAATCACCAGAAAAACTAATCCAGAAAGTTTTTTAAAGAACTGAAGTCAATGAAACGAGATCACCAACACAATACACATGATTTACAAGACAAAAATGGGAATATGATAAATACCAATGAGGACATGTGCAACACATGGAAAGAATATTTTGTTGAATTACTAAATTGTGAAGCTCCAAGTAACACTTTCCCAAAGGTTGAACCACAAATTGAAGAACCTGCATTTGAAGAAATCCTGTATGTAATCACACTACTTAAAAACAATAAGGCAACTGGGGCTGATGGAATTGCTGCTGAATTTATAAAGGCAGGCGGCCATGCATTACATCTAAAGATATACGAACTAATAATACAAATCTGGAGGACAGAAGAATTACCCCATGACTGAAAATTATAGAAGAATATCACTACTGTCCACAAGCTATAAGATCCTATCCGCAGTATTACTAACTAGACTAAAACCATATTCAGAAGACATATTAGGTGACTACCAGGCGGGTTTTAGACAAAACAGATCAACAATAGATCAGATATTTATCTCACGACAAACAGCCGAGAAAAATTGGGAATATAAAAGAGATCTCCATAACATTTTTGTGGATTTTAAAAAGGTTTATGATAGTGTCCATAGGAATAGTCTATGGAATGCTATGCAAGAATTTGGTATACCAAGGAAGTTAATCAACATGACTAGACTATGCATGGAAGATACTTATAATATAGTAACATATAAAGGCAGGAAATCAGACCCTTTCCAAATAACATTTGGCTTAAAACAGAGTGATGCACTATCGCCGCTACTCTTCAATCTGGCTCTAGAGAAAGTTGTAAGGAAGGTAAAGGAGGAATGTGATATTGGAGGAACATCCAAGCTGCTTGGTTATGCAGATGATGTAGATATTATAGGGGAAAATGAACAAAAGACATTGGAAATATTGACTCGCATAAAGGAAAAGGCCCAACAGATGGGGATGGTTATCAACCAGATAAGACAGAATATATGATAATTTCAAGAGAAGGAATAGCTAAAAACTCTGGCCACATACAAATCGATAATATGACCATTAAAAGAACGGAAACATACAAATACCTGGGTACTTTCTTCAACTGCTCCAACATTATAAGGGAAGAAATACAAACTAGAATCAATTCTGGAAATAAGATATACTATGTACTACAACATCTAATAAAATCAAATGCACTATCTCGTAACACCAAAATCACAATATACAAAACACTGATCAGACAAGTTGTGCTGATGGCTCTGAAACCTGGAGTACAACGAAAAGAGACGAAGCCTTGTTACAAACCTTTGAGAACAAAGTCTTAAGACGCATATTTGGACCCATTAGGGATACACCAAGTGGAGAGTGGAATAGAAGAAGTAACAAAGATATTTATGATATGTTTAAGTCCCCGCTAATCACTGGTATCATGAAGGCTAATAGACTACAATGGCTGGGGCATATAGAAAGAATGGAAGATTATAAGGAAACAAAACTCGCTTACACTCCGGAAATATATGACCTTAGACCCCGAGGTAGACCAAGAAGACGGTGGAGAGATAATATATATACAGACCTACAAGCACTTGAAATCAACGACTGGCAAGAGAAGGTCAACCAGAGAGACGAAGAAGAAGAAGAAGAAGAAGAAGAAGAAGAAGAAGAAGAAGAAGAAGAAGAAGAAGAAGAAGAAGAAGAAGAAGAAGAAGAAGAAGAAGAAGAAGAAGAAGAAGAAGGAGGATCATTGGTAAATAGCAAATTATCAATAGATCAGGAAATCAACATCCGGATTGGTAAGGCAGCAACAACAATGAACAGATTAATAAAAAGACTATGGGAGAACAGGAAGCTTACTGCCAAAACAAAAGTCCTTGTCTATCAAGCCTGTGTCCTTAGTACTCTTCAGTGAAACCTGGACAACTTACTCACACCAAGAGAAATGTTTAAACAGCTTTCATATGCGGTGTCTGCGAAGAATTCTTGGTATTAAGTGGCAAGACAAAATTACAAAAACTGAAGTATTGGAAAGATCAGGTTGTGTGACGGTTTATTCCATGCTCAGTCTTCGTAGGCTTAGATGGATTGGCCATCTTAGGAGGATGGATGATGGTAGAATACCAAAGGACATCTTTTTTGGTGAATTACAGATGGGAAAGAGATCTCAGGGTCGACCTCTACTACGATACAAAGATGTGTGTAAGCGGGACATGATTGATACAGGCATTGATAATGCATAGTGAGTGCAAGTCGCCGCTGAACGTGTTGCATGGAGGGCAGCGATCAGAAATGGAATTAAGACAAAGGAGAAATTTATTGCAGATAAGTCACACACCGAGCGTGTGAGACGTAAGATGGTGCATGATGGTGGAAATGACCACGTGTTCACATGCACCCACTGTGAACGAACATTTACAGTGCGAATTGGCCGTATCAGTCACATTCGCTACCGCCATAGGTAAAAGTTATTATGCCTTTTTAAAGCACAAACTATCGTCTGTCAAGACGGCAAGGTGCCAATGAATGTAAATGTGTGCCCAATTTGTGACACTTTGAAAATAAAGTTCGTTCGTTCGTTCTGCCTGTCTGTCAGTTTGTCTGTCTGTCCGTCTGTATGCCAGCCTCTCTGTCTATCTGTCTTCATGCTAGCCTGTCTGTCTATCTATCTGTCTACCTGTCTGAATGCCAGCCTGTCTGCCTGTTTATCTACCGTTCTGAAATAGACAGAAGCGCACCTATACAAGCAGTTAGGCATGAATGAAAGACAGGGGGTAATTCGAGACTCCGGGGAGTTAGTGTGTGTTGTGTGCAAGAATCCAGAAATAGCTTCCAGTAATTACAGTTTCGCTTTTAGCACTGGGGATAAATGCACATTTAACGTGTGGGATACAAGATGAAAGGTTTTACTGTAAGGTTGTGTGTGTATAATGTGATTTATGTACATGGAGTGTGGTGTATTTCTAGTGCGAGAGTGACCACGCCATGTGATTCCAATACTTCCTTGTTCCATTGTGGTTGATTACGCAACGTGTTTTTAAATACGCCACTGTTATTTGTGAATTCAGGGCTAAAAATAAATGGTGTATTCAAAGATAAGGTATGGAGAGAAAATTTGGATATTGTTTATGTGTTCAACACTGCTTTGTAAAGTAGAAACATTGTCTGTGTCAATGTTGTGTTCAACGCTGCTTTGTAGAGTGGTTGTGTAACCTTGTCTAGTTGTATTCAACACTACATTGCGGAGAGGTTGTATAACCTTGTCTAGTTGTATTCAACACTACATTGCGGAGAGGTTGTATAACCTTGTCTAGTTGTATTCAACACTACATTGCGGAGTGGATGTATAACCTTGTCTAGTTGTATTCAACACTACATTGCGGAGTGGATGTATAACCTTGTCTAGTTGTATTCAACACTACATTGCGGAGTGGATGAATAGACCGTGTATGTGCTTTGAGCACTGATGTGTGGATAGGAAATATTGTCCGTGAGTAATAAAAGGGAAAACTCAGTCAGTGGTTTAGAAATGTGGTTCTTTGATTTGAATTGAATTGAACTGAATTGGATTGAATTGATCTTTATTTTCAAAGGGTAACAAATTGGGCACGCAGGCCCGTCTTACATTCGGCCCTTCCAATCACTCATATTTGGTTTATCAACAGTCCATGATGCATTCACATGGGGGAAAAAACATTGTCACATTAATGTTGTAAGCATAAACAATGCATATTCTCATGTTATGTGACACATCCCCCCTCCCACACACACATCCCGCACCAACCCACACACACATCCCTCACCTACTTACACATCACCCACCCATACCCACACACCCCCAACCACCACACATCCATAACTCACCACACATCCCCCACTCATCCCTCCGCGACCAACGCAGACATCTAGCACCTATCCACACGCACATGCCTTACCCACCCACACGCAATTTTTCACCCACATACCCCAATCCACTCAGGCTCACCCACATACATATGCCCCACCCACCCACACACCCTGCAAGCACACATACACATACCCCTCACACACGCACATCCCGCACAAACACACTCATATCCCTCACCCACTCACATATCGACCACCCATACCCACACATCTTTCTATCCACACACACATTTCCCCGCCCACCCACACATTTCACAACCACCCAAACACCCCAACACCACACACACACATCCTCCACCGACACACATTCCCCCACCAACACACACATCTCCCACGCAAACACAATTCCCCCACACACTCATACCCCACCTACCAACACCCACATATCCCCACCCGCCAAACCCACACATCCCACTACCCACCACCACCCACGCAAACACATCAACCCAATCACACATTCTCCCACACATCCCTCACCCACCCACACGCACCATCAATACTCACATCCCTCCACCCACCAACCCATTCATCTCCGCACCCACCTACACATCCCACACAAACCCTCATATCTCCCACCCACCCACTCACATCCCCACCCGCACACATCTCCCCACCCACACACATCTCCCATACTCCAACACACAACTCCCACCCACCAACACACCTCCACAATCAACACATATACTCCCCATCCACACATTCTCTCACCCACACACAAACACCGACCCACGCACACACATCCCCAACCCACACACCTCTTTCATCCATATACACATCAGCCACACCCATCCTCCAACCCATACACACATCCCCACACACCCATTCACATACCCCACCCACAGATCCCCATCCACACATCCACACCCCCCCACCCACCAATACCCACCCACTCACACACATTTCTCGCCCACACTGACGCCACCACCGACCGACTCACATTTCCGCCCAGAAACATCCAAAATCCATACACTTATTCCCCCACCCACCAACACATCTCTCCACCCACCCAGCCACACACAATTTCCCCCAGCCACACACAATTCCCCCACACACACACACATACCCCTACACACATACCCCACCCACAAACCCATCCTTCAACACAAACACAATCCTCACATCTACACACACACACACATAATGCCTAAAATAATCACCGAAGCTAATGTGAGCAAACTCCCACACTTTTCACACACCTACACTGACGATTATCGTTAGCATTCTCACAGAGATGTAAAAAATGGAGAGCACATTAGGCGCATACATTGTGTAGCGTAAAAAAATAGCGATGTAATACAATAATTTGATTCCTAAAATTGACATAAACATGATGGAATAAGCAGTACACACATTTTTGTCAGTATGTGTTAGAAAATCAAGTGGCAGTAAAAATGATATGTATGATGAGTATACAGAAAAAAATATGGAATAGCACGTCACAAAGCACGTTCTTTAGAAAAATGAGCGAGTTAATTTGACGGACAAACAGGCAAATATGGAAGTTATATAACAGTTAAACACAACTTGATGACTCGAGGGAAATCACACCGAGAAAGACAAGGTATTTTGCTCACATAATACAACATGGTCAAATAAAACAACACGCCTTCTTCTTCTTCTTCTTCTTCTTCTTCTTCTTCTTCTTCTTCTTCTTCTTCTTCTTCTTCTTCTTCTTCTTCTTCTTCTTCTTCTTCTTCTTCTTCCTCTTCTTCTTCTTAACCCAGTAAAGTTTTCTGGGGAGATGTAAAGACATATAAGCGCTCTTTCCAATGCTCTTTACATGTTGTTATTCATCTCTCTAAAGTTGTCCTTGATACCATCTTTCCATCCTTTACGTGGTCTTTCCCTGGCTCTGTATCTATTATATTTCCTCATTGTGGTACTTTGTGATAGACGGTACCAGGGCATTCTTGTGAAATGAACAAACCATTTAATATGTTGTTCTTTAATGAAGTGCATGACTGGTTTCAGATCTAACAACAGCATAGCAATTGAATGAAAACCATAAAGGGAGGGGGGAGGGGGTGTTATAAATTATTTTGATTTGCTGAAGTATAACCTATTTGAAGGCCTGAATGCACGGTAGATTATGTGACGAGTAGTTCCCTCAGAGTAGATCAGACGTCGAAATCTTTCCGACCGCTCGTGACATATATTTTTTGCGGGGGAGTGGGGGGGGGGGGGGGATATTCACTCGCACTCATCTCAGGCGTGTCAATACTACTTCTTGTGTACTTGACTGGGTTGTTTTTTTTTTTGCGTGATGGTTTTACCCAACCAGGCGAACCCATTACAACTTCCGAGATGACATCCGATCGTGACATTTTAGCGTAGCCTGCAGGTGATTAAATTAACACACCCGCTATTGAAGGTCAGTGTCAATAAAGTAACGTATCTCAAAGATATACATTAACATCATCATCATCGTCATCATCATCATCATCATCATCATCATCATCATCATCATCACCATCATCATCATCATCATCATCATCATCATCATCATCATCATCATCATCACCATCATCATCATCATCATCAATATCATCATCATCATCATCATCATCAACAACATCATCATCATCATCATCATCATCTTCATCATCACGTGCCCTGCCAGCTGGCTTAGGCGTTCATGGCTCTCCACAGATCTCGGTCTTTGGTGTTCTGGATCAACTCTGCTGATGATATGCCTCCATGCCGCCGTCTCAATCTATCCAGCATCATTTCTCTTGGTCTGCCTCTCTTCCCCTCGATCTTTCCAGTTGTCACAATTTTCTCCAATATCTTTCTCATCACATGACTAAAGAAAGCTGTTTGTCTCTTTCTTATTGTTGTATATAATGTTCTAATTTCATTAGCCTCTTTTAGGAAATCGTTGCTAGTCACTCTGGCAGTCCAAGGTATTTGCAACATTCGTCTCAGGAACCACATCTCTGTTGCTTTTCCTAATTTCTTCATATACATTCCAAGATTCACTGTCCTACAGTTTCTTCTTCTTCTTTCGTTCGCTTGAAATATGTCTATGACTGCAATGTTGTCTCTTGCATTATTCTAACAGTCTTTTTTAGTTCACTTGGCTGAGTCACCAATCTTGAATTGTGTATACATGTGGTTGCGTAATCTATTGTGTCCCGTTCTTAGGCGCAGAATAATGACTTGTTCTGATCTGTCCATAACGTGGTAGTCGTCTTGAGCAGGTATTGGTGGCCTTCTGACTGATTTGATTATTCTTTTTTTTTTTTTTTGGTGGTATGTAATGGGCACATCAGGCTTTTCGTCTTTTGCTACTTCTTTAGCCAAACGATCAGCTCTGTCGTTCCGGGTACTCCATGGTGGGATGGTATCCAATGTATGGTGACCTTATGCTGACTGCTAAGTTCAGAAAATAGTGTCCTTAGTAGTGGCAATTTCCCAGACAGGAGCGCTTCGAGTACTGATTTTGCATCTGTCAATAGCACCACGTGTTGTGTACCGTGGCTGGTATTTTGTAATTTCTCTATTACTATCTTGATTGCCTCAATTTCAGCATCATAGTTATGGCAGTACTTTCCTGTTGGAACTCTGGCCGTGTTTCTATTATTATTTGGGTATTCTATGTACACTCTCGCTCCTCCATTTCGAACATAATTTTGTTCTGACCCATTTGTGTAGACTCGGATCCAGAGGTCCTGTGGGTATTCGTCATCAAGGAAGCTGAGAGTGGCTGTTCTGCGCTGTATACTGTTCTGTTCTTCCTTGTCAAATATTCCTCTAACTTTTGTCTGGATTTGTAGTGATAGTCTATGTTCGTCTTTCCGTGAATTTCGCTCTGGAATAGTTGTCAGGAGGATACAAACTGTGGACAGATCGGTGGTTTCTCTGCAGAGTTGTTTTGCCTGGTGGATAAAATTACTTCTGTTCAACCGCCCCATAGTTAAGTTTTCAAATCGGTTCTTCATAGGGAGGCCTAGCAAGCTGAGGAACTTTTCTGCTTGTATTAGTGTTTTCGTATCTCTGAGCTCTCTCAGTGCTTGTGTCCTCCCTATTTTCTACATAGCTGCTATAGGGGTTGATATCATCCCTCCTGTGGTGACTCTAAGTGCTTGATTTTGCACCTTGTCCAGCTCTTGTAGTGTGGTTTTTTTCTGCTGAACACCACGCAGTTGACCCGTATTCCAGGTGTAGTCGTATGCTCTGTTGATAAACTTTGCTAAGTATTTTCCCACTGGCTCCCCATGTGGTTCCACTTAGCTTTCTCATGATGGTTATTTTCCTTCTGGCTTTTGCTACTGATTCTTTGATGTGTTTTCTCCATGTCAGCCTGTCGTCGAATGTTACACCAAGGTATGTTGGTTCTTTATCTTCTCTTAGGGGTGTTCTATTTATCTGGATGATCTCTGCCTTTTGTTTCGGAGAGAGGGTAAATAGAGTGGTGCTGCACTTGTCAGTGTTTATGCTGACACCATCTATCCGCCCATGCAACAAATGTATCTACAGCTCTTTGTAGCGATATGGTGGCCACTGATGCATGTTCATTTGTGCTCCATACAGCAAAACTGGTTCTATATAGCATTTCAGCACTCTCTTTCTTACATTCGGTGATAGTGATTTATTGAATAAGATACTTTCCATTTTTTGAAATATCGCTTTTGCTTGCCCTATTCTGCTCTTAATCTGTGTTGTGCATCTTCCATCTGATGTTATAAGTACCTCTAGGTGTTTAGAATTATCCACTTGGATATTGTCCCACCTATTTCTATGTCAAAGCGGTGGAGAAATAATATATATACAGACCTACAAGCACTTGGAATCAACGACTGGCAAGAGAAGGTCAACCAGAGAGACGAATGGAGACGGATTGTATCTGCAGCAAAGAACCTCAATGTCTCGGAACGCTGAAGAAGAAGAAGAAGAAGAAGAAGAAGAAGAAGAAGAAGAAGAAGAAGAAGAAGAAGAAGAAGAAGAAGAAGAAGAAGAAGAAGAAGAAAGAAGAAAAAGAAGCAGAAGCAGCAGCAGCAGCAGCAGCAGGAGCAGCAGCAGCAGCAGCAGAAGAAGAAGAAGAAGAAGAAGAAGAAGAAGAAGAAGAAGAAGAAGAAGAAGAAGAAGAAGAAGAAGAAGAAGAAGAAGAAGAAGAAGAAGAAGATTTCTATGTCACATTTTGGTGTCACCATTTTCGTTGATTTCACCATTATTACTGTTTTCTTGATATTCAAGGAGAGATAAATTGACACATAATAAACATATATATCTTATATATAAATTAGGATCGTCTGTTTGTATGTATCTATGTATGTATGTATGTATGTATGTATGTATGTATGTATGTATGTATGTATGTATGTATGTATGTATGTATGTATGTATGTATGTCCTTTATTTGTTCGCGAACGGCCCATCCGATTGAGATGACATTTTTTACACGCCTTCCTTTCATTCCAGCGCTGCCAACTGTGATATTTTGTTAGTGTGAAATCAGCTTACTCAGTATTATTTCATTTTTCATTTTTCATTATAATTTCATATATCTCAGGGGACCTAACTCTGTAAAAGTTATTTCAAGGGGCATAACTTTTCTGTATAACTTATAGTCATATTGTGGCATCGTTTTCAAAGATTTATAAACTCTTTGTCCATAGTTATGTACCGGCATATGAGTTATAATAAATAATGATACAATCTGTAAGGCATTTTCAAAGTTTTCATAAAAATAATGCACAATGCATAACATTGTAACTCATCGTTTTTTGCTAAAGAAGTTACTGTAGTCATGCAGGTGATTAGAAAGAGTTTTCATTAAAAATAATGGATGGTGTGTGGAAGGACATTCTTTTAAGTTACTTTTTTTGTTGTATGAATTTAATGAGAACTTATATGACTACTTATATAAATTAAATGAGATGCTTCACACCAGGAGCTGGGCGATGCCGGGTCAGACAGACAGACAGACAGACAGACAGACAGATAGTCGGGAACGGGAACTTATATGACTACTTATATGAATTAAATGAGATGCTCCACACCAGGGACTGGGCGAAGCTGGGCAGGGTCAGGCAGACAGATAGACAGACAGATAGACAGACAGATAGACAGTCGGGAACGGGAACTTATATGACTACTTATATGAATTAAATGAGATGCTCCACACCAGGAGCTGGGCAATGCCGGGCCGGGTCAGACAGACAGACAGACAGACAGACAATCAGTCGGTAACGGGAACGAGAACTTATATGACTACTTATATGAATTAAATGAGATGCTCCACACCAGGGTCTGGGCGAAGCCGGGCAGGGTCAGCTAGTCTTATATATAAAAGGCAAACTCCGTCTGTATGTATGTCCTTTATGCGTTCGCGAACGGTCCATCCGATTGAGATGAAATTGTCTACACGTCTTCCTCTCATTACCGCGCTGCCAACTGTCATATTTTTTAGTGTAACATCGGCTACTTACTTAATATTATTTAATATTTCATTTTTCATTATAATTTCTAAATAGCGAGGGGACTTAACTCTAGAAAAGTTATTTAAAGGGGCACAACTTTTAATAACTTTGCTACATAACTTATAGTTATATTGTTGCATGGTTTTCAAAGATTTATAAACTCTTTGTCTATAGTTATTTACAGGCATATGAGTTATAATAAATAATGATATAATCTTTAAGACATTTTCAAAGTTTTTATAAAAATAATGCATAATGCATAACATTGTAACTCATCTTTTTATGCTTAAAGAATGTATCTACAATCATGTAGGTGATTAAAAACAGTTTTCATTAAAAATAATGGATGGTGTGTGGAAGGACATTCTTTTAAGTAACTTTTTTTTTGGGGGGGGGGGGGGGGGTATGAATTTAATGAGACGCTCCCCGCCAGGAACTGGGCGAAGCCACGCCGGGTCAGATAGATAGACAGACCCACCTTTTCGCTGCAGTTATCTACAGGCATATGCGTTATAAACCTCCTCCTCCTCCTCCTATCCCCTCTTCCTCCTCCTACCCTCTTCCTCTTCCCCTCCCCCTCCTCCCTCCTCCCCCCTCTTCCTCCTCCTCCCTCTTCTTCCTCCTTCCTCCTCCTCCCTCCTCCTCCCTCTTCCTCCTCCTACCTCCTCGCCCTCCTCCCTCCTAATCACTCCTCTTCCTTCCTCCTCCTTTCTCCTCCTCTTTCCTCCTCCTCCCTCCTCCTCCTCCCTCCTCCTCCCTCTTCCTCCTCCCCCTCATCCCTCTTCCTCCCTCTTCCTCCCTCCTCCTCCTCCCTCTCTTCCTCCCTCCTCCTCATCCCTCCTCATCTGTATGTATTGTATGTGTGTGAGGTTGGGTGGGGGAGTTGGAGTGAATGGGGGATGTGTGGGTGGGTGGTGGATGTGTCTCATAACATAGTAATATGCATTGTTTATGTTTACAAAATTCATGTGACAATGTTTTTTTCCTATGCACTGTTGATGAAAGAAAGATGAGTGATTGGAAGGGCCGAATGTAAAACGGGCCTT
>JACEFZ010014891.1:397500-416529 GCA_014155875.1 Cepaea nemoralis
AGTGATCGAATGACATGGAGTATCATGACCGCCTACTATTACCGGCATAGCACATGATGTATGGAGTACTTAGTAATAGTAGAGTAGAACTGGTGAAGTAGTGGTGTAGTAGTGGTGTAGTAGTGATGTGGTAGTAGTGTAGTAGTAGTAGTGTAGTAGTGGTGCAGTAGTAGTGTAGCAGTGGTGTAGTACTACAATCGTAGTGTAATAGTGGTGTAGTAGTAGTAGTGTAGTAGTGGTATAGTAGTAGTGTAGTAGTAGTGTAGTAGTGGTGTAGTAGTGGTGTAGTAGTGGTGTAGTAGTAGTAGTGTAGTAGTGGTGTAGTAGTGGTGTAGTAGTGGTATAGTAATAGTGTAGTAGTAATGTAGTAATGTAGCTATAATGTAGTAGTGGTGCATTTGTAGTGTAGTAGTTGTGTAGTTGTGGTGTAGTAGTGGTGTAGTAATAGTGTAGTAGTAGTGTAGTAGTGGTGTAGTAGTGATTTAGTAATAGTGTAGTAGTAGTATAGTAGTGGTGTAGTAGTAGTGTAGTAGTGGTGTAGTAGTGGTGTAGTAATAGTGTGGTAGTAAGTTAGTAGTAGTCTAGCTGTAATGTAGTAATGGTGCATTTGTAGTGTAGTAGTTGTGTAGTAATTGCAGCAGCACGTGAGTGGGTTAGTTATGAATTGAAAGACAGCAAAATAAAATCAGTAAATTACTCTTATTCATAAATACACAACAGAAGAAGTAACAACAAAACTATTTGTCTGCCCTTCATTACGTTCCAGAGATGCTTATGTTGTAAATGACATGTTCCTGTTTGTGAATTTCCGTAAAGTTGACGTAAGCTCAAACAGTTATATTTCAGTTAACGTTAGTAACATATCCTTTCCAAAACGTTGCAATCAACCCGTACATTTATTTGCTATTTATTATTTAATAGACATTCTGTAATTCACTAGTTTGCCTATATCATTTCTGATATTTCAATTAACCAAGCAATTGTCACCTTGATCTACGACGAATGCTGGCTCGTAATATTTGTGAAGGTTGCTTTTCTCGCGCATGCGCTGTGGGATCCAGGCCTGGAGATTATCAATGGTTTGTTAAATATCGGTGACACAGATGGCTCATGCTGTTTGCCAAGATGTCATTGCCTCATGGGACTGTGCCCTTTTTATCTCCACCATTTAGGGAGTTACTGGTCACACCAGGCGTACGTTCTCAAATCTGGGGAGTGCTAGCGGGGAGCGATGATAAGCTGACAGTGCAGATAAGCTCAGCCGAACTAGTGTATACAATGGATGGAGAGACGGGAAGAGACAACTGACGTATATTTATGTACTTGTGTATTAACATTTCATCATCTTGAGCCCTGCCAACTGGCGTAGGCGTTCATGCCCGTCATCAGATCTCGGTCCTTGGTGTTCTCTATAAACTATGCTGATGATATTTCCCCATACCACCGTCTGATTAAGACCAGCATCTTTTCTTTCGGCCTGCCTATGCTTCCTTTTCCATTGATCTGTCCATTTTTTTTGTAGGTGTGTATATCCTGTTTACAGGACATCGCTGTCAACACCAGCATTTGACTGCTATTGTTGATGCCTTGACAAGTTTACATTAAGTAATTTGCCATTGCGTTCTGAACGACCGGCTCCCGTACTAACTAGTTTAAACCCAGTGCAACGAGGTCTGCTGTCAAATCGGTGGCCGTTGTGTTTCGAACGCGGGTAAGCGGTCTTACGAATCGCGTCCTTTCTCCCTCTGCCACGGAGTCCTGCTGATATTCCCAATAGCCAAGAAGTATTCCTATGGCTTCTCGTCACAAGAATAATTAATGCTATTTGTCTATTGTTATAATGTATATAGTGTTCTATTTATATTATCCTCTTCTAGGCAATCGTTGTTAGTTACTCTTGCAGTCCACATTATCACAACCGCATTTCCGCTGCTTCCGAGTTCTTCCTAATTTATTCATTCAGGTTCCATAATTCGCTGCTTACAGCAAAACATGTTCGATATAACACGCCAGTACTCTATTTCTTGCATTACAAGTCATAATCGCATTAGTAAATGGAGGCAAAATGAATTATCTGGACGTATTAGAAAACACACCACCGAGTGGTGAAATACCGATTGCAGACAAAACGGGCTTTCGGAAATAATATACTGGATTACAAGAAAAATATACTTTATTTACCTTAGAATATACATAATCAGAAGCACTCAAAGCTGAATGTGGTACGTTTTGACAACTGATGGTTGTAGAATATTATTCACAACTACAAGAAAGAGATAAATAGTTCTCTTTAGCAATGTGATGAGAAGAGACGCACTGGAGAACAATATGACAATGGCCAGACACAGACCGAGAGAAGAGGTGCGTGATAATC
This sequence comes from Cepaea nemoralis, assembly GCA_014155875.1. Lineage (NCBI taxonomy): Eukaryota > Metazoa > Mollusca > Gastropoda > Stylommatophora > Helicidae > Cepaea > Cepaea nemoralis. The sequence continues at coordinate 399,875 of JACEFZ010014891.1, forward strand.
TACAATAATATTATTAAAGAATATCATCAGTAGAATTGAATCAGAACATCAGGGGCTAAATCCTGTGGAAGGACATGAACGCATCGGCGTCTTGCAAGACACACGAGGATCATTATGATATAAGACACGAACAGTGAAACTGGGTGGAACATGAGACCATAGGATAAACTGACACTTGGGGATGAGAGCCGAGTTGAAACATGAAGCTGTAGGTTAAGATGAGCCCACGGCCGTGAATATTCATTCACCTTTATAACTGCCGCTAGATAGCACACTGCGCTATCTTCAGTTATCCTTTGTGATCCAGTATTTCATGATTAACTCATCATGTTCGCGAATGAATAATGAGCAACGGCTGTATTTCACCACCATGTGTTTGGGTTGGGTGGCATGGCATTTTCACACATCATTCAGTAAGTAAAGTAAAGGGGAGGACCGTTTTAAACACCTTCGATTGTATTTGAGAAATGGATGAAAAAGGTAAACGACACGTTTATATCATTTGGTGCATTGGGTATTTGTTGCTAAAACCATATTTCTATAGACCAAACCATGTATTTCTATGGACCAAATGGAATTCAGAGAGTGATGTTGTCAGTATTTCACCTTTTCTTCCCACACATTTCTTGGTATCAGTAATGCCTATATCATCGAGCCGCTTTGTCACAGGCAAACAATATGTGTCGACTCTTACGACATGTACTGCACGTTATAGTGTTACGGTTCGTATTTTCCCCCGAGGGCCCCGCTAACACACGGGCAAGCACCGATCTCAGACAGTTATGCATTCCATTCTGCTAGCACTAAAAGCTAGTTTTATTGGAAAGAAATGCCGATGTTAGAAAATGCTTTCTATGAAAGCTCTCGACATCCATGTTTATAGGCTGATTTCTTCTCCTCTATCTTTAGATGTTCAGAATCTAAGAACACATTTACTGACCAGTTGATACAGTATAGACACAGAACAGTATCGCAGATCATTTGAGTTGTCACGAGTTGCTACAGTCACCCTCATCAAAGCAAATCCAATGCAGACCGCTGTTCTTTTCACAGCTCGTTGAAAAGACTTCTGTTTCCAACTCAAGACTTCTGTTTCCAACTCACCAGCTACTTGCATTGTCATGCCAGGGATGTTCTTGGTGTCCTGTATCTCTTGCTTAGTCTTCAGTAATCACTTTTCCCATCACTGCTCTCTCTAGACAGCCTTGACTTTTGTTGTGGCCGAAGGTTTGTATTCCCGTATTGAATTAACACACAAAAGCCAAAACCAATATTTTACACGAATGTCCCACATTCGAACAATACCTGTGACTATGTGTTTTAATTCTTTCAGCTTAAATATTATTCATTTATTTAATTCAGATGATATATACCTACAGTGTGCACCTGACTAGATGCAGCGAAATATGCCAGATAGACAATAAATGGTGCAACATATTGTTAGTGGCGTATGTGTTCAAAACATTCTAGTTTCCGAGACAGCATACTGTTGATAATGCACTTGTCTTCGAAGCTTAGACATATAGATACAGAACATTACTTCAGATAGCTGGAAACATATAATCTGCACTGCATTTACCATAGGTTGTGACGACACCATTTACCATAGGTTGTGACGACACCATTTACCATAGGTTGTGACGACACCATTTCACTGAGTTGTTATGGATAACTGTATTTACAGTTATATGACCGGATACCTGTATTTACAGTTTTATAACTGGATAAGTGTATTTACATGTGTATATTATATATGAAGCCGTGTTTACTAAGACAACGCGATGATATGTGAGTTCTTTTGATACTGAGGTCAATAATTCTCTTGTGCATGAATTTGTTATATCAAGGTTTTTGATGATTTTCATATTCCCTGCAGTTTTCCTCAAGCCATTGTATTTTTGCATCATTATATAATTATCTAATACACCTTTTCATCTCTTCATAATTTTCATGTATAATTTTTTTGTCATTTCTTCTTATTTATATTGATGTCTTCAGTTTGTCTAAATGGTTTGTTCAATATTTCCATTCAGACTTCTAGAATTGCAATGTCTAGCTGAATTTATCGTTTATCTCTGTGGGATGTGGATTTTAATTTCTAAGAATATTTCGTTACAATGTCTAGGGGGTATTATTGATTCTCTGGCCGCTGGTTAGAATGCAGGGTGATCAGGGATATATACCACAAATCCCAGGAGAAAAGAGTTCAATCCTTGAACCAATGGCATCTGTGTGTAGGTTTCCCTTCCCACTTCATCACCCTTTAAATTAACTATAGTGCTAGAAGGATATTGATTGCTCACAACATATAAACAACCACTTGTTGGACACCACATTTACTTGTTTTACTTGATGTACACAACAGAATGTTTTGAACACATGCGCCACTAACAATATGTTCCACCATTTATTGTCTATCTGGCATATTTCGCTTACTAACTTCCTCCAGTAGGAGACAAGAAAGATGGCTGCAGCCACCATGGTGGAATGGAGAGGTCGAGAAGGTGTGGCTGGGAAAGAGGCAGGCTGTCAAAGACTGGCAAAAGGCCAGAAAGGCTAACATGCCACAGGTTGAGTTGGCGAACATGAAGACTGAGGTCGTTAGGACGACGACTTTATTCAAATCCTGCGCCAAACAGGCCAAGGCCGACAAATGAGACTAGTTCTGCAGGAAGGTGTGCTCCGAGCAATCTCTTACGACATTCTGGCGCCTCCACAAGAGCATGAACGGTGCTGCACAACGTAGGGGTATTCCAGACTTTCAAGGTACAGACCTCGCATGGAAAAAGTCGGATGCGGATAAAGGTAAGGCCCTTCTTGCACGCTACATAGAACAGACTGACCAGAAAGACGAGCCCGCCAGACAGAGGACCACAACAACACTCTCTCAGTTGTGCGAGGGGGTCGGGACAGACGAAGAATGGACAATCACAGTTGAGATATTGCGTGCGATGCTCAAGAAATCACCTAACACCGCCCCAGGCCCAGACGGCATCCGATATGGTGACCTAATGGTGATATCAGATGATGACATGGAAGAACTGGCCAGAGAATTCAACACCAGTATCCAGAGGGGTCAGGTCAAAGAAGAATGGCTACACAGCTACTTGCTGCCGCTGCCAAAACCGAACAAAGACCACTCCAAGATAAGCGGCTACAGAATCATTACGATGCAGAATACTGTTGGCAAGCTACTGGAGAAAATTGTAGCACAGATTTGCTTGGGACTTGGAACAGCTCTGCTGCTTCCCGCCCACACTTGGAGGATACAGACGCAACAAAGAGTCATGGCTGAATGCGGCGGTCTTTGCTCAAGATGTTTACGAAGGATTTCAGGTCAGAGAAGAGACATGTTCGGCAGCCATAGACTTAGAGGACGCATATAATAGAGTATCTTTCGAGCACTTGATGCAAACCCTCCTCAGACTGAAAGTGCACCCTCACCTTGTACGATGGATAGCTGCAGTTCTACTCCAAAGGAAGGTGGTGCTAAGATGCGGGAGTTGGTCTTCTGAGCCGATAACGATATGTCCAGGATTGCCGCAGGGTTCACCACTGTCACCAGTAATATTCAACGTGTATACGGTGCCGATCACGGAACAACAGTTGGATGGGAGGGGTAGGACTCTATCATTCGTTGACGACATCCTCGTGTATCGACAGGGTCGAGATAGACAGGCGGTTGCCAACTATATGCAGGGCGAACTAGATCGAATTTCCTCATGGTGTGCTGATGCCGATGCCCTTGTCAACCCTGCAAAGGCAACGGTTACATGGTTCTCACTAAACAACCATATTGTGAAAACAGACCTGCCGGCAGTAAGAATGGATGGGAGCATTCTGAGTAGAACCCAGTCAATGACATATCTTGGCGTGAGGCTTGATCGTAGCCTGTCCTTCAGAGATCATGTCGATTATGTCATAACGAAGGCTCGAAAAGGTTTGGCAGCAATGAGAGTCATGGCGACTGCCAATATCGAGCAAAGACTGCTATTACTTCTGTTCCAAGGACTTGTGCTTTCACGCATCGAGTATGCCCTGGCCATCCTCACTGTCAGCCCTACACAGATTGGAAGACTTGAAAAGGTACAAAACGAAGCCATGCGCATCATTTTGGGCTGCACGAGAGACACCAGCTGTGTAGCAATAAGATACCTCCTTGACCTCCCGACAATGGAACACAGGATCAAGATCTGGAGAGCTCGTGCATACTTAAAAATAAGTGCAGATGAGCAGCACCCTCTGCATGACGCTGTATTCAGAGAAAAGGGTGACAGGCTAAAGAGGGGCAAATCATGGATGGGTCGGGCGGAAGATGTCGTCGGACAGGTCTGCAGTCTTACCAGTATCAACCCCGGCAAGGAATGGGTGCCGGTGCCTCCAGCTTTTAAGTGTACCTTCTCCTGCATTATCACACTCGACAGACGGTGCAGAGAGCAGAACCCTGCCGCTGTCAATGCAGAGGTTAACGCGCTCATCTATGATCACTCAGATAGCCCCGAAGTGCTCATCTATACAGATGGATCTGTTGTAAAGCAGCAGAGAAGTGCGTGGGCATTTACAGCCCGTTCAGCGGGCCGAACCGTTCAAGAATCCAGTGGTGCCCACTCTATGACCACGAGCAGCATGACGATGGAGGTGATGGCAGTTACACAGGCTTTCATATGGCTGGAATCACAGCATTATACCAACGTGTGTGTACTAAGTGATTCAATGAGCATGATTCAGAAGGTCGAAGCTGGATCTGTACGTAGACAGTGGACTGAGTCGCTGCGGAAGTCTGTTGTCCGCAAAGTCACCTTCATCTTCGTCCCGGGACATACGGGAGTCGAGGGAAATGAACGAGCTGATAAATTGGCTGGCTCTGCACCCCCTGTAGATGGCCAGCCCATGGATCGTGCCGATGTTATTAACGCCCTTAAAGATATGGCGAGAACAGAGGATTTTGACGCCAGTGATTCCACATCGCTTTCCAGGATGAAAGACCTGGGAGTAAGAATCGGAACAGCCAGACGCGAGAGGTACATCGGGAATCAAAGCGCCTCGTCAACCAACACAGAACTGGCACTATTAGCCACCGAACGCTGATGCATATGCTGGGGGGAGGATCTGAGCACCTATGGACATGTCCGGAGTGCAACGAAGATACCCCAACTGATAACTAAACTATAACTAAACACAACACTTTTGGACAAACAGTTCAGGTATTAACTCAAGATCTGCAGTTACAAATATATATATAGGTGTAATAAACACTATGCATTTTCAGACAGGCATGGGATTCATTGCATTATTACAATATATTACCCAGTGACTCCAGAAAAAAACAAGGTTATTACAAACAACACAACAACCACAAATTGGTTCTGCTAACTCGACTCATTGTACCTAGATAAAATCACATTGGTCTAGGTGCAGAAACCCAACATATATATATTTGTTTCCGACACCAGGTACAATTATCATATTTAAAAATAATGAGTTGATGTCAAAATACTATTTACCTTAACCATCATTGGTTATACCTCATTACCCAATAACACACTCTTTATATGTCATAGAAGAAAGGAAAAAAAAAACTCACACATGAAAACAGTTGATACTAATAATTAAATTAATTAATTATAGTGTTCATTTAGGCATTGCGGATGGGTATTCTTCTCCAGTGCAAAGCAGTTAATGTCAATATTTATCCGTGACAGCAATAAATACTCACAGTCATGTTTAATGTCCACTGAAGTTTGTTGCGGAACTACTTATATTCCTTATTAGGAAATAAATTCACCACATATCTCCTCCGTGGAGCTGAATTCAAGAATTTCTGTTGCGAACGGCTCGGTGTCAGTGTGAAATTGAGGCCTGGGTTGGTCATACCTTCAGGAGATGCATCTTGAGTCTTGGACTAAGGTTCTTCCCTATATCACCATATCCGATGAAAAGGATGCCTACCTTTCAGCGTCTCGGCTTATAATATCCGAATCTCAATTTTGTTCCCACAGATTTTTCACCCACCTAGTCATCAGTCTATAACCTATTCCACCGTTATTGGCATTTAGGCTGACATGGGACCAGCACAGAGTTCTGATTCATTATTTACTTTCAGTGTAGACATACAATTCTGCTTGTTATTCATTTGGTTCATCTGGAATTAATTCCAGGATTCTGCTGCAGGCATGGAACTGAAGAATATTACTCCACCACATATCCAGGGTTGCAAGCCTTCAGGTGATTCCTGTGGTTGCAGGCGTAGAGGCATTTACTCCGCTAGCTGCTTTCATATGGTCTTTTTTATGTGTTCAGGTTTGGGAACCTTGAGGTAATCTGGTGTAGGTATGGTTTTCAGTTGGTACCTTGGTTGTATTGGTTCAATGTCTTCTTCCCATTTGTTTGAGTGGGTGTTCATAGCTAGAACTTGGTGTTGCATGGCTGGAACCTTATGTTTGACTGTTGCAGCTGTGAGATGTTCTTTCGAAGACTTATCTATTGTGGATATTAACTTGGTAATCCAACCAACAGTTGAAGGTTACTCACTGTTGTTAGTTTTAGTAACTTGAAGAAGGATTGTCCCAGTTTCACTGACTTGGTTGAATGATGAGGCCATAGGTGATACTTCTCAGAAGTAACGCAAACGATACACTGTTGTCAGTACTCTGATGATCTTCATCTTTGTAGATTATTAGATCTTGAAGTCCATCCTGGATATTCCTACTAAAATAGGACTTAATCACTCACCCAGTCAGTTGTCTTCTAATTTATCTGTTGCTCGCTATGGAGCTATTGAGCGCAGCAGTCCATGGGTATTTCTAGATGCAGACTATGGTTAGGACATTCACTTTCTGGCTGTTGACCCAGGATCCAGGTGTAGTGATATTGTCCAACCACATTCAACCACCACCTGCTTCTCTTCTATAGAAAAGGGATGACAAGAATACAACACGAGCATTAACCTACTGTGTTATGATAAAAGTTTACAACACAATTACAAACACAAATACAAAACAATAAGGGGAGAAGGGCAAAGGAGTGGGTGTCCACGTTCCACTGTCCCTCATTGCTGAGTAGAGCCATTCTGACTCTTCATAGTGGGTAAGGTATTTTCTCACTTATATGTTGTTCTGTTGTTACTGGGACTATTGGATGGGTGAAGTCATTCTGTCCATCCAACATGTTGATATTGTCTCTCTCATTACTTGAAGAGAATAGCCTATACAGAATCCCTGTGGTTTCTAATGCCGCGTCTTCCTTTCGGCACCATAATCATCACTAGGTCAAGACTATTCAACATTGGCGTCTTAAGTATTGACATACACATGGATTCTTACATCAACATCCTCTAATCCCAAGGTGCAACATTAAAATGTATATTCCCACAGGAAAAAGTAACAATCAGCACAGAGAAAATTCTCATACCAGAAAAAACATACATGAACATTTCTCTGATATTAAGTACATGATAATCATATATAATAATTTAATCATAAAATTTAATGCCGGAGCCAATGGTTTTGAATTTTTCTTCAGGGGTTAATCCATAACTAAAACATATATTGTTTTTCCCCACTGCGTACCGCAGATGAGCATAGTAGCCGCTGTGATATATTTTGTCAATGACTGCTATTATTCGGAGGGTATTTATTAGAATAACTTATGCCGCATGGTCCAGTATTCTGAATATTGCAAGCAATTTATTCACATCAATCTTCGCTTCTGTTTCTACTACAGTGAGGCGATGGGGATTGAATCCTATCCGAACATGCATTTACATCACGCGTTTACTTTAATTGTTCATGAATTTATATTCTCAAACATGGCATTCTCCTAACACTATTTTATGAAATGATTATATGTTCCCCACTCATGCTGAGTGGTTGATAATCTGTTAACAAAAGGATAGTACTAAAATTTAGCACTATAGTTCCAAGTTACAGATTATGATGTGGCGAGCATTTTATCCCCTGACTAAGAGTCAGGAATAGGCGTAATCATTCGTATGTCCCCGCATGGATAAAACACATTTGAAACTGTACTTTAGAGTTCGATCTCTACAGTACATAGATTATTTGCAGATTTCTAAGCATAAAAAGTGAGATAATGTTCACAGTGCATAGAAGTTTTAACATAGGAATATGAAATTGACAGACACAAGTTCTCTACTGAAGTATGTAATCAAGAGTCTGTTCCCACCTTGAGAAAATGCCTAGAATGTGGTTTTTACCTGAGTTTGATACTTTACCGTACACATAATATTTCTAGGTTATAAGCACGATTAGTTAGATATAAGTTCATAATGCCTATAAAAGATTTTAACATAAGGATTTGAAATGGTAAGACCTAGGAAAATTTACAGCTTGGTAGAACATGTGCTTCATTGGTAAAAATAAAATCAGACTCTAGCTTACAAGAACTGTTGAATTATCATTCTAATTAATTCTTAATTAACACACTGGTATATGTACTTTATAAAAATACATGAATACATTTTAATAATGTAGATATAACATACCAATAGTTGCAGAGACTGATATATTTCTAAGGCAAAATACCTTCTCCCCGAAGGGAAAGGTCGACTTTCTTGTGTGCTCTCTTGACTAGAAATGGCCGCTTCAGTCTTTGTTTTCCCCCTCGCCAGGATTGGCCAGGTACGGGAGAGAAAATAAGCCAAAATAAATTTAGCTGTGCCACGGTCAGTCTATTGCTGTTTTATTTTCTCCTACATTAAGTAAGTTACTTAAACAGTAATTGTAAGGGGTTGTTTATTTTTAAAGGGAGTCAATAAATAGGAAAGGGTAAGGACGTTTTATTATATCACAATCTCCTTACTTTTAAGTGTACAAAATAAATATCACAGTCAAGGGTTCTTCGTGTAAATTTGAAATGTATTACTTTATATACCGGATCCGTGGCGAAGAGGTTACGGACACGGTACGTGATCCCGCATACCGGCGTTCGAAAAGCAGCTGCGTGCGATTTGTTAAAGGACCGCGTTGCGTTGATGTTTTACGAAATGGTATGTGTGCCGGTTGTTCAGAAAGCAATGGTAAACTACTGATCGTAAACTTGCCAAGACATCACAACATCAAAAATGCCGGTGTTGACTGCAACGTCCACTAAAGACTATGCAGCTAGTTTTTTATTAGGTTATATTTATAATGACTATAATTAATCTATGACTACTGAAACAGTCTACATTGGGTGTAGGTTATTGCGAACTTTAATACATTTCTAAATCTTCCGTTGATGAGGATGTAGTGAATCTGGTGTATGATCTTATTATCAGGACTCCGCCATATCCATAACCGTTTCGGATGTTGTTGGTATCAGTTTTATCCAATAATCATATACACTGTAACGCTCATTTTCCCACTGTACACGTCTGTCACATGTGTAATTACTATCCTTCAGTTCATAAATACCTGCTGTACACCCATCTTGTCAAAGTTTTGTTGGTTTCCAAAATTAGCAATTAGAACATTCATTATTATATTGTTTTAAAAACCTTTTGCTTTTCTTGGAGGCATTATCTATGCCATTATAAATACAAAGTGTCAGTTCTTAGTCAGATATGTGCGACATTAGGTGGTATGACCTGATTTCAGTTAGCGCCGAATGTTGGAGAAGCTCACCAAACCGGACACCCAACATTGTGCCAAAGGCTTTGGACGGAGGAGCATGATTGGGAGGGTTCACGCCTTATCCTGGTGGGAGAAAATTCAACCTAAAGACGGAGGAGCGTGTTTGGGAGGGTTCACGCCTTATCCTGGTGGGAGAAAATTCAACCTAAAGACGGAGGAGCGTGATTGGGAGGGTACACGCCTTATCATGTGGGAGAGTACAATCCTTATCCTGGTTCGAGAAACTGCAACCTAATGAGAGAATGCCATGGCAGAGCAGACCAAACCACAAGCTTGGTCTCAACTGCTCTAGGATGAAAGCTCCGACTTATGGACAGTTAAAGCATTTCTTTGTTGAACCGGCAGCTTCTGCAGCTTGTCTTGTTCCAGGTGTATTGATGTTACCTTTCCTCTGGAGTAAACTAAGCACACCAAGAAAGGGATCAGACTGCATGGTATCTAAAATTCAGCCAAGACTGTGTGTTATGGAGATGTTATTATGCATTTGAAGCCCAATATAACAATTTTCTGTCAATACGGTAAGGTGCCAGTATAAAATGCATGCATACTGTCATCACTACTTTCTGTGTTGCGGAGTGTGCTTGAATGTCGTCAACATCAAGACGTCATCCAGTTAACTTTACTAGTGATATTCTATCTGACACTGTCAAGTATCCTTAAATAGATTCTGATCTTTCCAGGCGCGTGATAAGTACTCCTCGTCGCTAGTGTTTCTTTACGTAGCCAGTTTATTACATGCATATATATTGCCAGTACAAAAGTATACGGCTTAGATAGCCTCATACAACATTATACCTGAATGACATTTTACAGCATTGTACCTCATTGACACCTTACATACAACATTATACCTGATTAACATTGTACATACAACATTATACCACCGTGACATCATCCAAATAAAAGCAACGACGACTAATTCTCCGGACAAAACAGGACAGAACGACTTCCTTCAAACAGCATTAAACCATACACAAACATGGTTTCTCCATTCGGAACCTGGGTTTAACAAGTAAGCTTTTCCATTTACCAGCAGGAGACAACAGTTAAGCTGAGTAACTTCTGACGTCATCAAGTAAATGAGCTGAAATGAATACACGGCTGATATTGATTGGCATCCACGGTAGAGGAAGAGAAAGAAGCCGATGTTAGAAAATAATAGATACCATTTTGGCTGTATAGATTATATCTACAAGTATCTCAGGTTACAACAAAAGTGACGAGTATTCGGCAAAGTCAATAGAATGGCTGTGCGTGCACATACAGTAGGGTTGTATAATTACCACGGTTGGCATGTAATCCATATGTCGAAATGACTCAAGCTTTCGAGCGGGTGCGCTGAATGTTCAGCGAGCAGTCGTTGCTGAAAATCGTGAATATTTGAACGTCAACTAGACGGTTCCCAAAAGGTGTCTCCTGGGGGTCGCATTTTCTTTTTGGAGATTTGGTATATTCTGACTTTGTAAACAATAATATTATGAAACACCATACAATCAAAGAAACAAGGAGACTAATAGTAGTTTTACATAACTTTCTAAATCGAAAAAAAAGAAAAAAACAACAACTGTTAGTTTGATCATAATACATGAAAGAATGTAAATTTATAACTTGACAATATTTAACAAGTGAATGTCTGTTGCGAAATCTCTGAGTCTATTCTTATTCGAAGTGCCCAATCACACAAGCAGACTCTCATGTAATGTACCAGAGCAGCCGTAACGTAGTGGCCAGACACTTGCATGTCCGTCCGGTGGATATGTCTTCGAATCCGTATCGAGACAGATTTTCTAAATTGACCTGGAGCCCAGGTCAATCGAGTATAAAATGTCTTATAGCTACCAGGAAATGTCTTGGGAACTAAAAACGGCAGGCAACATTATGACAACTTGTGTTGCCGAATGGTGCATACAAATATGAGTCTGGCACCATGTACCCAACATGCCGCAGGCCGTGTAAGGGGACCTATGCTGGTATTCTTGACCACAAAGTCAGATCCCTGCTACAGTGCAAGAAATGATGTCTCGCTGCTTCGGAATCCCCTGTCTACACGAAGAACCAAAAGAATCGATCGTTTGACAAGTACAAGCTGTTCGAGGTACTGCCACTCCGATTACCCAGATTGACGGCCTCGGATATAACCAGTCAAGTCTGAGAACTGGGCGAGAATTGGTAGCATCGTGTAACTTTGTTTAAGGACGTTGACGTTGTTTGAAGTTGAAAATACAGTTCAAAGACGCGAGGATCGATTTCATTGCACTGGATTTTTGGTTTGTTTTTATGATAATTTCACTGAGAACGAAAGCACAACCATCTGAGCCGGCTGTACTGCGTCACAACGGATCTCCTCAGATGTTTTTGCCGTTTGAACTGATCAACTCGAATATTTGTTTTGACGACGTTCACTTGCCTTGTGGTGTCTGTGGAAAAGGGAAAGGTACTCCTTCTTCAGAAACTGCAGCTGAAGTATGAAAAGTCAGGCTGTCCTCATATAATAGGCCGTGGCAAGATAGGTTGCGATGACCAGATCGTTTCTCACTCTTTTTATGTCCTTCTCATCAAATTTCATGAAAGTTCACACAAAAATATTTAACTACATAAACATTTAAAGAAAAATTAGAGTCGAGAAACATATTTTTATGGAGGTGCGTTGACCCAGAGGAAGACCGCTTGGTACTACGTCTGCTTTCATAGTTATGCATGCAATTGCTACAGCTTTGCTAATGCAACAAGCTAACAAGTATGCATGTACAGTCGTCCGAGTTTACATTATCATCATCATCATCATCATCAGCCCTACCACCACCATCATCATCAATGCCGTCATCATCATCTCCATTGTCAACATCGTCATCTTTATCATCATGTGCAATAAGCGTAGGCGATAATGGATCGACAACATACACGATCACAAGTACCTAGAATCATGTAATTGTTCTGATCCCAGTTAAGAAATGTGCCACAACCCTATAGGTATTGATCTCTTCATCCTCATCTCACTTTTCGCAGTTGCAAGATGTCACTACATTTTCAAAGGTATGTCTCCAGATAATGTGTCTAAATCCCAACGAAATGAGGAGCCTTGGAATGTGATCAACATAGAACAATTAGTATAATGAGTCACATCACAAAGATTGTGCTACGAATTATCATGCAAAGAGTGAGGAAGAACATACAGCCTGAAATAGGGGAAGAACAATGTGGGTTTGTAGAAGGTAAGGGTAAGTAGTGGGTTAGCGGGTAACTAAGTCGCATTTCAGGAGTACTCCTTATAAAATCCTTATATAAAAAGTATAGCTCCTGCGCCGTGACGTAAAAAATCGACTCCCCCGGGGCAAGGGATATAACTTACGAATACATAATTGAATGATTTTTTTTTGCGTTATTACCTCCCCTTTTTTGGGTTGAGAATGTTATTTCTTTTTTTAATGTAATGATTACTGATAATTATTGTTTTAGTGGGTGGGGTTTAAAAACTAACAGCATGTTATTGATGGTGTTTTAGGGTTACAGTGCTTTTCCTCCTCAGTTTCTTCCCCCTTTATTTTTCTCGTCTTTTTTATCTATATAGGGCCGGGCGTAACACTATCAACATTACATTGGTGCCGTGTAAGGGTTAGGGGTACAATGCATCTCCGCGGGATCGTCTAGGGTGCGGGTGAACGTAGGGTGTGGACGCAGGGGTGGGGTGCGAAGGGGGCGGCGCATGGGGTGGGGCGAGGGGGTTCGAACCCACGAGCCGCGCCGAGTGTCATAGGATAAGTAAAAGGTAAGTAGGCTTGGTATATGGTATGTAGAGAGTCGTAACGGTTTATTCACTATCATCATACGAGTTACAAATGAAAACCTTAAAAAGTAAAGATGGTCGGTTATACTGGGTGTAGTGGGTATGGCTTAGTGAAATTCGTTGGTAAGGGATGGATAGCGGTTAGTAGTGATATGTAGAGGGTTGCAAGGGTTTAACACTATCAGCAACGGGTTACAAATGAAAATCTTAAAAAGTAAGGATGGCCGATAGTATTGAATGTAATGAGTATGGATTAGTGAAATTCGTTGACAAGAGGTGAGTGAGTGGGGAGGGCTAGATAAGTACTTCTGAGCATTGTTACGGGGTAGACGAGTGGCGGGGTTGCTAGATAAATACTCCGACAGCCATTTTAGAACAACCGAGGTTAAGGCTCATAGTAAAAACTGAAGCATGAACTCATAGTCGACTGACTTGAAGGTGAGCTCCTGGATGACTCAGCGCAAGGCGATGTCGGTGGTGAACATGATTGAACGTATTCAGCTATGTTTTGGGGAAAAACATGAATGACTCATCGTGACCTAACCACGGTATATATGCCCAGACATGTTTTTGGGGTGGGACTGTAAACACTCTAAATCAACGCATGGTAAGACCACGGTATAACGATACAAACCGCTGACTATACATGTTTTAATGAGAATATCTAGGTGTTTTACTGTATAAGTCTAACCGGATTGCACTGGTTATTGTATAGTTTGACTCAGCGTCATTATAAAGGAGCTCAAAGGTCGGCTAAGGACACTGTGTTTGCAACAAGGGCTATCGAAAATACCTCACTAAAGAAACAGCTGTGGTAAGTAGAGTGTGATATACAGAGTCGCTATACGACGTAGTAGTCTCTCAGACCATACCAGCATAGTACAACGGCGATAAATACTAGCTAGTAGTCGGCAAACTGACGCTCTTACCACGGAAATTAACGCTATACTAGTGTACTGTGGTGAATACGGGTTTATACAATAATAATATATGTAGATGACTACTGAAAGCACAGGTGACCTACTAATCTATGTGAGTGTCTGTATTCTCGGTCGTCCTTATGCTTTCTGTGATGTAGGGTAAGTGATGGTAGATGATGTGGTGCATTCTAACTATGTAATGAACAAATGTGTTTTTCACTAAAGTATATCACCCATGTTTTTTATGTTTTCCGTTTTTCTGTTCACTAAAAGTATCCTGATTCTGGTTCGACAGATTTGAACATAAGAGGAGACACATCAACCACGCAGTGTTGGAGCAACGCAATTCTGTCACTCACAGAGGTATGTGTAGTAGGGGGATCAAGTCATTTACTTGTCTCTCCTATCTCCACTAAGTGTATTGAACAGTGTAAGACGAGGATCTATGGTCACTAATTACGTAGCCAGCCACAAGGACGTCATCTTTCTGCGCACTAACTTATGCATATGAAACAGGATGTATCATGTATTCAACTATTCAGTATTTATGGATCATATTTCCGCTCATTAAAGTACACTGGTTCTCCAGAGTGAAAAGGCGCTGACACAAACTGAGCTGTCTGAGTGAAAAACTTGCAGCCACAGGACAACTTAGAGTCATTCTCTGTGGTCACTAATGTATCAATGTAAATCACTAAGATACACGGTCTCAAAATAATGTGTCTCTTCACATTGTGCCAAAGCTACATAAAAATCAAATATGTGGTGTCAAATTCATGTAAAGCTTACAATATGATATCCCTTGTGTAAAAATCTTTATCGTTTCACCAGAGTGAAAATTTGCTGACATAACCAGGAAAAATCTACCATTACTGAGGTACATACAAGAAAAAGAAATCTCTGACAGTCTACCACAAATTATTGGTCTGCATTCACCATTGTTTTTCACTAAAGGAGCAGCACTAAATATTTCACTCCTAGGCATTAGGGGGCGTATTCGCCTTTGCTCATTAGTATAGTACACCTCGATATGCCATATAAATAACACAAAGAACAGCATTACGAAACAGGCCGCTGCTAGCACAAGAGGAAAAGCATATAGTCACGGAGAAGACCCATTGTAAGGACGGGATAAACAGAAACAAATAAATATTTTACTACAAAGGACAGCAAAAGATCAAAATATTCCTTTTAATATGTCTTAAAAGTTATGTGATATGAAATAATTTCTGTAGATATACTATAGTCATGATTGTCTTATGGTTGTGAAAAAATGTAAAATATAATGATTTTACCACTTCTTCACAGCTATTTGGCGACCAGTGCTTACAACGACTTGCGAAAACGTGAAAAAACTACAGGAAGCTACACAAAACATATTGTGGTGTATCACTATACCTTAGTCATTGCAGCGACACGAGATTATTGCGCTGTCACTGAATCGTTTTCTAATACCACAAGCGACAACTGTGTTGGATAATAGTGTCGTAGTATCACAACTCACACATCGGCTACCGGAACCAACTTATTGCTTTATCACCGTATCATCAAATACTACTACATTTTTCTATCATGATGGCCACCAGTCAGAAAAATAGCTATCTATGTCCCACCTGTGGTAAAAACTTTACAGAAAACCGCAATCTTACACGTCACATTAACACCGTACACAAAACCGCAACTCATACATGCCACCTCTGTGGCAATCTATACAACAGAAAAGACAACCTAAAACACCATATAAAAACACATCATCAGACTTCATCAACAACAACACCCGCATCAAGCACGGACACTACACCATCAACAGCAAACACGGACAATACACCCTCAACAACAAACACGGATACTATACCCTCATCATGCAAAAGAAAAGCATCAGCAGACACACAACCATCAAAAAACCATAAACACGATAACGAGCAAGTGGTAGCAGAGGAAGCCGACGTAGAGATAGATGAGGAAGTAGAGATAGATGAGGAACTAAAGACCTTAGACAAACTCCCCGACGACGACGACATCCAACAGACATATAGAGACAACTGGGCAGCCCTTAGGACACATCAGAACATCAACAAACATATATCGACCTACAACTTTTTTCACCGACCAGACGCAGTACTACCAATAGACTGGACCGAGACATTAAAACCAGTATTTAGTAGTCAGACATGCCGCTTTAAGATAAATTATAGCCATCACATGATTTTAAGACATAAAGAGACGAATGAACTTAGATGTTACCATTCATCGTCAAATAATGCCTGTGCACTCGACGTCCCCTTTTTAGTAAACAACGAGCAAGAATTTGATGAAACT
>JACEFZ010014892.1:0-127500 GCA_014155875.1 Cepaea nemoralis
ACAAATACACACTATTCACACTACACACATCACAAAGTATGTAAGACATACAACAAATACACACTATTCACACTACACATCACAAAGTATGTAAGACATACAACAAATACACACTATTCACACTACACATCACAAAGTATGTAAGACATACAACAAATACACACTATTCACACTACACATCACAAAGTATGTAAGACATACAACAAATACACACTATTCACACTACACATCACAAAGTATGTAAGACATACACAATAACACACTATTCACACTACACATCACAAAGTATGTAAGACATACAACAAATACACACTATTCACACTACACATCACAAAGTATGTAAGACATACAACAAATACACACTATTCACCACTACACATCACAAAGTATGTAAGACATACAACAAATACACACTATTCACACTACACATCACAAAGTATGTAAGACATACAACAAATACACACTATTCACACTACCACATCACAAAGTATGTAAGACATACAACAAATACACACTATTCACACTACACATCACAAAGTATGTAAGACATAACAACAAATACACACTATTCACACTACACATCACAAAGTATGTAAGACATACAACAAATACACACTATTCACACTACACATCACAAAGTATGTAAGACATACAACAAATACACACTATTCACACTACACATCACAAAGTATGTAAGACATACAACAAATACACACTATTCACACTACACATCACAAAGTATGTAAGACATACAACAAATACACACTATTCACACTACACATCACAAAGTATGTAAGACATACAACAAATACACACTATTCACACTACACATCACAAAGTATGTAAGACATACAACAATACACACATTCACACACTACACATCACAAAGTATGTAAGACATACAACAAATACACACTATTCACACTACACACATCACAAAGTATGTAAGACATACAACAAATACACAACTATTCACACTACACATCACAAAGTATGTTAAGACATACAACAAAATACACACTATCACACTACACATCACAAAGTATGTAAGACATACAACAAATACACACTATTCACACTACACATCACAAAGTATGTAAGACATACAACAAATACACACTATTCACACTACACATCACAAGTTGTAAGAATACAAAAATACACACTATTCACACACACATCACAAAGTATGTAAGACATACAACAAATACACACTATTCACACTACACATCACAAAGTATGTAAGACATACAACAAATACACACATATCACACTACACATCACAAAGTATGTAAGACATACAACAAATACACACTATTCACACTACACATCACAAAGTATGTAAGACATACAACAAATACACACTATTCACACTACACATCACAAAGTATGTAAGACATACAAACAAATACACACTATTCACACTACACATCACAAAAGTATGTAAGACATACAACAAATACACACTATCACACTACACATCACAAAGTATGTAAGACATACAACAAATACACACTATTCACACTACACATCACAAAGTATGTAAGACATACAACAAATACACACTATTCACACTACACATCACAAAGTATGTAAGACATACAACAAATACACACTATTCACACTACACATCACAAAGTATGTAAGACATACAACAAATACACACTATTCACACTACACATCACAAAGTATGTAAGACAACACACAAATACACACTATTCACACTACACATCACAAAGTATGTAAGACATACAACAAATACACACTATTCACACTACACATCACAAAGTATGTAAGACATACAACAAATACACGCACGCTATTCACACTACACATCACAAAGGATGTCAGGTATACAACGAATTGTTGTTTGTTTTTGTCCCGAAACGTTTTCCTGATGTCTGTGATGTAATAACCGCCATTTTATAGGCGGTGAGCAAGGAGAAATAGGTGGCCAATCTCTCCCTCACGCTGGCAAGAGACGAGCCCTGGCGTGGAACTCGCGTCCGACAGTGCTCATGACACTACCAGCGGAGTGTGCTGTCAGCCCGTCATATACAAACGCCTTTAAGACATACAAACACAATCTATCACAACGTCTTTAGCACATACATACATAATCTATAACCACGTCTTTAAGACATACAAACACAATCTATAACACAACATCTTTAAGACACACAAACACAATCTATAACAACGTCTTTAAGACAAACAAACACAATCTATAACCACGTCTTTAAGACATACAAACACAATCTATAACCACGTCTTTAAGACACACAAACACAATCCATAACACCGGCTTTAAGACATACAAACACAATAGATACATACTAATGCAGTGGTTCTCAACCGGTGGGGAATTCCCCCGCCCCCCCCCCCTATCCCAGGGGGAATTCTAGGGTTTCCAAGGGGCGGGGAGGGGGGGGGGGGGTTAGATTATAAGATTAATAAGATTATTTCAAGATTGCGTTAATACAAGAACGGATTACTTGATATTGTTTTTCCCTCCATACAGCTGGTTCCACACTGAACGGTGTAGCAAAGAATGTTCGGTTCTTTACTTCTCGCCCTTCTGAAAATCGTTTTATAACGTAAGTAGGCCCGCAAATCATCTTTTATGTTGACGTCTAGACTTGTTCTGATATGTGTTATTAAATTTAGCTTCCATTTTTACGTATACTGTGTAGGGGCAAAGGAGGGGGATTTATAGAGAGGAAATACGAAAGGGAGGAGGGGGGGGGGTGACATTCTGAGCATATGGTGAAGCGGTGCATGGGCCAAAACAGAAGGTTGAGAACCTCTGTACTAATGTATCGAAACTTAAACTTTCATTTTCCTGTTGCGTTATTGAACACTTCCAGATTTGAAGCACTGTGCTAAGCTGAACATGCTACAGTCTAGCCATGACACTATCTCCCCACCCGGATGTCTTCTATGTTTGTCCCACACTACTCGCCTCTGTCCCCACCCGGATGTCTTCTATGTTTGTCCCACACTACTCGCCTCTCTCCCCACCCGGATGTCTTCTATGTTTGTCCCACACTACTCGCCTCTCTCCCCACCCGGATGTCTTCTATGTTTGTCCCCACACCTACTCGCTCTCTGTCCCCACCCCGGATGTCTTCTAAGTTTGTCCCACACTACTCGCCTCTCTCCCACCCGGATGTCTTCTATGTTTGTCCCACACTACTGCCTCTCTCCCCACCCCGGATGTCTTCTATGTTTGGTCCCACACTACTTGCCTCTGTCCCCACCCGGATGTCTTCTATGTTTGTCCCACACTACTCGCCTCTCTCCCCACCCGGATGTCTTCTATGTCTTTGTCCCACACTACTCGCCTTATGTCCCTAATTGTCGTCTTCTTTCTTCCTTTAGTCGCTCTATATTTAGTTTCTCTCGACAATTCCGAATTCAAGACTTTCAATTATTATGTTTTTCCCTCAGTGCGTGTCCTGCACAGTACCAGTGTCTGCTTCTTACCTCTTGCTTCATTGAAATCTAGTTAGTTCTCTTCATGAACTCCATATTGGATATTCTCTCACACCCAACGTTTACAGATGCCCGGTTTTCCGGGACAGTCCGGAATTTTTAAATTAAATAATTCGCTGGCCTGAAAAATGCTTTCGGAACGTCTGTTTGTCCCGTTTTTGTTTCTTATCAAATGACAAATTTAATTAAATGGAACTGTTTCTCGATTTTCAGTTGATTGAACTGTTTAACTGTTTGATTCTAAGAGTATGAATGAAATTACTGGAACTGCAGTAAAGCTGTGGAAATGTAAACCATATAAAATAACACAAAGTAATGCAGCTTTACAGAACACAGTTACGGAAAACATAAACGTTGGGGCGTCTAGCCTTCATCGGCAAACGAATACACAAAACACAACATACAAACACGGGCATCACGGCCAAGGATTCTGAGATAAGAAGCATATGTTTTTAATGTTTTCCATTTTCTTGTCATTATTAATATATTTTTTTCAACCGTCCATTCTTCTCATTCGATAAGTATGCCTTAATGTAATCAGTGTAGTGTCTTCGTGTTTATATGTTGTGTTGTGTGTATTTGCTGATGAAGGCTAGTCGTGCAACTTATATGTCTTCCATTATTGTGTTCTGTAAATCTGCATTCATCATCATCATCATCATCATCATCATCATTATCTTCACACTTCTGCCGTCAAGCGTCGTGGGGAGGAATAATTTGCATTCCAGCTCCCGATGGGCGGCACAGGGTTGTGTCATTCCGTGTGGTTGTACAATGTCTTTGATGTCGTCAATCCATTTCCTTCTTGGACGTCCTCGTGGTCTCGTCGCAGATGATCTTTGATGTAAGGCCAGTGATGGTAGTTGATGGTGTTGCATTCTAGCGACATGGCCAAACCACTTGATCTTCTGTCTTTCAATAAATGTGGCACAAGGTGTTGATCCCACAGTCTGTCTGATAACATCATTTCTTGCTCGGTCTCAGATTGTTGAATTGGCAGCTCTCCTCAGGCATCTCATCTCACAGGTGTTGATTTTGCAAAAGTGTGATTTTATATTTGATTCTAAGAAAACGTGCCAACGTCACGGTCACAAAGTCCGGCAACTCCAGTCACACTGATAGTAGGGAAAGTTAAGCCACACACGCAAACAATTCAGTCCAGCACTACTAGAAGTAGTGTGTATGGACTACGCTTGAGTTCAAAGCGAGCCAGAGCAAATAAAAAAAAATACAACCTTGTCCAACCACTTTGTCCCTCTATTGACCGCAGGCACGTGACAATGGCTTCGGTAAGTGATCAGTGACGGTTGTCATCCTGGCAACGATTCCGGTCCTTACAGCTGAACTAATCTGACGTTAGAGTTGAATATTTTAAGTTTGACCTTGGTTTTAACTTCCTGTTGGTTTACAAATTTAAAAAAAATCCACACACACACGCACGCGCGCGCGCGCACGCACGCAAGCGTAAAGGACCCGTTTACACGCATTCAGCGCACTGAGCTCATGGTAGTACACCCATATTTGTCTAAACCAATCGGTCTCGGCGTGTGACGTGTTCAGCATCAGGCCGATCGCCTCCACGTCCAGGCATATTTTCTGGTGTCCATTTCAGACTGGTTCGAGCTGACAGTCCACGTTAAGGTTAGCTACATGTCCTTTACAGGACGTCGCAGTCAAATCTGCCATTTTGTGACTGTGATTTGCTTAGCAAGTTTACTTTAAATATTTTATCCATGGCTTTTTGAACGATCAGCATTCATACCATTGTATGACAGCCAATGCAAAGCAGTCTGCTTTAATTTGTCAAAATCCGTTCCAATGCGGATTTGAACCCACACTCTGGGCAACGTCTAGCCCACACACAGCCGCCACTCCAATACACTGGCCCCCACACAGCCGCCGCTCCCACACACTGGCCCCCACACATCCGCCGCTCCCACACAGCCGTCGCTCCCACACACTAGCCACCACACAGCCGCCGCTCCCACACACTAGCCACCACACAGCCGCCGCTCCCACACAGCCGCCGCTCCCACACACTAGCCACCACACATCCGCCGCTCCCTCACACTGGCCAGCGTCTAGCCACCACAAATCCGTCGCTCCCACACAGTTCCAGCGCAGCGACAACTTCTCTTACCTTGTGTATTCTTATTTTGATTTTGAGTCTTTTGCGTTCGCTCGCCTTTAACCGAAGCGTAGTCCATAACTCTACTGCTAGCAGCACTGGGCTGAATTTTGCGTGTGGATTAGCTTTCCCTATTGCCTGTGTCTATGGCCATCAGGCGAACCCACTCCGACTTCTGAAGTACTGGTAATTTACGTCCCCAAGTCAAGGACGAGAAGTCAACATTTTAATTTAACTGACCGGTGTAGAGGCTGAACTCCCTACCTCAGCATCATCACACCGGAAGTTTAAGAACGGGCGCTCTTATCTATTCTGCCACGCCGACCTCCTCTTATTTTGATATCTCTGCCTGTTTATGGATGAATCAGAGATACAGAAACAACCTTCTTTAGTCATAAGATGAGAAGAGAGGAATTTGGGTATATCGTGACAACTGTAAAGATCAGTGAGGAAAGAGGCAGAAGCATAAAAATAGAAATGATACTGGATGGGCTGAGGCGGCAGCATGGAGGCATATCATGAGCAGAGTTGATGGATAACACCAAGGATCGAGTTCTGTGGAGAGTCATGAACGCCTATGCCAGCTGACAGGGCACGTGATGATGATAATACAACATGTTTATGTCTGGCCAATCAACCGAAACAAATACCGTGGAAATACTGCCCCGGGCGGGCTAAGTTACGCCAGGACGCAGGCAACAACATCAAACACCGACCCGGCTGTCAGCGACGGTAGGAAGTCAACAACTGTTGATCCTCGTGATCTACAGAGTGCATCTCCAACAATAACCATCATGCCCACAGCTATTCTCTGTACCTCACCGACGTCTGTGTTATCTCTGCCCCACAGTGCACACAGTTAGATGTCGGTGCAGCCGTCCCTGCCCCACAGTGGCACACAGTTAGATGTCGGTGCAGCCGTCCCTGCCCCACAGTGCACACAGTTAGATGTCGGTGCAGCCGTCCCTGCCCCACAGTGCACACAGTTAGATGTCGGTGCAGCCGTCCCTGCCCCACAGTGGCACACAGTTAGATGTCGGTGCAGCCGTCCCTGCCCCACAGTGGCACACAGATGCCGGTGCCGCCCCCCCCCCCGCCCCACAGTGCACATAGTTAGATGTCGGTGCAGCCGTCCCTGCTCCACAGTGGCACACAGATGCCGGTGCCGCCCCCCCTGCCCCACAGTGCACACAGTTAGATGCCGGTGCAGCCGTCCCTGCCCCACAATGGCCACACAGTTAGATGCCGGTGCAGCCGTCCCTGCCCCACAATGGCACACAGTTAGATGCCGGTGCCGGCCCCCCCCCCCTGACCCACAGTGCACACAGTTAGATGCCGGTGCAGCCGTCCCTGCCCCACAATGGCACACAGTTAGATGCCGGTGCAGCCGCCTGCCCCACAGTGGCACACAGTAGATGCCGGTGCAGCCGTCCCTGCCCCACAATGGCACACAGTTAGATGCCGGTGCAGCCGTCCCTGCCCCACAGTGGCACACAGTTAGATGCCGGTGCAGCCGTCCCTGCCCCACAATGGCACACAGTTAGATGCCGGTGCAGCCGTCCCCTGCCCCCACAATGGCACACAGTTAGATGCCGGTGCAGCCGTCCCTGCCCCACAATGGCACACAGTTAGATGCCGGTGCAGCCGTCCCTGCCCCACAGTGGCACACAGTTAGATGCCGGTGCCGCCCCCCCTGCCCCACAGTTAGATGCCGGTGCCGCCCCCCCTGCCCCACAGTTAGATTGTCGGTGCAGCCGTCCCTGCCCCACAGTGCACACAGTTAGATGTCGGTGCAGCCGTCCCCTGCCCCCACAGTTAGATGCCGGTGCCCCCCCCCCCTGCCCCACAGTTAAATGTCGGTGCAGCCGTCCCTGCCCCACAGTGGCACACAGTTAGATGCCGGTGCCGCCTCCTCCCCCCTGCCCCACAGTTAGATGTCGGTGCCGCCCCCCCCCCCTGCCCCACAGTGCACAAAGTTAGATGCCGGTGCAGGCACTAGAGCGTGTGCCCGCCAATCCGGTAGACATGTGTTCGAATCTCTACCGAGGCGATATTTGCAACTGCTTCCAGGTCGCACCATTATACCATCTGTACCAGGAAATGTTACCTGCGCCTACAGACAAGATCTTCCACCACTCCCTACAGACAAGGTCTTCCACAACTCCCTACACACAAGGTCTTCAACCACTCCCTACACACAAGGTCTTCCACCACTCCCTACACACAAGGTCTTCCACCACTCCCTACACACAAGGTCTTCCACCACTCCCTACACACAAGGTCTTCCACCACTCCCTACACACAAGGTCTTCCACCACTCTCTACATACAAGGTCTTCCACCACTCCCTACACACAAGATCTTCCAACACTCCCTACAGACAAGTTCTTTCACCACTCCCTACAGACAAGGTCTTTCACCACTCCCTACACACACGGTCTTCCACCACTCCCTACACACATGGTCTTCCACCACTCCCTACACACAAGATCTTCCACCACTCGTTACACACAAGGTCTTCCACGACTCCCTACACACAAGGTCTTCCACGACTCCCTACAGACAAGATCTTCCACCACTCCCTACAGACAAGGTCTTCCACCACTCTCTACAGACAAGATCTTCCACCACTCCCTACACACAAGGTCTTCCACCACTCCCTACACACAAGGTCTTCCACCACTCCCTACACACAAGTTCTTCCAACACTACCTACAGACAAGTTCTTCCACCACTCCCTCCAGATAAGTTCTTCCACCACTCCCTACAGACAAGTTCTTCCACCACTCCCTTCAGACAAGTTCTTCCACCACTCCCTACAGACAACTTCTTCCAACACTTCCAACAGACAAGGTCCTCCACCACTCCCTACAGACAACTTCTTCCACCACTCCCTACAGACAAGTTCTTCCACCACTCCCTACACACAAGGTCTTCCACCACTCCCTACACACAAAGTCTTCCACCACTCCCTACACACAAGCTCTTCCAACACTACCTACTGACAAGTTCTTCCACCACTCCCTACAGACAAGATCTTCCACCACTCCCTTCAGACAAGTTCTTCCACCATTCCCTTCAAACAAGTTCTTCCACCACTCCCTACAGACAAGTTCTTCCACCACTCCCTACAGATAAATCCTCCACCACTCCCTACACACAAGGTCTTCACCACTCCCTACAGACAAGTCTTCCACCACTCCCTAAAAGGATATCTCCAACCACTCCACATTCAGAGATGAAAAACTCCGGATCATTCTAGATATTATAAAATTTTTAATCAAGCTAGCCCAAAGAGCAACACTGTGAATTCGGTATAGTCTGGTGCAGGGGAAATTGGGTCTTTGAGTTTTGCACTTTGGGTTTGGTACTTTAAGTTTATCGAACTGGGTAAGCCCATCCCGTCGTTGCTTCCGTATTTAACAATCGAACAACAGAAAACGTTGGCACATACGAGAAGCAATCTTTGCCATTTATGATAAAGCTATCGCATTGCTCTTTGAAGCAAAAATAAACAAATTTACAAGTATCAATAGGCGCTCATAGACGTAGAAGAAAGAAGTGGAGATTAGAGGAAGGAAGTATGTTACGAGTAGCCACCAAGAGACCTGTGAGGCAACCGTTCTGAAAGACATCGTGGAAACGCCCCTGCTAGAATCATGGCTCGCATAAAAATTCGCCAGACGGGATTTTATTTGCAGCCGGGAGAAAACGTTAGAAGCTGTAACGAAGGTAACTAGATGGTTAAAAACAAAAGGAAATAAAACTCGGTTTCATTAGCAATGTCCAGCCTTGAAATATAAACACGTTTGAAAAACTGTCTTAAATGGCGTGCCATACCTGTTTGTGGAGAATGAATCAGTAGAAGCTTAAAGTTGTAAACTATGGAGTACAAAGAAACACATTTATTTGGAACCAAGCAATTCATGAAGCGATTATGGGTTTCTTTTACACGGTAATGCTTTTATAAACTCCGCGTGTTCCCATTCAGCTGTGGCATTAATCCACTTCTTCTTGTACCCTTTATTTCCAAAGGCCCTCAATCAACTCACTTCAGGATCTTCTATCCTTAGCTATCCCAAGCAACTCACTTCAGGATCTTCTATCCTTAGCTATCCCAAGCAACTCACTTCAGGATCTTCTATCCTTAGCTATCCCAATCAACTCACTTCAGGATCTTCTATCCTTAGTTATCCCAAGCAACTCACTTCAGGATCTTCTATCCTTAGTTATCCCAAGCAACTCACTTCAGGATCTTCTATCCTTAGTTATCCCAATCAACTCACTTCAGGATCTTCTATCCTTAGTTATCCCAATCAACTCACTTCAGGATCTTCTATCCTTAGCTATCCCAAGCAACTCACTTCAGGATCTTCTATCCTTAGCTATCCCAAGCAACTCACTTCAGGATCTTCTATCCTTAGCTATCCCAAGCAACTCACTTCAGGATCTTCTATCCTTAGTTATCCCAAGCAACTCACTTCAGGATCTTCTATCCTTAGTTATCCCAATCAACTCACTTCAGGATCTTCTATCCTTAGTTATCCCAATCAACTCACTTCAGGATCTTCTATCCTTAGCTATCCCAAGCAACTCACTTCAGGATCTTCTATCCTTAGTTATCCCAATCAACTCACTTCAGGATCTTCTATCCTTAGTTATCCCAATCAACTCACTTCAGGATCTTCTATCCTTAGCTATCCCAAGCAACTCTTCTGTCCATATCCTCCCAATGTTATTCATGTCTGTTTCTACTGATCTGTTTCATGTGTTTTTATGTTTCTCTGTTTGTGTTTCCCTGGAGATTCCAGACAAAGATTATTCTAGTTATATTATCCTCTATTTGTCTTTGTTTACCTACGTGAGTCCCATCCAACGCCAGCGTTTTGTCTTCTCTCTTGGTTCACAATTACTTACTTGTCTAGCTCTCCCCATGAGTTCCTCATTGATGATTCTGTTAGGGACGCAGAGGTGTTTCCAAGGCACCAGGACTGGGTTCTATACTGGCCAAGACCTACTGACGCGTCCTCGCCGAGCGTCCTGGGCAACAGGTCTCTTTGGGGTCCTGGCTGAAGTCAGTAGGATCGTTGATTCCTCCGAAGTCGGAGTGTCTGCCTGCATGGCGAGGAACCACCAGTCTGCACACCAATAAGCCAGACATGGGACAACGGGTGTCACAGTCCTAGATCTCTAGGGGATTGAAACTCGGGCTCATACAGGCAACAAACTCCGTTAGATACAATTTAGCATCATTTATTACATACATATTATAGTACGCTGGCGAAGCGAGTTTTCACAAGCCAGCATTCAGTACATTGCAGTATCACAGGAGTTTGTAATGAACATGGTTAACACAATAACTCTAGCAGCTATCTACACATATGTCTAAGACCCTTAAATACAATTGGGTCTACTATCAAGTCCCCTTAAGGTAAGCCCTGTTGCTTCCTCGATGCCCAGTCCCTGTCTGACCTTCTCCACACGTGTCGCAATCCGACACGGGTGGCAACTCTCTCTGAGTTTCTCGTGGACCCCGCAATCGGCGGGCCCCATCAGTGTCCACGGGGCTGTGGACACACTGACCGGTCCTTCGAGAAGGCTCTGGATTATTCAAGCCTTCGAGTGACTCGGTTCTTTCCCTTTTGCTGGAGTACTCTCCCTTCGCCAGTATCTCTTACTTTTATGTACCGTCTCTAGGTGAGGCTGTGACAGGAGTCCCCCTCCCCCCCCTGCTTTGATGGGTTCTTATAAGGTAAATTAGTTCTGTACTAATTCTGTCACAGGATCACATAAAGTCGGTGTTTGTAGTTTGGTGGATAGTAACTTGGTAACTGACATATCTGCATCACCAACTCATGTATTCTTCCATACCCCACTTTAAGATGATTGCTGAAGAGGTTTCTCTCTTATATGTTCTTAAACATGCTTATCTGACCGAAGTTCCGTGACGTTTCCCAGTTGTTTTTACAACCGCGCCCTTCTCAAGTATCCATTATGATACCAAGATATTAAAACTCTGTGTAAGAGAGTTCTAACAAGACAAATGTCTTGGCTATTTAAGTACACCTGCAACATCTTGTTCTGTGTGTATTTCGATACATTTTTACTCCCGTATGTTGTATAATGCTGAATATGTAGCTATGCTGTTGTTCTATCACATCTGACTACGTGTTCCTGTTGGTTTGTTCGTGTATTGATTGATATGTTGCTGTTTCTAATAAAGTGACTGCACTTTAATTGTTCGTGTTCAGTTTTAAGTTTGTATAGAGTGTGTGTTCATTGTGTGGTTTATCTCCAAGCGTCACGAGTTGGGATATCCCTTGTCATGAATTACCCCAATGTGTAATGCATGATCGGGTATTCCAAGCAGTGGTGCTTAGATGTAGTGTATTAACTCCTAAAGATGTATTAACAATTAGACAGGTATTACATTTTAACATGAAAGACGCAGACAAATTAAAATAAATACGTTTTGCGTACAATTTGTCCGCTCCGTATATCGTTCTCTCATTTAATTCTTTCACTCTGCCATTCATACGCCTTTCATACAAAATAGTATTTTGTTAAAATCTATAAATAAATTTGAGGTAAGTCTTACTGCCCTTAGAAAAATGCATTAGGCGATATGTTCCCTTTAAGGTAACAAGTACTTTTTGTACGTGTAATCAAAAAATGGTTTATAACTTATATAGAACAAAATTGTATAGCACGAATATTTCACGTATGAGTGGAAATATTGGTAATATTATGATAGAAAATATATAAGTGAGAGGTTGACATATTTTATATACATACTTAAATAACAGTTTAATACATATTAACTGATAAATCACTAATTAACTAACTAACTGAATCCAACGATGACGTGTGTTGTCCTCCTGTTGTCCGTGTGTAGTGCCATGAATGTTAACAGTTAATATAGCAGTCCTTTGCATGTTGTAATCGACGCAGTCTTCTTTCGGCTGTTTGCGAAGTTTCTTAGCAATAGCGAGTATGCAGTGTTCTTAATCTTTACAGATGAATGTCAGTTCACTGGTTGGAATCCTTTCACAGACATTATATATTGGTTGGATTGTTCTTATCACCTTAGCAATTGGTAATATAGGGTTCTCACAGTGTTATGTTCGTGGGTGTTATACGTAACCTATTCACTTGGGCGTTGATACTTCTGAATGAAAGTTCTCTAGTAGGTGTAGAGGTACACTGTTATATGCAACAGACTAAAATATCACAGCTTCTTATATGGCGACTAATTAATGTGCCTAGTGTTCGTCTGCTGGTGCATTTGCTTGCCGTGATAAAAAGTCAGCAATAATGTTATCAGTGCCCTTGATATGGCGGATTTCAAAGTCGAAATCTTGAAGAAGAAGACACCATCTTTCTAAACGATGGTTCTTTGGCACACCTTGCTTAAGTACCAGCAGCGGCGAACTATCGGTTAAGACAACAAAATGCGAACCTAAGAGGAACTTAGATAATCGACGCATGCAAAAGAGTAGGCTTAATGCCTCCAACTCAACTGTCGAGTAATGGATCTCTGCCTTTCTCAGCTTGCGGCTTACGTAGAGTATCGGATGTCGCACACACTGATATTCTTGCATCAGGCATCCTCCAATTTGCGATAGCACTGGCATCTGTGGTCAGAATAAAAGGTACATCTATGTTTGGTAATCTTAATACTGGTGGGTTAGAAAAAATCGATTTCAATCTGCACATTGCATCCTCTAAGCGGATACTCTTACAAAATTTTTCTGGATGATCTTTTGTCAACATATTAGAAAAAACTGATGTGAGTTCTGCCCAGTTTGGTATAAACTTGGCATAATAGTTTATGAGACCCAATAGGCTTCTAACCTGCTTTTTAGTAGTTGGAACTTCTAGGTTGAGAATTTTTGATACGATTCTATCATCTGTCAACAGTTTGCCTTCGGAAATCCTATGACCTAGGAAGTCTATCTGTTTATAGCCTATTTCAACCTTGGAAGGTTTGATAGTAAGTCCGAAAGAGAAAAATTTGGTTAAAGACTTGTTTGAGTGTAAGTAAGTGAGAAGTCATGTTTGAAGAATGGATACATATATCATCAATATAAGATTGCACGTCCTTGATGCCGTGCAATAGCAGCCTAGTTAACCTAACAAACGTGGCGGGAGCGTTCTTGAGACCAAACGGAAGATATCTCCATTCGTACAACCCAAGGGGTGTAGCGAATTCTGTTATATGTCTTGAAGAGGGGTCTAGTGGCAATTGCCAGTAACCTTTAGCTAAATCAAGCTTAGAAAATAATGATGAATGAGACATATTCAAGATGAGGTCTTCACAGCTGTTCATTGGCTCAGCATCTGTGGTGGTTATGGTATTTAATTTTCTATAATCTATGCACAAACGAATGGTTTGGTCCTTCTTTTTCACCAGGACAATTGGCGAAGAATACTGGGACACAGATTTCTGTATTATTCCGTTTTTCTCCAAGTCCAAAATTTCTTTATCTAAATTTGCTCTATAATGTAAAGGAATTGAATATGGTCTACATTTGATCGGTGTCAGATCTGTCAACACAATTGAATGTGTTATCTTGTCAGTCCGTCCAGGTTTGTTTGAGAAGATAGTTCTATAGTCGTTTAGAAGAGACAAAATGTCTTGTCGCTGCTGTTGTGTCACAGTGTCAGAGATTTGTATGTCATTCATAGTACTGTCGTCGTTCATAGTTGGTACTGGAATTTCCGTATTGTCTATGTCCGTCTGATTTATTACTGACGCTACTGTTTGTAAATTGTCTTCAATGTCATTGTCGTCGTCGTCGAGACTAATAGTTGTCAATGTGTCGTTAACGTGGTCGTACTTGTCGTTATCCCATATTGTCGGTACTGTGAATATGTTTCCGTCGTCTTCGTTGTCACAAGAATGAGTCGTTAACGATGCTTCGTTTGTCGCAGTGTCATTCTTGTCAGTCTGGTTATTGTCATCTGTTATCTGCGTCTGCTTGTTCATGTCACTGTCATTTCTAGCATAGTATGGTTTTAACATATTTACATGGAAGATTTTTCAACTTTCCATTTAAAGAAATTTCGTAATCAACTTCCGAAATCCTTCTCACAACTTTAAATGGTCCCTGCCAAGAGGTTGATAGTAAATCTCTCTTGTCAGGTAGTAATAGTAAAATATCTTGATTTGGTTGTAATACAATCGTTCTCGCCCCTTTGTTGGCGTACTGCCTGTACCTAAAACCTTTCTCCTGTAATGATGTTCTGGCTAGTATACAGGATCTAATGATTTTGTCTCTGGTGTCAGTGACCAAATCATAGGTGGAAACTGGTAATTGGGTGTTTACAGGTTGTGATATTATATCTTTGTAAATAGTGAGAGGTCCTCTTGGGTTCGCTCCATATATCAATTCGAACGGAGAGAACCCCGTGCTTGATTGTGGGACTTCTCTGTATGCGAACAGCACCGTTGGGAGAAGTATATCCCAATCGGCTGGATTTTCAGCTGTCACTTTTGATAACATATGTTTTAAGTCCCCATTTAATTTTTCGCAAATTCCGTTCGCGGACGGTCGATAGGGACTTGTAAAACATTGTTTTATGCCTAGTAACTTAGTTACCGATTGGGTGGCATTAGATATGAACTGCGTTCCTCTATCTGATATTATTTTCTCCGGAAAGCCAAAACGGGAGAATATCTGTAATAATACGTCCGTCACATCCTTAGAGGAGATAGATTTTAATGGAATCATTTCTGCCCACCTTGTACACCAATCAACAAGTGTAAAAATATATCTATTTCCTTTGTTTGAGATGTGATTCAAAGGACCTACTAAATCAACCGCCACGATTTGAAATGGCCTCGAGGCAGTTGTGGTTGATTGAATTTCTGCCGTAGGGTTTTTACCCTTTTTGATTAATTTCTGACAGGTATCGCATGATTTACAGTGGGTTTTTATGTCACGGCAAAATTTAGGCCAATAAAATTGGCTCAGGACTCTGGCCCTGGTTTTTTCGTAACCCATATGACCTCCGAAAGGTGAGTCATGGGCTATATGTAGCACTTTTTCACGATGTGACTGAGGTAGAAACCACTTGCTGTATCGTGGTTTGATCTCTGGTATATAATCTTGTTAGAACATTATTATTTAATTTAAATGTCCAAGAAGCATTTTTCGTTAATTTTGGCTTTACTCCTACTAGCCGAAAATATGGTGAAAGAGTTGGATCAGCTTTTTGTTCTTCTACCAATTTGGTGGTGGTAATGTTAGGTGAAATGATTTGTAGTGCTTCCTGAAGTTGGTCAGTGTGGGTTTTGTGGGTTGTCTGTCTTGTTACTATATTTGTGTGTTGCGTGTGTTGTTGCACATTTACAGACTGATTACTTTGTGAATCGATGGCGTCCTCAGTTCGAGGTGTTAATTTGATGGTAGCATTGAAAGATTCTACCGCCCCTGTGTTCTGCACCTCTGTGAATTCATTTCGAATTACGTCATCGGTTGTCTCCCTTGTGCTTTTGGCAGTTTGAGACAAGCATGCGTGATTTTTCACTTTGGAATCGCTGTTTGGGTTTTGGATACAGTTTTTCTGTTCCCATTCTCTGATTTCCTTTTCAGAGCAAGATCTTATGTTGGGAAGATTCCCAAGGATGATTTCAGCGGCAGGACTTTCTAGTACTGCACATAGCACTTGTCCTGATATAAAAGGTGTCCGAATTTCGGCCAGTGCTAGGGGGTATCTTTCAATTGTGCCTGCGAATGTGCGACACGTTACGTATTTGTGTGTGTAGTCTATGTCGTTCACTAATGTTTTCTTAATCCCACAAAGAGTCGCCCCGGAATCTCGTATTAATGTGCATTGTTTGTTGTTAACAAAACCTGTTAAATAATTTAAGTTGCCTGTTGGTGATAAGGCTGCGTTGGCCATTTCGTTAGAAACTGGTATTGTGTGGCCACATAACAAGGTTGTATCAAGCTGAAATTTTCTACAGGTGTTACATTTGTTATCAGAGATGGTATTGATGATTTCTACTGCATTGCCTGACTCACTCGCACTTTCATTCTGGATGTCACATTCGTTCTGTTGTTCAATTTCTTCATCTGAGGAGGTGTCTATCAATGCGGCATTGGCCTGCTTCATCCTCTTTCTCCCCTCACAGACAGAAGAAAAATGCCCATAGCTCGCACAAAAATAACATTTAGCCGCTCTCTGATATGCGTTCCTCTTGTTCATTTGTTTTTCCACTACCTTTTGGAGATGATGTGGATAATTTGGTGATTTGTCACACATCGCAAACTGTTCGTGCATCAGATGACAATATTGGCACATGACTGGTTTTGTGACCTTAGAGCGTTGTTTGAACCTATTTTCATTTGGTTTCGAATATTTTGTGTTTGTAACCGCTGCTGTTTCATTTTGGCTCATGTTTAGCTGAAAAATATCGCGGTTCGCTGTAAAATATGCGCTCCCTTTATTTTCGATTTCTTGGATGGTTTTACAATCCATTTGTCTCAAAAATTTAGAAAAAGGTGTTGGGATAGTGCTAATAATTTTATCAATTATAATCAGCTCTTTTAATTTATCATGGTTGTTATTTGTTTTCGCTGAGGTTATCCACTTTGTACAAATATCTTGAACTGTAGACACGTAGTCAATGAAAGTTTGGTTAGGTGATGGTGATAATTTTGAGAACTGTAGTTGATAGCCAGCTGTATCTAATGAAAAATGTTGGAGTATTCTCTGTTTTAAATAATCATAATCTTTCCTCATTTCTTGCGGAACTGTCTCTATCACTTTTAAGGGCTCTAAAGCTAAATTTCTCATCAAAATAAATGACCAGTCGACTTTTGCGACCTGATGGTGAGTCATCAAGCACTCAAAGTTCTCTAGGTATGCGCTTATAGAATCTCCTGAACAAAATGCTTTAACAAGGCCTTTATATTTGTTGTATTTTTGTTCATCTTTGTCAAAGACTCAGTTATATAGGAATGAAGACCACCCTGAAAGAGTGGTCTACCTCAAGTAGAATAGAGGTAACCCAGTGCCCCTACATGAGGGCAGGGTAGGTGTAGGGAATAAATAGGAAGGGGAACTATTAAATAGTTCTCTCATGGGACACGGAGGTGTCAACCAGAGAGTAAGCACTCTGGTCACGGCATAATCACGCCAACGTGATAGACACGGAGAACTAAACTGAAACTCAAGAGAGGCCACTACTCTAGCGTGCTGAATGATGCCGCACGCAAAAGCCGTAGTGCGCCCCAAGTCCTTCCGCATACTGTGTAAACAGCACGGGAGGAATGAGGAGACGGGACACAGACTTCGTAGTGAACGCATCGCTTAGCGTCGATGCTTATTTCGTTAGCTGAGTAGATAGATTAGCAATAGGGTTAGGAAACGACTAGTGATAGGCAATTCTGTGCATTTATTCTTGTGTGATTTGTTAGCGACTGTTTGTTGTACATTGATGTGATGCAAAGAGCCAGTGGCAATAAAATGTGTAATCAATTCCTCTCGTACGACTAACAAGTCTTTTTGTGTGGTGCGAGAGAAGTTATCCCGGAATGCCTGTGACATCGGTTGATGACAGGCTAGGATAAAGTGGTGTCAGAAGTGTAGCTTGGACAATTGTTCAAGCTAAAACACTCACCCACGGCTCTAACATAGTATTACGGTTAGATAATCACAGGGGTTTAATTTATGTTAGTGATAATGGCGTGTGCAGACAGAACAAAGTGCGAGCTGTGCCCATCGTGACCAAATTATGTTTATTTATGCTGATTGAATTGTTTTGTGCTTATGAACATGTTTTCTTCTGATTTGTAAGTATTATTATTATAGTTTTGTATCATTTATTTCTATAATTACTTATTTATTTACTACTATTTGTCAAATATGATTCACGGCGGAGCGATACACAAAAATGAGCCGAGAACAATATTGATTTTTCCAATCTAAAAATAGCGCTGCGCCGGTGACGTATCGCGACTGACAAACAGCTGCGTTACGCCATTTGCAACCAGCGACTGATTGTTGACAAATCGAAAAGCGGCTGCTCGCCTGAATCGTTGACTTATATCGAATATTATTTGTTTATAGAACTTAATTATTGAATATATTTATTTATTTGAACATTATTATTACCTTTATATTTATTTCAAAGCATTTATTTAATTATTTATATACTTTTTCTATTTCTTACCGTCGCGATGGCACTACTTTTGCTATACAAATGAGACGCAGTCTGCACAACACTTCTATAAATTAAACAGCTAGAGTTAGGGAAGGCAGAAGACGTTAGAACGAAGACAGGACAGTGACATTTATTATTAATTAAACCACATTGTATTGTCCTGGGGCATGTGATTGTACAAAATTGTCTAAAATTATATATCGTTTACAAGTGGTTAATTGTTGATGCTCTTGATAACCAGGGAGAACAACAGCTGGTCATAAGCATAACGCAAGCTGTGTGTGGTATTGCCAGACGATTGGACTTGAGGTGCCAAACGAGTGTACATGATTGATCTGGAATGTTAAGATGAGTATACCCAAATGATTTTGCATGCAATATGATTAATAATGCATCTATTTTTCAGCGTGTGATGTATTAGCATATTTTTGGTGATCTGTTTTTCAGGTTATAATCTAAGAGTATATTTTTTGTACTCAGGGACTTAAAAACCTAACATATCTAATATAAATAAGTGAGTAAATATTTGAGTGGCGATCAACTCTATCTAATTACCCAACAACATGGCAACATTGGCTGATTTTATAAAAGCAGGCAAGGAATTAGAATACACAGGAAAGGACTTAGAGCAATATGCTGATCAAAAATTTAGGGAAGCAAAAGATGCTGAGAGAGATGAACGTGCACGAGAAAGACATCATCAAAAGGAGATTGTAGAACTAGCTGAGATAACAAAACAAAAGGAATTAGAGCTAAAACACAAAGAGGCACAAGTGGCTGAAGAAACTAAACAAAAGCAAATAGAACATGATAAGGAGATTAAACAAAAAGAATTGGAATTAAAGCAAAAACAATTAGATCAGGAGAGAGAATTAAAGCAAAGAGAGATAGATGAAATGGCAAGAGTAAAAGAAAAACAAATACAAGTTGAATCAGAGACACAGTTAAAGATGAAAGGTATGGATGTAGATTCACACTTAGAGATCTCCACTACAAAACTAAAAAGTCAGCAAGAAGAGAATAAATTTAATAAGTACAAAAATATTATTAAGCCATTCTGTAAAGAAGATTCCATATCAGCCTGGACAGAAAATGTCGAATATCAACTGAAATACCACCAAGTACCAATCGATATGTGGGCCATGATCTACATGAAGAACCTCAGTGGGGAGCCCCTTAAAGTGATAGAATCAATACCAACTGATCTTAGATCTAACTATCAGTACATCCACGATAGGATAATGCAACATTTCTTACTTGATGCCCCTGGGTATCAAGTACAGTTTTCCAATTTAAAACCAAAGCCAAGCGAGACCTTTATCGATTATGTCTCAAATGTCCAAAGCGTACTAAATAGATGGCTTAGTGCAGCAAAAATAGGAAAGGACTTTGAAAAACTTAAAAATTTAATAACCATGGATAAAGTCATATCCACAATACCATCTCCTTTCGCTAAATTCCTGCAGCAGTCAGACATCGAGACCATAGAACAATTTGAAAAAAAGGCTCTGCATATTTTTCCTCAAATCGAGATATTTTTAAAACAGCAAATAGCGACTCTGAAATATTCTCTTTTGTTAAGGACCAAACTAAAAGCTATCAGAGCAATAAAAAACCATTTCATAGAGTCGACAAGAAAGATAAAAAAGTGTCGAAATGTGTCTATTGCCAACGTTTTCATGATACTTATTCTATGTGTGATAAATCACCAAACTATCCGACACATCTTGAGATGGTCATTAAGAAACAACAAAACAAAAGAACTGCATACAGGCGTGCAGTCAAATGCTTCTTCTGTTCAAGCTACGGGCACTATTCCAATAAGTGCCTAGGCCGCCAAAGAATGAAGGCCAACAATGCAATTTTGATTGATACATCCTCTGATAGTGGTAGTGAGACTGAGTGTGAAGTCGAGAATGAATTACCTGTTAACCAATCTGAAGATGTGTGTTGTGTGAACGATATATTAAGCTTTGACAGTTGTGAGCGATGTCACCAATTTCATGCAGACGGAAAATTAGAATGTGGACATACAGTACCATTCTCAACTGAGAGTGTAAATGCAGCATTAGCCTCCAGAGGCAATTTGGTGTTCCACAATTCAATGGTCAACGACAGACCATGCCAATGTTTGCTGGACAGCGGCAGCACCCTTATTGGTCTTAATAAGGAACTGGTGAATCCAAATGATTATACAGGTGACTCAGTCAAATGCCGAACCTTTTCGGGTAATATTGAAATGTACCCTTTGGCTAAAGCCCGTATTAACACTCCTTTCCTTTCTGGTACCTTTACATGTGCGATTTTAGATAACCCTTGTACTGATTTAATTTTGGGATGCTTACCCCAATTGAAACATTGCACTAACGA
Organism: Cepaea nemoralis; assembly: GCA_014155875.1. Lineage (NCBI taxonomy): Eukaryota > Metazoa > Mollusca > Gastropoda > Stylommatophora > Helicidae > Cepaea > Cepaea nemoralis. Next base: position 21,167 of record JACEFZ010014892.1, read on the forward strand.
AGAAATAGCTGCATGGGAAAAATTAAATGCAGCTAATGCAACAACCAGAGCAGATACTATGAAACACCAAGACACACTACAGGATGAGAGACTACTGTTGCTATCACAATCTAGCACGGATGATACCACCAGACAAAAATTCATAGACCAGCAAAAAGCTGATCCTAGTGTGTCTCCATATCTAAAGCTATTGAAGGAAAAAGCCAAAGTGACAAAAAACGCATCATGGTTCTTTAGACTTAATAATGGTATTCTTACTCGCTATTATACAACTGGTAACCATGAGATTCAGCAAACGGTGTTACCTGTACAACACCGTCAAACTGTGCTAAAGATTGCACATGAGTCACCGTTTGCTGGTCACCTTGCATACGACAAAACCAGGGCCAGAATTCAGGCTCATTTTTATTGGCCAGGTTTTTGTAATGATATAAAACAATTTTGTCGTTCATGTAATGTCTGTCAACAACTAGTACGTAAGGGTAAACATCCTACAGCTGAAATGCAACCTTCAACACTGGCCTCTAGGCCATTTGAAAGTGTGGCGGTAGATATTGTTGGACCCCTGAACCAGGTGTCCAGCAAAGGAAATCGCTTCATCTTAACAATGGTAGACCTATGTTCAAGGTGGGTTGAGGCAGTAGCTTTGAAATACATCACCTCCAAAGACGTTGCCAATATATTTCTACACTTGTTCTCACGATTCGGATTTCCACGTACCATCTTATCCGACCGTGGAACTCAATTCATATCGGCTGCAACGCAAGCCCTTACGAAAATGTTAGGGATTAAACAGCATTTTACAACAGCTTATCATCCAGCCAGCAATGGAATAGTAGAGAACATTAACGGAGACCTAAAGCATATGCTGGCTAAGGTAACAGCAGAAAACCCAGCTGATTGGGATACACTGTTACCAACAGTGCTGTTCGCCTATCGGGAGATTCCCCATTCAAGCACGGGTTTCTCACCGTTTGAATTAGTATACGGGGCTAACCCACGTGGACCCCTAACAATTTATCATCAGGTAGTAACTAATTCGATTGAAATTCCAACCCCAAAAACTCCTTATGAAATGGTAACAGAAACACGAGATAAAATCATGAAATCGTGTATCATAGATAAGGCAGCTTTGGAGAGGAAGGGTCAAATCTACCGCCAATATGCAAACAAAGGTGCAAGAACTATTAATCTTGAACCAGATCAAGACATACTGCTCTTACTTCCAGACAAACGGAATCTATTATTGACCTCATGGCAAGGGCCATTCAAAGTGGTACGAACAATTTCGGATGTCGATTATGAAATATCGATAAACGGACACTTAAAGATATTTCATATCAACATGTTGAAACCCTACTTTTCACGACAAGAGACAGAAGTAGAGACAGACGAACACAATGCACCCACACCTATGGATGAGACGACAGACGTACACAACGCAACTACACTAGTTAGCGAGACTGGCAAAGCCGACGAGATGCATACACTTAGTGAGTTTACAGAAAACGCACTTAGCACCACAACCGTACTGAATCAGGTAGACGACGACGGGATGGAACTACCTGTTCCAATTGTAGACAAGACTGCGACATTAGATTGCATACGATTAGAAACGAGACTAACAGAAGAACAACGACGACAGATAATAGAATTAGTGACTGAATATAAGGACATATTTTCCGACATTCCAGGTAGGACGGACAGAATCGAGCACTCCATCCTTCTTTCAGACTCGAAGCCTATCAAATGCAGGCCGTACTCTATCCCAATTAGCTATAGAGAAAGTCTAAATAAGGAAATTCTTAATTTAGAAGCTAGTGGAATCATTCAAAAATCGACATCTGAGTACTCCTTTCCAATCGTCTTGGTCAAGAAAAAAGACTCCACCATTCGTCTTTGTGTGGACTATAGAAAACTCAACAATGTCACTAAGATCGACGCAGAACCAATTCCTTCCTGCGAAGATCTTATTCTAGATATGTCCACCTCCAAAATCTTCTCTAAATTAGACCTTACTAAGGGATATTGGCAGGTCCCTATGCAGACTCAATCTATCCATCTTACTGCATTCTCAACACCGCTAGGTCTTTACGAGTGGCGATTTCTTCCTTTCGGACTTCGTAATGCTCCTGCCACTTTCGTACGCTTAACTAGAGATTTACTACATGGAGTGACGAATACGGTGACATATATAGATGATATTTGTGTCCATACAGAGGACTGGACAACACACTTACTGAAACTCAGACATGTCTTCGATAGGTTGCGACTCTTCGGTCTCACTGTCAAACCGAGCAAAGTCGAATTGGGCCTACAAGAAATTGATTTTTTGGGTCATGTCATTTCACAAGGACAACTGAAAACTGACAATAGAATTATTACTAAAATCATGAACCTGACCATGCCTACAACAAAGAAGCAGGTCAGGAGCCTTTTGGGTTTAGTAAATTATTATAGCAAGTTCATACCGAACTTAGCTGAAATTACAAGTGTATTTTCAAATGTTTTAAAAGCATCAGTCAAATTAGATGTCAAAGATGCATTATTAATTTCTGCATTGTCAAAATTGAAAATCCTATTTAGTAATGTACCAATCCTCCGTTTGCCTAATCCTAGGCTCGTTTATTATCTTAGGACAGATGCCAGCAGGATTTCCATCGCTGCAGTACTAGGCCAGTTTTATGATGGCATCTTCCATCCAATTTGCTACGTGAGCCGCAAGATCACACCGGCTGAGTCCAGATATTCCATATCAGAGTTGGAAGCCCTAAGCGTCATCTATTCGGTGAGGAAGTTGCATCGATTTCTAGCGGGTAATCACTTCGTAGTCCAGACTGACAACTCCCCAATCACGGTCATACAAAGTGGGGTACATCGCAATGACCGCATCTACAGGTGGTCATTAATATTACAGAATTATACTTTTAGTATAGAGCATATTAAGGGTAGGGACAACATTCTTGCTGATACCCTTAGTCGACCATCTGAATGAATAGGTAGTGTAAGAAATGTTAATTTTAGTACACTTAAAATATCCTGTGTAGAGTATACTATTGAATACATAGACATCAGGATCAGGACTGTGTGCTAAGAACAATGAACTACCATGTGTCCGTAGACAGCAGAATAAGAACTGTGCGCCAATAACAAGGGAATCACCGTGTGTACATAGACAGCTCGTTACTTACTATGCTCCATTTGTGTTCCGGTGAATCACCTGTGTTAATCACATAAGAACAGTGTCAGAACATTGTAAAATAACAGACACGAAGATACTTGTCTACGACACCTGCGGACTCGACGAGTGGAAGAATACCCATAAGACACAAGTATGACTGTGTAGTGTAGTTAGTATACCCAAGATAATTGTGTATATATAAACTATGCCAACGAAAGCAATTTCTATACGTTATGGCAACCACTAACCTGAGGTAAATAAATACCATGTATATATATATTTATTGTGATATGTAATATAACGGTTTTAAGATAGTGGTAAATTATAGTTAGATTAGTTACTTTAATAAAGAGTTAGATTAGATTTAGAAATAGAATAGATTTTTTTGTAGTTTAGATAAATCATTAATTTACCCACTTACTTAGCATAAAAATAGATTAGGATAGTACTTTAGACTTAATAAACCGAATTAAAGACTAATATAAAAAGCTTAAGATAGGAACAACACCATGTAGTCATTTAATTTCATTTTATTTCATTCCATCTTTATGAACACTTTAACAACCTCATCATTTAGGACTAAAATTAGGTTATACTTTATAGGATAAAAGGATTATACACATGAACATACATCATTTATACCATGTAGATTAAAAATATCCATTATATTTTTTCATTTACACATTAAAAACATTATTTAGAATTTTTGTTACATTTCACATTACCCATTTCATAAAGATACATAACTCATCTCACATCATTTTCATTTTTGTAGATAGTTAGATTACTTCCCTTAAATTAGATTAATTTTGTACAACAAAATAGAATATAGATAGTTAGAGAATTAGTATTAGTATTTCAATAGAATATAGTGTTTAATAATAGTCAGGGTACAAACTATCAACCCTATTTCATCCATGTAAATATTTTGTAAATACATGACTCGTGCAGTAAGTTACGCACAGTCATGAAGCCCAACTCTTTTCAAACTGAGCCAAACTTGTACAGTGTCACTTCAAGGTTTTTAAATAAATGTGAGAATAAAAGATGTGTGACAGAAGTGTGAAAGTGAGAAGAAATGGTACATATACAATGAAGAGTGAAGGCAGCCAGCGGATTTTTTCTGCCGCTCAGCGCGACTTTTTGTTATTTGTCTGCGTCAAGCGTTTGCTTTCAATGTTGAAATGTGCTGTCTCAAATGTATTGTGTGTAGAATAACCTGAGAGAAAGTATTTTAAGTCTCATAAGACGGAAACGTTAGTCACGAATTAGTGTTAGACACTTGTTTGTGGCCACATTTAACCGAATTATGGCACTTGAAAACTAACTTACATACATATGGATAGACAGACACACATGTTAGAAGTTAAATTATATTATTAGTTAGATTCAAACGCGCAAACAACCAGGAAAACACACATATAAAGCACATACATTTTTTAGAACAAAGGGAGATAACTCCGGGTCAGGGGACACAATAGACAACGAAACACTAACTTAACAGTGGAAGACAACTTTACACGCGGAAGCGAGATAGGTAAAGCCTGTCGCACACAGCTTGTGCAAGGGTTGTTTAATATTATATGGGGGACATGAAGCAATTCATGTGTTGACCCTAAAAAAGTCAACTTTGTATGGGTAGTGAGTTAATTTACTATTTGAGGGCAGGTCTTATAAGACAATGGTCCGGTTCAGACAAACCTCTAATTAATTTAATATTGCGATTGAGAAGAGGGCTCACGCCAACCAGACAAGTTTGTGGCGATCACCAGTAGCCAAGTAAAGTGATACTAAACTGTGACAATAGTCAGTAGAAGTCTATTGGGGTACCCAGAACCAAGTTATCAGTAGTCTTTGACAAAAATTAGCTACACTAATTTTTAGAAACCTCTTGCGTCACAACCATGAGTCAAAGTTTGTAACGCAACACAGGAGGGGAGGGTGTGTGTCAAAGACTCAGTTATATAGGAATGAAGACCACCCTGAAAGAGTGGTCTACCTCAAGTAGAATAGAGGTAACCCAGTGCCCCTACATGAGGGCAGGGTAGGTGTAGGGAATAAATAGGAAGGGGAACTATTAAATAGTTCTCTCATGGGACACGGAGGTGTCAACCAGAGAGTAAGCACTCTGGTCACGGCATAATCACGCCAACGTGATAGACACGGAGAACTAAACTGAAACTCAAGAGAGGCCACTACTCTAGCGTGCTGAATGATGCCGCATGCAAAAGCTGTAGTGCGCCCCAAGTCCTTCCGCGTACTGTGTAAACAGCACGGGAGGAATGAGGAGACGGGACACAGACTTCGTAGTGAACGCAACGCTTAGCGTCGATGCTTATTTCGTTAGCCGAGTAGATAGATTAGCAATAGGGTTAGGAAACGACTAGTGATAGGCAATTCTGTGCATTTATTCTTGTGTGATTTGTTAGCGACTGTTTGTTGTACATTGATGTGATGCAAAGAGCCAGTGGCAATAAAATGTGTAATCAATTCCTCTCGTACGACTAACAAGTCTTTTTGTGTGGTGCGAGAGAAGTTATCCCGGAATGCCTGTGACATCGGTTGATGACAATCTTCTTTACTTCTAATTTTGTTTACTGACATTTCTAGGTTGGAGTCCATTTGTTCCATTTGTTTCAGTTGTATCTGTGTCTCTGCATTTAATTGGGCTTGCTTGGACGCAGCTTCGAGCTCCATCTGCATCTTCTTCTCTTGAGCTTGCATTTGCATCTGCATCTTCTTCTCTTCTGCCTCAATTTGCATCTTTTTCTCTTCTCTTTCTGCTTGCATCCTTTTCTCTTCTCTTTCTATTGCTCTTTCTTCTCGTGCAATATTTTCCGCATGTGTCTTTTGTGCCCATTCTGAAAGTTTTTCCTCTTTATATCCTAACCTAATACCTGCTTCAATGCACTGTTCTAATGTTGACATCTTGTAATTTAGTTATTATTTACTTTCTTGAAATTAAATCCCTTTGAAAAATAGTCAGGGTGTACAAAAATTGGTTATTTCCCTTGAATATTTACCTTCAAATTTATATGAGCAGATATAGTTGGTTATAATATTAGCACATACATAAACAATCAATGCATAGAAAAAATGTTACATCAATGAATGAGGATGAGGAGTACCGCATAGGGATGTAATGAGCATGAAATGAAACTCATCTTATTTTCCCTGAGCTCCCGAATGTAGTCTTGTTTCCTCGCCACTGCTGGAGTACAGGTTACATACACGATACATGCACGGTAATTCGCGGAACAATCTGCTGTTGGAATAAAAAAAAATTAGTAACTGTCATAGTAATTGTCACAGTCATGTCAAATTTCATAAACATTATCATGATTTGAAATATTTTTGAAGAGGGACTATAATAGTTTATTTCCAGATAGCTGCAAAGTTTCTAACTTTGTCATATGTTAAAGTTGATATATTATTTTTTTACTTGGCAAACCCAAATTAGCTGTTCTGAAACGTAAAGCTTATAATTTCCAAAACCGGCGATTGCCCCCAAATAGCCTGTCACAGTCCTAGATCTCTAGGGGATTGAAACTCGGGCTCATACAGGCAACAAACTCCGTTAGATACAATTTAGCATCATTTAATTACATATACATTACAGTACGCTGGCGAAGCGAGGTTTCACAAGCCAGCATTCAGTACATTGCATATCACAGGAGTTTGTAATGAACATGGTTAACACAATAACTCTAGCAGCTATCTACACATATGTCTAAGACCCTTAAATACAATTGGGTCTACTATCAAGTCCCCTTAAGGTAAGCCCTGTTGCTTCCTCGATGTCCAGTCCCTGTCTGACCTTCACACGTGTCGCAATCCGACACGGGTGGCAACTCTCTCTGAGTTTCTCGTGGACCCCGTAATCGGCGGGCCCCATCAGTGTCCACGGGGCTGTGGACACACTGACCGGTCCTTCGAGAAGGCTCTGGATTATTCAAGCCTTCGAGTGACTCGGTTCTTTCCCTTTTGATGGAGTACTCTCCCTTCGCCAGTATCTCTTACTTTATGTACCGTCTCTAGGTGAGGCTGTGACAACGGGTATTCACGCAAACCTCAGGTCCTGTATGACATCACAGTGATGTTGGACAACAGGATGTCTTCATCTGACATACAGGACTTCACGCTGGAGTTCACAGCCAGCGAACACAAGCAAGCATGATTCTGTTATACCATTTACTTCTTCTATTTTGCGGAGGCACGAGTTAGTGAATTCATCCACTGAGAGCATGAAGAGATGAATGGGGTGGTCTCAAGTTGGTCATGGTAGGTATCGGATTTCTGTATAGAGACAACGGCTATAGTCATGAACTAGCCTAGGTTACATTGCTGTTTTGGCACTTTTTTTCTTCTGATTTTGTCTGGTTTCACCCCTTTTTACTTCTGGTTCGGACGTCAGCGTGGCCGAATAGATAGATCGCTCGCTCTTAGACTTCCGGTGTGCTGATGGTGAAGTAGCGGGTTCAATCCCTACACCGGTTAGTTGGACTAAAATGTTGACTTCTCGTCTTTGGCTCGGAGACGTAAATTACAAGCACCTGTGAAGTCGGAATGGGTACGCCTGATGGTGAGGGACACTGGTAATAGAGTAAGCTGGCCTACACGCAAAAATAAGTCCATCGTGGAAAAATACCAAACAAAAACTTCTGGTTCATGCAGTATGGTTCGGGTCCGAAATTCAACTCCTTATGAGTCACACGACAAAGCTGTTGCTCAGAATAATTATGAAAAGAATAAGAAACAAGATTAAACCAGAAATTAGTGATGGACAATGTGGATTTGTGGAGTGAAAGGGCACACAACGCTATATATATTCTCAGGACACTATTAGAAGGAGCCGTAGAAGTAAAATTAGATCTCTACTTATGCTTCATAGACTACACACAAGCATTTGACAATGTTGAGTTAAGAACCGACATCACTGCACGCAGAAATTCTCATACGTCCCCTCTTTCAACAGCTAGCGAAGAGTCATACTAGTAATCGTTCCCACCGCTATCTGATTAAAAGTTCTCCTAGTATTCCCTCTCAGTTTTGAGATACTCCCAGAACCCCTGCCGATCCTCCGCAATCTCATTCTTTAAACATATGGGTTCTCAATCTGTTCCTCCGCCTTCTCCCACAAGCGCACGGCCACATCCTCCTTGTCCATAGGCAAGCTACCACCAAGAGGTGCATTCCCTGCCAGCCTATCAGCCTGTTCATTCCCCCGCATGGCCAGGGCAAAATATCCATACAATTCTCGCAATCTGTGACCTCTGAAGCGACGATAGCCATTCCACACGAAACATTCCTTCCTCCACGTTACTAAGCATACTCTTTGAATCCGTAATGAATACAATGTGTGTTGCAGTAGTCTCCTCTAGCCACCGGAATGCCGCTGTTTCCGTGCTGCGGAAAGAGACCGAGCCATATGGGATAAAGCCCGGTGCAATGAAGTCGACCCTTTCGACTTCTAATCGGCTTTTTAAAAAATTTGACAATGTGAAGAATGAAGAAATAATAAAATTACTAAAGCAAATGAATATTGACGGCAAAGATCTGTGAACAATAAAGAACATATATTGGCAGCAAACAGCGGCCATAAAAATCAACAACATTGTAGGAACATTTCAGCGTATAAAGAAGGGCGTCATACAAGGTTGTGTTTTGTCTCCTAATTTGTTCTCATTGTACAGTGAACATATAATGAGATCTACAGAAAATATGTCAGAAATCCTGGCTGGTGGACATAATATAAACAACTTACGTTATGCTGATGACACCGTTCTTATAGCAACAAGTCAGAACGATCTACAGGAAATGATAGATACAGCGGTTGTGGAGAGTGAAAGAATGGACCTCAGTTTGAATAATAGAAAGACAGAAGTCGTGGTGATATCAAAGAAGCAGATTGTGGCTAAATGTGCAATTAAAGTACAGGACCGTTATTTTCGGGCAAGTGCAGAAATTCAGATATCTGGGCACATGGATAACATCAGATGGAAGATGCATCACTGAGATAAAGAGCAGAATAGGACAAGAAAACTATTTTATTCTGTCAAGTGAAGAATATTTTATGCAATAAGTCACTGTGCTTGAAAGTCAGAAAAAGAGTTCCTGCATGTTACATAGAACCAGTTGTAACATACGACTGTGAGCCCTGGACAATTAGTAAACAGGCGAAAACACCCATGGAAGCCTTGGAGATGTGGTTTTATAGAAGAATGCTGACAATTAATTGGACAGCCAAAAAGAGCAATCATGACGTTTCAAGGGAAGCTGAGTAGCAAAGACAACTTATCACAAACATCAGAAAGAAGCAGTCTTTGTTTTTTGGCCATGTTATGAGAAGACAAAAACTGGAACATGTTGTGACAACCGGAAGGATTTGTGGAAAGAGAGATAGCAGAAGACAGCGTGAAAAGATTAATGACAGTCTTGTATCATGGCACGGAAGCGAGTCAACACACGAACTGATCCATGACGTCGGAGATCGTAATTTGTAGAGAAGTATGATCGTCCACGCCAGCCGGCAAGGCACTGAATGATGATGATGTTGTATAGCGAGTAAATGACACTTTGTACACCGAGGAAAGGTCCGGCGGTCACATAATCAGATTGCAACTGGTACCATTAATATAGGGACTCTTCACTGATTATTGAAGATGCGGACGGACATGTATTGAATGTCTTGAGCGCTGTGATATAGGTTCCTAAACCAACTCAACTTGGTGAGTACAGAAACAGTTTAAAAAGCAAGAAAATTGACTTCACTGCACCGGGTTTTATCCCATATGGTCGGTCTCTTTCTGCAGGGCAGTCTGTCAAAAGCGTCGCACAAAGCACGAACTCCGAAGCTCTAGCGACGACACCCGGGGATTTCCGAGAAAACTACCCTCGTGAACTGAACGACGTGGGCCGGAATCGAACCCACAACCTCCGGAGTTCCAGGCAAGTGGCGTAACCTCATTAGCCTCTTTCAGGCAATCGTTGTAAGGTCATTATACAGTGGATACCATCCCAAACGACAAAGCTGATCGATTGGCTAAGGAAAGAGCCAAAGAAGAACAGCCTGATGTGCCCGTTACATACCACCAAAACCTGCTCAAGATGGCTACCACATTATGGACAGACCAGAACAAATCATTATTCTGCATCTCAGAACAGGACACAATAGATTACGCAACCACATGTATACAAAATTCAAGATTGGCGAATCAGCCATGTGCATATGTGGATTGGCGTCGCAGACTGCCCAAAATACAATACATCTAGGCAAACCATCTGGCCTAAAGAAACGACAGTGGAAGATAAACTCTATGGACCGCTGTGTGAACTAAAAAAGACAGCTGAATTCATACAAGAGACAGCTTTGCAGTTATAGACATATTTCAAGCGAATGAAAGAAGAAGAAAAAGGCAGTCGTTGTTAGTTACTTTGGCAGTCCAATGAATTCGCAACATTTGTCCCAGGAACCACATGTCTGTTGCTTCCAAGTTCTTCCTAATTTGTTCATTTACATTCCAAGATTCACAGTCATACAGCAAAACAGGTTCTATATAACACTTCAGCACACTCCTTCTTACATTCAATGATAGTGACTTATTGCAAAATATAGTCTTCATTTTCTGAAATGCAGCTTTTGCTTGCCCCATTCTGCTCTTAATCTCTGTTCTATATCTTCCATCTGATGTTATAACTGCCTCTCTGTTGTACATCTTCCATCTGATGTTATAACTGCCTCTCTGTTGTACATCTTCCATCTGATGGTATAACTGCCTCTCTGTTGTACATCTTCCATCTGATGGTATAACTGCCTCTCTGTTGTACATCTTCCATCTGATGTTATAACTGCCTCTCTGTTGTACATCTTCCATCTGATGTTATAACTGCCTCTCTGTTGTACATCTTCCATCTGATGTTATAACTGCCTCTCTGTTGTACATCTTCCATCTGATGTTATAACTGCCTATCTGTTGTACATCTTCCATCTGATGTTATAACTGCCTCTCTGTTGTACATCTTCCATCTGATGGTATAACTGCCTATCTGTTGTACATCTTCCATCTGATGTTATAACTGCCTCTCTGTTGAACATCTTCCATCTGATGGTATAACTGCCTCTCTGTTGTACATCTTCCATCTGATGGTATAACTGCCTCTCTGTTGTACATCTTCCATCTGATGTTATAACTGCCTCTCTGTTGTACATCTTCCATCTGATGTTATAACTGCCTCTCTGTTGTACATCTTCCATCTGATGGTATAACTGCCTCTCTGTTGTACATCTTCCATCTGATGTTATAACTGCCTCTCTGTTGTACATCTTCCATCTGATGTTATAACTGCCTCTCTGTTGTACATCTTCCATCTGATGTTATAACTGCCTCTCTGTTGTACATCTTCCATCTGATGGTATAACTGCCTCTCTGTTGTACATCTTCCATCTGATGGTATAACTGCCTCTCTGTTGTACATCTTCCATCTAATGTTATAATTGCCTCTCTGTTGTACATCTTCCATCTGATGTTATAACTGCCTCTCTGTTGTACATCTTCCATCTGATGTTATAACTGCCTCTCTGTTGTACATCTTCCATCTGATGTTATAATTGCCCCTAGGTGTTCATGTTATTGTTGGTGTCTACTAGACATGGCCGTGTCCGAATGTCGGACTGCACGCTCTTGTTAATTGTCATTGCTGAATACGTCTACATCTGAGAGCTTTGTTGATGAAATACGCCACTGTTGCCAGAGTTGTGACTTCCTATTTCACATAAGTGCAGCCACAAATAGAGAAGATGGCATCTGATAACATTAAATTGGAGTGTGTGAAACAAGAACTTCCAGATGTGTTCTATGATTACAAAACTCATGCCAGATTCAATAACATGGTAGGCATGGAAGGTTGCTGCAGCCTTGATGACATGGCAGGACACACAGACACAGGATCAAGTGTGATTGAAAATAAAATAACTCACCATGAACAAGTATCACTTGATGCTAGTGCGACTAAGAATAATTATATAACTTCAGTAAAACATGAGGTGTAGGGTGTAGAGTAAAGGGAGAGGGATAGTACCTAACGTTCAGTGGCAGCTATATCCCAAAGGGATAGACCAGGATCTTATTTCATTCCCATCTCTCTACCTAACCCGTGTACGGCTCTACGAATACGACTGCCATAACTATGATGCAGAAATCCAGACAATCAAGATAGCAACAGAGAAATTCTTGAATACCAGCCATGGTACTATTGACAATGCAGAATTAGTACTTGGGGCGCTCCAGTCTGGGAAAAGTGCGACTATTATCTGAACTAGGCAGCCAGCGTAAGGTCACCATACAATGAATAACATTTCACTATGGCATGCCCAGAAACGAGAGACCTGATCAACCAAGGAAGAGCAAATGAAGAACAGCCTGATGTACCTGTCACATACAATCAAAAGACAAGAATAAAATCAATCAGAAAGTCACCAACACCAGCACAAGAAGATTACCTTTTATGGACAGACCAAGAACAAATTATTCTGCGCCTCAGAACGGGACAATCAAATACGCACATGTACACAAAATTCAAGATTGACATATCAGCCATGTACACATGTGGATTGGCATCGCAGACACAGATCACATACTCCAAAACTGCCCCAAATATAACATATCTAGGCACACCTTCTGGGCTAGGGAAAGAACAGTGGACGATAAACTCTATGAACCAAAAATGAAAGTGAAGTTTATGCAAGAGACAACATTGCAGATACAGACAAAAATTTCAAGCGAAAAAAAGAAGAAGAAACGTTGCTGAAAGCAACAACTGCCCAGGACAGAGAGAGTTGAAGAAACACAGACCTGCCACTGAAGGCGTTATTGTTAACTGGAGATTTCCAGGTGTGTTCCAGGCAGCATTATTAATTCCGCGATAAAGAGTAAGGCTCATTTGATCTCCCTCCGTTCTTGGTTTTGTTTTATATTTTTTCTTTCGTCGTTCTTTCTCATTCCGTCTGGATATCTTATTCTACCCCTCCTGTCTTTAGGAAAGTGAATGAATAATAATAAAAACAAAATCCCTCCATTTCAGCGCTTCACTTCAAATCTCATATTTTCGGCCGTGTCCTCCATGGCGACGAAGTCAAGCCGCGCCCAGAGTAGTGTGTTCGCTCACAGATTCCACCATTTGGTTGACAAGTAGTTTCTTCCCCGGAAACTTCTGGAGGTCGTCGTGGGAACTACACAGCTTGTGCAATGTGTGACGCTTTCTCGGCAAGCTGCTCTGTGGAAAGAAACTGAGCCATATGGTGATAAACCCGGTGTTGTAAGGTCGATTTCCATGCCTTTAAACTCCATGTCTCCACCTTGAAGAAGTAGAGGGTGTGTCCAATGACCCCAAGCGTGGGACTGCCATCTATAAATTACCCCTTTGATGTCATCTGCATCATGATGTCATCTGCTTAACACTCTTGAAATCTTTAATAACAATATTGACAGGTTATAAGATAACGGCATGGTTATTGTAATATTTATCGCACTTTTAAGGTTTTAATTTGCAGTCTACTCGTATTATGACAGTGACAAGTAACCACAAAATCATAATGTAAATATTAACACACAGCAACAAGTCACCAGACAATGATAATATAAACATTAACACACAGCAACAAGTCACCAGACAATGATAATATAAACATCAACACTCAGCAACAAGTCACCTCACAAGGATAATATAAACATTAACACACAGCGACAAGTCACCTCACAAGGATAATATAAACATTAACACACATCGACAAGTCATCTCACAAGGATAACATAAACATTAACACACATCAACAAGTCATCTCACAAGGATAACATAAACATTAACAGACAGCAACAAGTCACCTCACAAGGATAATATAAACATTAACACACAGCAACAAGTCACCTCACAAGGATAACATAAACATTAACACACAGCGACAAGTCACCTCACAAGGATAATATAAACATTAACACACAGCAACAAGTCACCTCACAAGGATAACATAAACATTAACACACAGCGACAAGTCACCTCACAAGGATAATATAAACATTAACACACAGCAACAAGTCACCTCACAAGGATAATATAAACATTAATACACAGCAACAAGTCACCTCACAAGGATAATATAAACATTAATACACAGCAACAAGTCACCTCACAAGGATAATATAAACATTAACACACAGCCACAAGTCACCTCACCAGGATAACATAAACATTAACACACAGCAACAAGTCACCTCACAAGGATAATATAAACATTAACACACAGCAACAAGTCACCTCACAAGGATAATATAAATATTAACACACAGCAACAAGTCACCTCACAAGGATAACATAAACATTAACACACAGCGACAAGTCACCTCACAAGGATAACATAAACATTAACACACAGCGACAAGTCACCTCACAAGGATAATGTAAACATTAACACACAGCAATAAATCACATCACAAGGATAATATAAACATTAATACACAGCAACAAGTCACAACACAATGATAATATAAACAGTAACACACAGCTAAGTCACCTCACAATGATAACAAACACTAAAACACAGCAACAAGTCACCTCACATTCATAATAGAAACACTAACACACAGCAACAAGTCACCTCACATTCATAATAGAAACACTAACACACAGCAACAAGTCACCTCACAAGGATAATATAAACATTAACACACAGCTACAAGTCACCTCACAAGGATAATATAAACATTAACACACAGCGACAAGTCACCTCACAATGATAATATAAACCCACTACTGGCAACGCCGATCGCATTCTGATATGAACCTAAGGCCTATCCACGTCAATATGGAAGCACTATACTCGAGTTTCGCCCTCATTTGAGCTCGTCAGTAGTGCATATTCCTGACCGGATCCGGAAACAGTCCCGGATCACGCGTGTGAAGCGGGTGTGTAACCACGCGGCACACACCAAATTATCACAACAGAACATCACAACGCTACCCATCGTAGGCTATGCTCAAGATTGCCCAATCGCCGCGACCGACGTCCGTCAATCGATGGGACCCGAACGATCAGGACTTCTCACTGGCAAGGAACACCAGGCCTCCTAAATCCAGTGAGCAATAATCAATTGATTATGTGGTTGTTTCGGGATTTGAAATTTAAATATTGAGCACAACCCACTACTGGCAACGCCGATCGCATTCTGATATGAACCTAAGGCCTATCCACGTCAATATGGAAGCATGGTTACACACCCGCTTCACACGCGTGATCCGGGACTGTTTCCGGATCCGGTCAGGGATATGCACTACTGACGAGCTCAAATGAGGGCGAAACTCGAGTATAGTGCTTCCATATTGACGTGGATAGGCCTTAGGTTCATATCAGAATGCGATCGGCGTTGCCAGTAGTGGGTTGTGCTCAATATTTAAATTTCAAATCCCGAAACAACCACATAATCAATTGATTATTGCTCACTGGATTTAGGAGGCCTGGTGTTCCTTGCCAGTGAGAAGTCCTGATCGTTCGGGTCCCATCAATTGACGGACGTCGGTCGCGGCGATTGGGCAATCTTGAGCATAGCCTACGATGGGTAGCGTTGTGATGTTCTGTTGTGATAATTTGGTGTGTCCAGTGTGTGCCGCATGGTTACACACCCGCTTCACACGCGTGATCCGGGACTGTTTCCGGATTCGGTCAGGGATATGCACTACTGACGAGCTCAAATGAGGGCGAAACTCGAGTATAGTGCTTCCATATTGACGTGGATAGGCCTTAGGTTCATATCAGAATGCGATCGGCGTTGCCAGTAGTGGGTTGTGCTCAATATTTAAATTTCAAATCCCGAAACAACCACATAATCGATAATATAAACACTAACACACAGCAACAAGTCACCTCACAATGATAATATAAACACTAACACACAGCGACAAGTCACCTCACAATGATAATATAAACACTAACACACAGCAACAAGTCACCTCATAATGATAATATAAACATTAACACACAGCCACAAGTCACCTCACAAGGATAATATAAACATTAACACACAGCTACAAGTTACCTCACAAGGATAATATAAACATTAACACACAGCGACAAGTCACCTCACATTCATAATAGAAACACTAACACACAGCGACAAGTCACCTCACAAGGATAATATAAACATTAACACACAGCTACAAGTTACCTCACAAGGATAATATAAACATTAACACACAGCAACAAGTCACCTCACAACGATAATATAAACAGTAACACACAGCTAAGTCACCTCACAATGATAATAAAAACACTAACACACAGCGACAAGTCACCTCACAAGGATAATATAAACATTAACACACAGCGACAAGTCACCTCACAAGGATAATATAAACATTAATACACAGCAACAAGTCACCTCACAAGGATAACATAAACATTAACACACAGCGACAAGTCACCTCACAAGGATAACATAAACATTAACACACAGCGACAAGTCACCTCACAAGGATAATATAAACATTAACACACAGCAATAAATCACCTCACAAGGATAATATAAACATTAATACACAGCAACAAGTCACAACACAATGATAATATAAACAGTAACACACAGCTAAGTCACCTCACAATGATAACAAACACTAAAACACAGCAACAAGTCACCTCACATTCATAATAGAAACACTAACACACAGCAACAAGTCACCTCACATTCATAATAGAAACACTAACACACAGCAACAAGTCACCTCACAAGGATAATATAAACATTAACACACAGCTACAAGTCACCTCACAAGGATAATATAAACATTAACACACAGCGACAAGTCACCTCACAATGATAATATAAACACTAACACACAGCAACAAGTCAACTCACATTCATAATAGAAACACTAACACACAGCAACAAGTCACCTCACATTCATAATAGAAACACTAACACACAGCAACAAGTCACCTCACAAGGATAATATAAACACTAACACACAGCAACAAGTCACCTCACAATGATAATATAAACACTAACACACAGCAACAGGTCACCTCACAAGGATAATATAAACACTAACACACAGCGACAAGTCACCTCATAATGATAGTATAAACATTAACACACAGCCACAAGTCACCTCACAAGGATAATATAAACACTAACACACAGCAACAAGTCACCTCATAATGATAATATAAACATTAACACACAGCGACAAGTCACCTCACATTCATAATAGAAACACTAACACACAGCAACAAGTCACCTCACAAGGATAATATAAACACTAACACACAGCAACAAGTCACCTCATAATGATAATATAAACATTAACACACAGCCACAAGTCACCTCACAAGGATAATATAAACATTAACACACAGCTACAAGTTACCTCACAAGGATAATATAAACAGTAACACACAGCTAAGTCACCTCACAATGATAATAAAAACACTAACACACGGCAACAAGTCACCTCACAAGGATAATATAAACATTAACACACAGCAACAAGTTACCACACATTGATAATATAAACATTACCACTCCACAACAAGTTACCTCACAATGATAATATAAACACTAACACAGAGCAACAAATCACCTCACATAAACATTAACACACAGCAACAAGTTACCACACAATGATAATATAAACATTAACACTCAGCAACAAGTTACCACACAATGATAATATAAACACTAACACACAGCAACAAATCACCTCACAAGGATAATATAAACATTAACACACAGCAACAAGTCTTCTGACAAGGATAATATAAACATTAACACTCAGCAACAAGTCACCTCACAAGGATTATATAAACATTAACACACAGCGACAAGTCACCTTACTAATATAACAGAGTGAGAGACAGCGACCGGAAAGAGGCTGGGGTTGTATGTCTTAAATAAGTTCAAATTTATTTTACTTGTTTCTGTTGTATTTCATGGAAGATGTTATCAATCAGATATATACATATAGTATGGACAATCAAAATTAGGTGACAACATGTACAGATGAATATGGCTTGCAAAATACAAAACCTAGAAAAACCTCCAATGCAAACATGAGATGTACATAAATAACAGAACGCATGAACTTCCTATTAATGGCAAACAGTGCCTAGCCATTTCATTAATGTGGTTTGTTTGAATAAGGTGAAGTAACAATGAAGCATAACACAACATAAAAATGAGAAAAGGATGAACAATGCATGTTGTACACACAACTGAAGTTGAGAGCGTCCTGCGGTGAGCCGGGCAACCATGGAGGATGAATACATGTGCTTGTGGGAACAGGCCCTAGCTGGGTGCGGGCAGCTACTCGGTGACTGATCAGCTGGGCCAGGTTGTCCATATATCAAATATATATCTGTGGGCACGGCCAGCTAACAGCAGACTCCAGAAGGCCATGGTTCAAGGCTTACTACTAGCAATGGTCAGTGCTTCTGTTGAAGACTCAACAAGCTGGAAGGTACCAGATCAAAACCTGTGTGTAAACAACAACAACAACTGACACCCATCATTGAGAGGATACCACTGTGACCAGATTTCTGACAAAACTGATGCCAAACAGAAAAAAAATAATTATGTTAATGATAGACTGAATGTTTCTAAACACAACACATTACAGACATTATGTGAAAAAGCTGACACATGCTAAAAACTGAAATGTTGACATGTCTTTTATAAGGAAGATGATTGGATGGCTGGCACAAACTCCAAGCATGCATGATCAGTCAAGCCTACAATGCATAGTTACAATCTGGTAGATGGCTGGACAGGAGACATGCAGGATTACCACCAGGTGGCACTAAAAGCTGGCTACAATTTGTGGCCCTGCACCATACACTCACACAACAGGCAATCTAACATTCAACAAGTGACAGACACAACAGGCAGTCTAACATTTGACAACAGACAGACACAACACCCAGAAGACCAACATATCACCAGAATTACCACATGACTGACTTGACATGTGCCCAGAAAATACAAGTAATCCCCAATAGATGATCAGTGCTGTTCTTGCGGAGACCTCACTTCCAGACCACAGTGCAACGAGGGAGGCTCAGTAGCAGTGTGATGAGCAGGCTAGCCTGGCCCTGCTGTGCTCAAATCCCCTACCAGACAGGGATTTAACCTCAGCTCCCAGGATGACCCAGGCTAAAATGGATACTAAGAAACTGTGCAGGAAGTTGAGGTGATCAGTGGCACACTGACCGCACCACCCATCAAGTGCCAAGGGGGTCCAAGAACATGGGGGAAAAGTGCCATATACCCAAAAACCTCATGGCATGAATTGTACTGACTTATAGTGCAGCAAAGACACTATACTTGCATCGCTAACTCACAACACACCCCACCATTACAAGTGACACATATTGCGTACACTTCACACTGAAAGATCACATATCTTGAACACATATTCCATAAAGCAACAACAACAAACCTAAACCAGTATTACTATGACAGTCTGCAAAAAGAAGGTGGTCAAAGAGGAGGAATAAAAGAGCAGCCTGGTTACAAACTGTACTTTATTCTACGCAATGCTTCACAGCGTCCTGAGAACTGAGCTTGCAGTGGGTGTGTCTTGTGTAGCTCAGTGACCAGGTTAGTGGCTACATAACTTGACCATGGAAGCAGGCAAATACAACTGTTAGTAACACAGGTCTGGACCACTGCTGGTAGACAGGACACTGGCCACCACATCAACTAAAGCCATGCCTCAGTATACATGAGTCTGGGGTGTCTGGTCACAGCCTGCCTGTACTTGGTTAAAGCTAACCACTGACCTGGCAGGGGAACTGAGGTAGTACAGGGGGCTAGCCACACAGGTCAAGGTGTGTGAAACGGCCCTGGGTTGTGTGCCGTCTCTGGACCGGCAGCACGAAGCCATGCCACAGCACAATGTCAACCTGGTATCACATCTACCTGCATGCACGCCGCAGGCATTTCCTGGTATCACAGGAGACAGATGGTTCTACCTGCATGCACGCCGCAGGCATTTCCTGGTATCACAGGGGACAGATGGTTCTACCTGCATGCACACCGCTGGCATTTCCTGGTATCACAGGAGACAGATGGTTCTACCTGCATGCACACTGCTGGCATTTCCTGGTATCACAGGAGACAGATGGTTCTACCTGCATGCACACCGCTGGCATTTCCTGGTATCACAGGAGACAGATGGTTCTACCTTCATGCACACTGCTGGCATTTCCTGGTATCACAGGAGACAGATGGTTCTACCTGCATGCACACCGCTGGCATTTCCTGGTATCACAGGAGACAGATGTTCTACCTGCATGCACACCGCAGGCATTTCCTCCCTACCACCCACTTCCTCTCTGGGTAGAAGGTTGTTCCATGTCAGATACTACAGTAGGGAATGTGACGTGTGTTCACATATACTAGGTTCTGGCATAATAAGAAAGTAGGTGATCACTTTCTCACCATGTTTCCCTCCCAAACAATTTCTAGACAAACCTGAGTAAACGAGCCTAGACTAGGTACGAGAGACTTCTTGCTGGCAAGGAGAGACTGTAAGGCAGGTCACCAAAGCTCATAATGACATGAGTAAGTGTATACAAAGTCCTATCACTTGACAGCTCTATATTAGCATCTATCATGTGATGACATTTGCTGAACAAGAAACGGGAATATTTACATGAAACACGCGGACGCTAGCAGGGATATATAGCATCACAGACCCCCATTAGTGTATACAGTACAGACCTGATCAGACAAACTCACCTGGGATCCAAGAAATAATTATGTCTAGAAATCCCTCTGATAAAAGTTCCAGCATATAGAAATGCACGTATAATACATTGTTCTTCACAACAGAAATTTGCCACATCCGAGATCGCCTGAAGCAGTTTGCACTGTATATTATACTGTCTTCTCCTTGTGCCGGTGACCCCACACTGGGGCCTGGGCACTCAACCCACTCACCTCATGCCGTTCTATCCCTGGTTATCCCATAAAACTCCGTCCATGTCTGTCCCATATTTACTTTCTACTTTTCTCCTGGCATTTTTGGGGTCTTCCTTTGTTCCTCTGTGGATTCCAGGCAATGATCTTTCTAGTTATACTTTTTTCAGGTCTTCTCAATGTGTGTCCTAACCAGCGCCCAGGTCTTTCCTTCACAACTTGTTTCACTGGTATTTGTCTAGTTCTCTCCATGAGCCCTACCTTGGGGATTCTGTTATACCATTGTAGTGTGCCTAGTATGTGATATTACTGCACACAAATGATCACATAATTATGTGTATGGACAAACAACATGGCTGCATTTCTACATAAAACTGTTGACACTTCTGTATCTTGTATGTTTGTGTAGCTCAGCACGACTCATGCACAACAATGAGGGATACATTGTGTTGGATGAATACTAAAAGCCAAGAGAAATCTCAAACGCTGTAATAGAGAAGACAAGACAAGAGAAGACAGCTAGACAAACAATTATGGATATAACTGATTAGCATTGCTGTCAGTACACATTCACTATGAGGACAGCATGAACATGATTTATGGCTAATTAGTCGACAGATCATCCTCACCGCATATCGAAACAATTAGTCCATAAGTGCTCAGACCCCCCCTCAGTATGTAGCGGTCGATGACCCCAGCTCTGTGTGGTTGACTATTATATGGTCCCCTGCATAACACTTGTCTGAATTCATCCCTTTTGACTTGTGATGTTCTGGCAGTTTGGTTAAGGTTGCAAATTCACAGGCATCACTAAATTTGTTGGAAAAAAAAAGTCTACCAGCTTGTTTATTTCCTTTGACACTCGCCCTGGCACAAACATGAAGGTGATGTTTGTCAGCCATTACTTCTTTGGAGACTACACCTACTCTCTTTGAGCCCAGCCCGTCTTGACCTGCCTGACCATACACCGAGTCACAGAGACAGCATACTGGGCCAAGGTCTGTGTCTCCAGCCAGGCTACTGCCATGACCTCTATAGTCAGGCTACTTGTTGTCAAGGCACAGTTCTACCTGGGGTTGAGAGTCCATGAGCTCCTCACTGTCAGATAACAGACCCATCTGTGCAGATGACTAGATCACGCTCAGAAGAACTCTGAAGTACCAAGGCTTCCTCAATTACTGGGTGTTGTCTGCATTTCCTGGTCCAGTCTGGTGCATACAGAAAAGGACGTACCAAACTTAGCTTGCACTTGTATCCATTCTTCACCAGTTTCTAGGTCCTCAAGTAAATGAACCTCTAGACTAAGTCCTGGATGTTGTGTGCTGGCAATGACTTGGAGTGAAGGTAGGCACACACTTGACACATAATTCTTCTGTCTCCCAAGGTGGGAAAATCAAGGAGGTACTACATCACCATGCCTGCTGTATCACTTGTGTACGCAAGTATGATGTACACAGTCTCATTCTGTATCCTCTAGTCTCCAACACTTGAGAACCACTGCTCTAGTCTCACCATCTATTAAAATGCCAACTCTGATCAAACAGCACTGCCAGATATTTCACTGGATGAGTCCCTGCCACAACCTCCGAGCATAAACTTGTGAGAATGGGCCCTCACGGTTTGATGCTTGTACAATTAGAGTATAGAATGCGAACATGATTGAGGCCCAAATGGGTTTATTTGAGCCATGTGCTTCTGGCTTCAGCATGCCAGGCCTGGCTTAACCGCTGGGCTGATGCACGCACACTGATCCGCTATAATTAAGACAACAGACATTGGGCTGAGGCACACACACACACACACACTAAATCGTTATAATTAAGACAACAGACATTGGGCTGAGGCGCACACACACACACACTAAATCGCTATAATTAAAACAACAAAAAATGCTTCAAAAACCTCACAAAATTGACCTGCTAGTCTACATTCTGGCACAACCGTCTATTTGTGACAGGTTAAATTATCCAGCCCTCAGGCGTACATCGTATAGTTAGAAATAAAAATACACACAACCCACCACCATGTGTGACTGTAGACCTACAACTGTCTAGTACTGCTGTCACCACACATTCACGGGGGAGAAAATAAGTTCGGCTGTCACCACACATTCAATAAACGGAGAAATCACAAGCACTATTATAATCTCCTGAGAGAAAGAGTTATGTTTCAACATAGGAGCCCACCCCATGATGCTGTTGGCTGTCTTGTGCGTGAAGACCCAGACAACAATCAACACCTGAAGTTGCAGTGGCACACCGAGCCTGTCAGACCAACATGAGTGCACAGAGGGACCTGCAGGCTGCTGATGGTTTCTGAAAGCCTAGCGGGACATGGGGCAGGGAACATTCCAGATACATACTGTGGATATCATAGTTACAGGTCCGGAGATAGGAATGTCAAGTGTTACACTTGGTCATGTGGTGAGGTGGCCCACTCTCTTCTTTACCGCCTGTCTTCCCATACAGCACTGGTAGGCCTGGCCTGTGAGCAGCACTGGTAGGCCTGGCCTGTGAGCAGCACTGGTAGGCCTGGCCTGTGAGCAGCACTGGTTGGCCTGGCCTGTGAGCAGCACTGGTTGGCCTGGCCTGTGAGCAGCACTGGTAGGCCTGGCCTGTGAGCAGCACTGGTTGGCCTGGCCTGTGAGCAGCACTGGTTGGCCTGGCCTGTGAGCAGCACTGGTTGGCCTGTGAGCAGCACTGGTTGGCCTGGCCTGTGAGCAGCACTGGTTGGCCTGGCCTGTGAGCAGCACTGGTTGGCCTGGCCTGTGAGCAGCACTGGTTGGCCTGTGAGCAGCACTGGTTGGCCTGGCCTGTGAGCAGCACTGGTTGGCCTGGCCTGTGAGCAGCACTGGTTGGCCTGGCCTGTGAGCAGCACTGGTTGGCCTGGCCTGTGAGCAGCACTGGTTGGTACAGTTGTAATCCTGCCATGAGAGGTGGTCAGCTTGGAACTACCACCACCGGTTAGCCAGGATGACAACACTCTATTACTGTGACCACATCTCTGAATGCACACAAGCGGTCTATGATACATAAACACACAAATAAGCTCTAGACCAGTGGTTCTCAACCGGTGGGAAATTCCTCCAAGGGGGAAATTTTAGGATTTCCAGGGGGAGAATTAAGATTATTTCAAGATTCGCGTTAATACAAGAACTGATTACTTGATATTGTTTTTCCTTCCATACTTTACGGCTATGCACCATTTGCTCTTCTGAAATTTGTTTTATAACGTAAGTAGGCCTGCAAATTATGTTTTACGTAGACGTCTAGACTTGTTCTAGTATGTGTTATTAAATTTAGCTTCCATATTTATGTAAACTGTGTAAAGGTGGGGGATTTTATAGGGAGGAAATACGAGGGGGGGGGGGGGGGGGGAAGAGGAGAGAAAGAAAGGGAGAGAGAATGGCATGGCATTCTGAACATATGGTGAAGGGGCGCAAAAAGGTTGAGAACCACTGCTCTAGACAACGGGTACAGATATGCTTTAACAACACACATCTTGTAATGGTGATGCTTAGCAACAGTCCAACGCTAATTGCTATAAATTTGTGTGTTTATTCTTCCTTCACTGTATAACCACGAGACATTTCATTTGCCCAACACATGCAGAGAAAGTCAGCAGAATTACAAGAGAGAAGCCCAAGTAGCTATAATTCAAATCAATAATGACTAGTTGCAGTGACTAACCCCAACTAATTACTAGTTGCACATTTTCATGTGAATACATTAGAATAAGCATGTTTTTTTTTCTTTTATAGCCCAAACTGCCTCATGTCTAGTAGCTAAATTCTCAGTGAAATAGCAGTGAATAGAACTGCTGACTTATTAGCACAGTAGGACTTTAGTCCAGATAGTTCCATTCTGTCTGTCAGTGGAACAAGTCTACAGTACAAAGAATAGTCCTACATACTACTGCAATATATTCTACCTAGTTGACAATCAAAACACAAGTAGAAGGGCTGTGTGTTTCCTAAGTGATTACTTGTGACAGATGTAAAAGAAGACACCTGTGTGAACATGTAGGATAAAACAATAGATGAAACCATTAGACACCTATTGCCATGACGCCAGAGCAAGAGGAGACAACTAGACGTAAGTCCTGGTTCCTACTATTTCCCCCTGCCTTATTGACAGTGATGTTTTACAATCACCATCTATGAAGGGATGATAGCTCTGAGGCCACAGTTTCCCATCACTCCAAGGGTTCTGATGACAATGTAATTGAGGTTTTACTGACAGTCCATGTGTGTGAGATTTTACTTTAATGTTTTAATGTCATCGTTTTTCTGTGATGTAAATGAACAGGTGTTACTTGGTCCAGCATCTCTAGAAGCAACTCCACGTAACTGCATTATTTCACTAGTTGGATAGATTCCATGGAATTCGGCATGAGATCTCTTAAATATATGGTTACACACAGACAACATATCTTGTAGAGACAGGATCATTTATGCCAAATCTTTCACAGGAACAGGTGTCCTTTTGCTTCATGTTCCACAAAGAGAAGATCAATTAAAGCAAATTTCAACCAACAGAGTAATTGTTTCCCTTATATAACACATAAGCCACAAATAATACATTACTCAAATATATCGAGGCCTTATCAAATTAGTGATTACACCAGTTTCTATGCAAACAGAAAACTTGCATTTTGAATCTTGAGATTCTCGTGGAGGTAACATGCCCCATATTCAAACAATATTAATGAAAATGTGTTTAAAATATTTCAGCCTAAGTTTAATTCATGTATTCGCTTCACGTGATCTATAACCCTGTAGTATGCGCCTGACAGGATGTAGCAAAATTAACCAAGCAAGGAATCATACAATATATTATTTGTGGCCTGTGTGTGTTTAAACTGTAACCTGTTCAAGGTACACAGTACATGAATGTGTTGTGCTCTCAACTGACTCTACATGAAAACCTGAAGCACTGACAACATGACAGACACAGATACCGCCACACGGGGTCAGGGATACACTTTTCACACAGCCACAGCTTCAGCAGACTAAACGTGACAAGCTTGCAGACAGTTCTCTTCCTCACTGTATATATTCACAAACTCAAAGGCAAATAAGGTATCTAATTTGACCACATGGTCAGCTGTGTCGAATGACTGCACCCCAATAGAGACCTTCACACAATCTCCAAATAGATACATAGCCAACACAAAAACCAAGCAGATGATGGTTAAGGGAATATACAGAGTGCAACTGTGGCAGGGCTTTCACTAGGCAACACACAGATTATGGTTCGATGCCCACTTGAAACGGGAACACCTTCCAGATGTTTGGCTCTGGAGTGTCCACTACACCCAATGCCAGGGGTATCCCTGGGCGGGACAGATGGCAGCTGATCCCACCACCCCAGCCGGTCCTTCCACCGCACACTCCTAGAGCAGCCGCTGCTGCAGGATGATCTGGTGAATATACAGAATGTGGGAGTGAGGGGGCTGGATGCTGCAATCTTCAGCACTACTGTTCAGGACATGGAGCCCTGTGTGCCTGCAGCAAGCAGCATGGTAGGTGATGACAGCTGAGAGAGAAGGCGAGTCAGCTGCAATGGTTGTACATCACTTGACTACAAGATGTACAGGCTCTAGCCACTATGTTGATCGAATACGGTCACGATGATAAACACAAACATAAATCCAAAATGTCATGACTCTAAACGTCTACTTCCACAAGAAGATGGCAAATTTGGGTTCCACGAATTATTAACCTGCTGGGTGAAGCGTGTTTACGGCTAAAAATAAATCAACACCAGCCTCTCAGCTACAAGGTCTGCCTGCTGAATGTCTGGCCTGGGAACGGGAAGCTTCACAAACGTGTCTTGTTCCATCATGGGAGTTCTCTCGGGTGTCAGAGAAACAAGTCACGCTCCGCTGCAGAGAATGCACTTGCTGCGCGGCATATTCTACAGGAGTGCTCAATTCAGGAGTGATGCCAACAACACAGGAACAACGCGACTGGCAGCCATTCAAGTCACATAAACACTACTCAACCAATAAAATCAGGGTCGTCGTCACTGTCATCATCATCATCGCTGTCTAGACGCTTCCGCTTCTTCCTTTTCTTTTTCACTGTGGGTGTTTTGTGACTGCCGGAGGCCAAAAGTTTATGTGTTCTATGCGACGAGCCGTGGCTCTTCTTTTTTCTTTCATGATGGTGTTGATGATGATGATGGTGGTGGTCTGATGATGCATGCGAGCTTTTCGGAGATCTTGTACTTGATGATGGGTTTTCCTGCAAAATACAACAATACAATTCAATTAGCCATCAACATAACTCAACAATTAGCCACCAACACAACTCAACAATTAGCCACCAACACAACTCAACAATTAGCCACCAACACAACTCAACAATTCACCACCAACATAACTCAACAATTAGCCACCAACACAACTCAACAATTAGCCACCAACACAACTCAACAATTAGCCACCAACATAACTCAACAATTAACCACCAACACAACACACCAATTAGCCACCAACACAACACAACAATTAGCCACCAAAATAACTCAACAATTAGCCACCAACACAACTCAACAAGTAGCCACCAACACAGCTCAACAATTAGCCACCAACATAGCTAAACAATTAGCCACCAACACAACTCAACAATTAGCCACCAACAAAGCAATCAGCCACTGAGGTAACTCAACAATTAGCCACCAACAAAACAATCAGCCACCAACACAACTCAACAATTAGCCACCAAAGTGACAACAAACAAGGTGCTGCTAACAAACAAAAACTCAAAAACACGTACAGACGTTTTGCAGTCAACTATCCATGCCAAATGATCTCAGATAGAATGGTGAAGCATTCTATATCTGACAAAGATGACAGGAGTTTCATGAAGGCTGTTTCAAATGTATTTGAATGAGACTTAATTGACATCACAGTTTGTCCATGCCCACCACCATGGTATGTAGTGAGGGGTACTTGATATTTGGCCTGGTGGAAGTCTGCTCTGTGCTGAGCCGGTGTGTAGAAAGTAACAACTGACTGGTTGACCTGGGATACAGAGGTGTTCAAGTGCCAGGGTCGAGGCATGAACTCAAGTATGAAGACATTTCATCACCTACACACAGGGTATCTATCCACCATGGTTTCTACTGTGATTAAGCCTGTCAAATTGTGCAGTCTATGTGACTGACGGACACTTTCAGCTATTCCCTGTCATGATGGTTGGCTATCAGATCTAGTCTAGCACTCTCAGCTTGGAGAGCTCACCGACATGCTGGGATTAGTCTGGCTTGTCCACCAGAATGGAAGCAAGTCATTACCAGCCCTCAACTCATCAAACTGTACAAGGGCTACTAACTATATTCAAATGGGGTCAAAAACAACAACCTTGTTTGTTCCTACCCTCACAGCTATTCATGGTCTTCTTTAGGTCAGTTTGAGGACATACTAGTCCCTAGGATTTGGGACGCAGAGGTGTTTCCACGGTACCAGGGCCGGGATCTATACTGGCCAAGACCTGCTGACACGTCCACGTCATGCGTCCTGGACAACAGGTCCCTTCGGGGGCCTGGCTAAGATCAGTAGGATCGATGATTCCTCTGAAGCCGGAGAGTATTTGCCTGCATGGCGAGGAACCACCAGTCTGCATACCAATAAGCCAGACACGGGACAATGGATGCTCACGCAACCCTCAGGTCCGGTATGACATCCCACTGATGTTGGACAACAGGATGTATCCATCCGACATACAGGACTTCACGCTGGAGTTCACAGCCAGCGAACACAAGCAAGCAAGCAAGACCCTAGGATTTGAACCTGCAGCCTCCAAATGATGACAGCACCTGGCTAAGTAAAATAAAAAAAACCTACTTCGATGACCTACCAACTAAACTCACCACTTGTCTGAGGTTCCTACTTTAGCAAATCATCTGGTTTTCTCATATTCTGAACTCAGAGATCCAACGCTATCATCAGCCACCTGTCAATTCTTCATGTCTGTGTTAAGACACATCATGTAAAACAAATGATTCTGTTCATTCTGTCAATGTTCACAAGTATCTGAAGACAGGATACAAGCAGCACAGGTAGACTAGGATAATACTCACAGATATTCCTGAGGTGGACGTGTGTTCCCTGTTGTTAGCGTTTGGATCCCCACTTCTACTGCCCTCGCCGCCATCACTTAAGTGGGATGGGGATTTGTTGCTACCTGCTACTGGTGTTGCACGACCAGCACCGTGTCCTTCATCACCACTGTCATCTTCATCAAGTGGATCGATGCTCATTATTAAGTCTCTGAACTGTAATTAACAATAAAATATATAAACTGTGTGTGATACAGGAACATCAACATACATACACTGTGTGTGTGATACAGGAACAATCAACATACATTCACTGTGTGTGTGATACAGGAACAATCAACATACACTGTGTGTGTGATACAGGAACATCAACATACACGCACTGTATGTATGATACAGGAACAATCATCCTACATTCACTGTGTGTGTGATACAGGAACAATCAACATACATTCACTGTGTGTGTCGTACGGGAAGGCATTGGTCTTGTTTCTTTGACTCATGGCCCCGTCTTTCTTGATCAGGATGTGTGTGATACATGAACATCAACATACATACACTGTGTGTGTGATACATGAACATCAACATAATACACTCACACGAACATCAACATAACACACAGTGTGTGATACATGAACATCAACATAACACACAGTGTGTGATACATGAACATCAACATAACACACAGTGTGTGATACATGAACATCAACATAACACACAGTGTGTGATACAGGAACATCAACATAACACAGTGTGTGATACATGAACATCAACATAATACAGTGTGTGTGATACATGAACATCAACATAATACAGTGTGTGATACAGGAACATCAACATACATACACTGTGTGTGATACAGGAACATCAACATAATACAGTGTGTGTGATACAGGAACATCAACATAATACACAGTGTGTGATACAGGAACATCAACATAATACACAGTGTGTGATACAGGAACATCAACATAATACACTGTGTGTGATACAGGAACATCAACATACATTCACAGTATGATACAAGAACAATCAACATACATACACTGTGTGTGTGTGATACAGGAATATCAACATTCATAGACTGTGTGTGTGATACAAGAACAATCAACATACATACAGTGTGTGATACAGGAACATCAACATAATACACTGTGTGTGATACAGGAACATCAACATAATACACTGTGTGTGATACAGGAACATCAACTTAATACAGTGTGTGATACAGGAACATCAACATAATACACTGTGTGTGATACAGGAACATCAACATAATACACTGTGTGTGATACAGGAACATCAACATAATACACTGTGTGTGTGATACAGGAACATCAATATAACACACAGTGTGTGATACATGAACATCAACATAACACACAGTGTGTGATACAGGAACATCAACATAATACACTGTGTGTGTGATACATGAACATCAACATAACACGCAGTGTGTGATACATGAACATCAACATAATACAGTGTGTGATACAGGAACATCAACATAATACAGTGTGTGTGATACATGAACATCAACATAATACAGTGTGTGATACAGGAACATCAACATACATACACTGTGTGTGTGATACAGGAACATCAACATAATACACAGTGTGTGATACAGGAACATCAACATAATACACAGTGTGTGATACAAGAACATCAACATAATACACTCTGTGTGTGTGTGTGATACAGGAACATCAACATAATACACTGTGTGTGATACAGGAACATCAACATACATTCACAGTATGATACAAGAACAATCAACATACATACACTGTGTGTGTGTGATACAGGAATATCAACATTCATACACTGTGTGTGTGATACAAGAACAATCAACATACATACAGTGTGTGATACAGGAACATCAACATAATACACTGTGTGTGTGATACAGGAACTTCAACATACATTCACTATATGATACGAGAACAATCAACATACATACACTGTGCCAATACAGGAACATCAACATAATACACTGTGTGTGATACAGGAACATCAACATAATACACTGTGTGTGATACAGGAACATCAACACAATACACTGTGTGTAATACAGGAACATCAACATAATACAGTGTGTGATACAGGAACATCAACATAATACAGTGTGTGATACAGGAACATCAACACAATACACTGTGTGTGATACAGGAACATCAACATAATACAGTGTGTGATACAGGAACATCAACATAATACACTGTGTGTGATACAGGAACATCAACAGAATACAGTGTGTGATACAGGAACATCAACATAATACACAGTGTGTGTGATACAGGAACATCAACATAATACACTGTGTGTGATACAGGACCATCAACATAATACACTGTGTGTGATAAGGAACATCAACATAATACACAGTGTGTGATACAGGAACATCAACATAATACACTGTGTGTGATACAGGAACATCAACATAATACACAGTGTGTGATACAGGAACATCAACATAATACACAGTGTGTGATACAGGAACATCAACATAATACACAGTGTGTGATACAGGAACATCAACATAATACACAGTGTGTGTGATACAGGAACATCAACATAATACACAGTGTGTGATACAGGAACATCAACATAATACAGTGTGTGTGTGATAAAGGAACATCAACATACATACACTGTGTGATATCGAAACAAACATTCATTCACGCCATGTGATGCAGCAACAATCAACACACATTAACTGTGAGATACAGCAACAATCAACATACATTAGCTGTGAGATACAGGAACAATCAACATACATTAGCTGTGAGATACAGGAACAATCAACATACATTAATTGTGTGTGATACAGCAACAATCAACATACATTAGCAGTGAGATACAGGAACAATCAACATACATTAGCTGTGTGATACAGCAACAATCAACATACATTAGCTGTGAGATACAGGAACAATCAACATACATTAACTGTGTGTGATACAGCAACAATCAACATACATTAGCTGTGAGATACAGGAACAATCAACATACATTAGCTGTGAGATACAGCAACAATCAACATACATTAGCTGTGAGATACAGCAACAATCAACATACATTAGCTGTGAGATACAGGAACAATCAACATACATTAACTGTGTGTGATACAGCAACAATCAACATACATTAGCTGTGAGATACAGGAACAATCAACATACATTAGCTGTGAGATACAGGAACAATCAACATACATTAGCTGTGAGATACAGGAACAATCAACATACATTAACTGTGTGTGATACAGCAACAATCAACATACATTAGCTGTGAGATACAGCAACAATCAACATACATTAGCTGTGAGATTCAGGAACAATCAACATACATTAAATGTGTGTGATACAGCAACAATCAACACATATATACACTATGCTTTTTGATTTTTTGGCGCTCACTTTGAACTCATGCGTAGTCCATACACACTATTTATAGCAGTGATGGACTGAATTTTGTGTGTGGGTTAGCTTTCCCTATTAACAGTGTCCCTCGCCATTAGGCGAACCCACTCCGACTTCAGAGGTGCTTGCAATTTACGTCCCCACGTCAAGGACAATAGGTCAATATTTTAGTCCAGCTGTCCGGTGTAGGGGTTGAACCGCTAACCTCGGCATCAGCACAACGGATGTTTAAGAACACGAGTTCTTACCCATTCGGCCATGCGGACCTGCATACACTGTGTGTGATACAGGAACAATCAACACACATACACTCCATGTGATGCTGAAACAGACAACACACATACACTCCATGTGATACTGAAACAAACATACATACATACACTTCACGTCATACAGAAAGAAACAACATACATACACTTCATGTGATATCGAAACTAACAACATACATACACTGCATGTGATATAGGAAGAAGAAGAGGAAGAAGAAAAACTTATGCTGATGAGAACTATCTATAGGAAATGATAGATACAATCAATGGTTGTAGAAAGTGAAAGAATGGGCCTTAGTTTGAATAATAGAAAGGCAGTAGTTATGGTGATATCAAAGAAACATTGTGCCTAAAAGTGCAATTAAGGTACATGACGTACAAGGTATTGGTGTGGTACTCCCTGGATAACCGGATTGTTAAGGCAGATGACCCATGTATTATATTGAAGGGATGTCCTCTTAGTAGAGAGAGTAAATTGAAGTACTTGGGTATCACCTTCGACTTTTAAAGATCATGTGGAGGATTTGGTGAAGGTTGGTAGGGGTATTAATGCTTTGAGGACGATGGTAGCAACTGGGGTAGAGCAGAGGTTGCTTTACAGGCTCTTTTAGTAGTTAATAATATCTGTCCTTGAGGATGTTGTCAGGCTCCTGAGAGTATCACAGAGCCAGCTTGAAAGGTTGGAGCCTATACAAAATGTGGCCATGCAGATGATTCTGGGGTGTACAGAGGACACACCGATTATTATAGGCATGGGGAATATCCTGGCGCTACCAACAATGGCGGATAGGCATAGGGTCCTTCAGGACATATGGTACCTGAGAGTTGCTGCATGAAGCCATGGATATAGTCAAGAGTCATAGACTAAGGCGAGGCAGGTCCTGGATGACACAGGCGGAAATAACATTCCAAACAAAATTCCAGCTCACAGTGTTGTGCCACGCACTCAACTCAGTATCAGGGTGACGGAACCATGCACTACCAGTCCAACATGAGGGAAATGTGACTGCAAACCGTAGCCTGAAGCTCCAGAGGCTCAACGGTTCAAATGCCTATCCGCCCTGTTGGGGACCGGAAGCATGTTCCGTGTTCATCTATAATACCAATTCTTCAGATATTCAAAGGACAAGCACAAGAAAATAATCTGCTCTTCTGCTATCTGACCCGTGAATCATATTGCAGACCCTTGACCCTTCAGTCCCATGACCCTGGATCCTTTGGCCAGTGACCATTTAACCCTTGACCCATTGTCCTCTCTGACCTATGGGTCAAAGATAAATGGCATAAGGTTGATGATATTGATGGGTGTGTGGGTTGAAAAAAAAAAAAGGGGGGGGGGGGGGGGGGGGCGCACGGCAAAAAGAGAAGGAAATCAAGGGTCAGAATCAGAGATCAAAGGATCACAAGTCAAGGGTCAGTGTCAGAGGTCAAGGGGTCACAGACTAAGGGTCAGGAATCAAAGGTCAAGAGACAGGCAAAGATCAAGGGTCAGAATCAGAGATCAAAGGTCAAAAGGCTGAGGATGATCTCTAACCATACAATGATTCTGAGAAAAGTGCAGGGATGTGAACAGCAGTGATGATAAAATAACGAGTCTGACATCCACATGGAGACAGACCACAGAAGTACAGATATTGTAAGGTGTACACGGTTACCTCCAGATAATCATCGACCAGCTTCTGTCTGCGCTCACTGTCTGTGTGAGAATCCTCCTCATAGACTGACCTCAGTACCTTCAGAGTGTGCTGTGGCTCAAAGTTGGGCAAGGTCTTCCTATTCAACGGTTTCTCATAGACTTTTGCTGCCTCTGTAGGGGAATACTTGTGAATTTTGCTGTGGGAATAACAAACATACTGCTGCCTGAGATATCTGCTGGTGTGAGGTGTCACATCAATGCTTCCATTACACAAAAAACATTGGGGGAAGGGGGTGGGAGAGAGAGAGAGAGAGAGAGAGAGAGAGAGAGAGAGAGAGAGAGAGAGAGAGAGAGAGAGAGAGAGAGAGGAGGGGGGGGGGGGTGCATAATGTGACTCAAAACCCTATCAGTAATGCATGACATCAGGGGACATAGATAAAGTGGGAAGATGCCAAGCGATAGATGAACTGCACGATGTATAACCACAGTCACAGACCACAGACTGGCAGTGTTGCTGCACTGTGGACGACAGATCACTGATTCATATTCTTTGGCCTGTATTCCCCCATGGAGTGTAGGCCCCCATCCAACCCACACCAAGGTATCCTATCCTTGGCCATCTCCTGCAGCCCCCTCTATTCTTCTTCGTTAGCGTTCCGACCCATTGAGGTTCTTTGCTGCAGATACAATCCGTCTCCATTCGTCTCTCTGGTTGACCATCTCTTGCCAGTCGTTGATTCCAAGTGCTTGTAGGTCTGTATATATATTATCTCTCCACCGCCTTCTTGGTCTACCTCTATGTCATTCCAATATTCACCTCTGTCTATATCTTTTCTAAATGTTTGTAGGTCTCCCTATATTTTGATGGCCCTGGGGGTTACAGCCCAAAGACTTTCTAGTGATACTATCATCAAGTTTTCTCAATGTGCATCCCATCAAGCGCCAGCTTCTATTCCCCAACTCATGATTTCATGGTATTGAGTTTTCTCCACGAGCCCTGTATTGGTAATTCTGTCAGACCACTAATTTAGTCCTCCTATGCTGCACAGGTCACGAGGGAGCTGGTGAAGTTGATAGGGATATCTGCTAGTAATGCCATGAGCACAGTCGGACACATGTTCACAGCTAGGGCCTGTCACGCCAGTCAGGGAAAGACTGTTAGCCTTGTACATCTTGCTCTAGGCCACCAAAATGTGATGGGCCTATCACATTACAGATCCTAAGAGGGAACTACCATGGGACAAGAGTTTTAACAAAAAATGCTGTGAAGGTATCAATGAAAGAATATTTGTAGTTTATGAATATTTGCTGAAGATGTTTCTCCAAGTTTCTGATTTCTATGGCAATATTGATTACACTCTAGAGCTCAAATATGGTGCTAAGAATGACCTCTCCTTCCACAAATTTCCCAGTGCCGTGAAAGCTCGTCTTGTCTTGTGCATCATTATGTGAATATCTGTGTATTGACTGACATAAACTGTCACAAATTCGATGAGTTACGATCACCATGATGCTGGTGACAAGGTCACAGAAGCATCGGTTAGAACTCACCCTTCTGTAAGGCCATACATCTCCTTCAGATGCTGCTTTAGAACCAACAACAGGACACATCCTTGAGACAGATGCATCACATCAGACAGGGGTTTGATGTTCTCTGGAAGCTTTTCTGTAACAGAACCAAACAAACAGCACCTTCAGCCAAGCTGTGGCACACACAACAACACAACACAAGCGGGCGCCACCACAAGCTCTGGAGAAATGTTAAACTATAATAACTGTGCATGTATAAATGGCACAATAAACACTGACCCACAGAGACAAACACTGACCCACGGAGACAAACACTGACCCACGGAGACAAACACTGACCCAAGGAGACAAACACTGACCCAAGGAGACAAACACTGACCCAAGGAGACAAACACTGACCCATGGAGGCAAACACTGACCCACGGAGGCAAACACTGACCCACGGAGGCAAACACTGACCCAAGGAGGCAAACACTGACCCAAGGAGGCAAACACTGACCCAAGGAGACAAACACTGACCCACGGAGACAAACACTGACCCACAGAGACAAACACTGACCCACGGAGACAAACACTGACCCACGGAGACAAACACTAACCCACGGAGACACTGACCCATGGAGACAAACACTGACCCACAGAGACACTGACCCATAGAGACAAACACTACCCATGGAGACAAACACTGACCCACGGAGACAAACACTGACCCACGGAGACAAACTGACCCACAGAGACAAGCATTGACCCACGGGGACAAGCACTGACCCACGGAGACAAACACTGATCCACGGAGACAAACACTGATCCACGGAGACAAACACTGACCCACGGAGACAAACACTGACCCACAGAGACAAACACTGACCCACAGAGACAAACACTGACCCACGGAGACAAACACTGACCCGCAGAGACAAACACTGACCCACAGAGACAAACACTGACCCGCGGAGACAAACACTGACACATGAAGACAAACACTGACACACAGAGACAAACTGACCCACGGAGACAAACACTGACCCACAGAGACAAACATTGCCCCACAGAGACAAACATTGCCCCATAGAGACAAATATTGACAAACAGCTACACAAAACTATTCAGAAATCTCAAAAAAGCTCTCAAATACAGTAACATACAATTAAAATACTAATTGGTGTAGACTGCACTAAAGCAACATCAAACGAGAAGAAGAGAATACTTTCTGTCATTCTCTCTCACAATCCATGTCTGTCTCTATCTCCCTCTCTATATGTGTACTGTGTAATGGAACCATTGATTGATCTGAAATCTCACATTGGCAACATTGTTATTTTCACAGCACAATTCGCAAGCATTCCTCTACAGAGACAGCAACACACACTAACAAACATGGCAAGTCTTGCACAGACATGTCTAAACAACAGCAATTAAGGTGACAACAAATGAAGGGAAACCTTTACAACAAAAACAATATGAAACACTACTTAAAGTAGTGCTGGAGTGAGTTTTGCACGTGGATTAGCTTTTTCTTTTAACAGTGTCAATCGCTATCACAAACAAACCCACTCTGACCACAGGGGTACTTGTAATTTACATCCCCAAGTCAAGGGCGTTAGGTCAACATTTTAGTCCAGCTGTCTGGTGCAGGGGTTGAACCCCTTACCTCGGCATCAGCACACCGGATATTTAAGAACATGTGTTCTTATCCATTCGGCCATGCTGACCTACACTTGTAGCAAGTAAAGGAGACTATTACCTCCATAAGTGGCACTTAGACTATACAACACCAGCTGCAGAAGGTATTCCACAAGGGCAATCATGAGATGCCTGTAGAGACCAACAAGGCAATATAGATTCTAGATTATTCTCACAACTTTCAACCAGACTGGCATCACCCCAGTAAAGAAAATCACTTACGCAATATAGATTCCGGATTATCATCATCATCCTCATCTTCAACCGTAGTGGCATCGCCGTTAGGGAGGTTCTCTCCGTCGACACCGTTGTGCACGCCTTGACTGTGTTTGTGCAGGAGGCTCTGAGGAAGCATGACAACTGTGTTACAGGCACACATGACTGATTGACAGGCATCACAGCTGTTCTACACGCAATAACCAGCATTCTGATGGTAAACACATAAGCCACCAGTTTTCTTAATTACACAATAAGAATAGCATTATACTGTGTACTGGCACCTGGCCATCTTGACAGAAAATTGCTTGTTACATTGTGCTTACAAAAAAAAGTGCACAATAACTAGAAACCATGATGATAGAAGACCAGGGATGGAGTTATAATTCTCCATAGCACAAAGCCTGGACTTAAATTTAGAGACCATGTGTTGCCCATGCAGCATGATCCCTCTCCCGGCCTGCCTAGTTTACTCCAGAGGAAAGGTAACACCTATACATCTGGAATAAGGCAAGCTGCAGAAGCTGCCGGATCAGCAAAGCAATGCTCTAACAGCCGGGGTTTCGATCTTAGACCAGTTGCTGACCAATGTTTAGAGCATTATCTGCCCTGCCATGACATTTAATCTTAGGTTACATTTCCTCGAAACCAGGGTAAGGCTTGTACCCTCCCAATTGTGCCCCTCCACCCGAAGCTGGTGGCACAATGTGGGGCAAGGTAAGTCAGCGCTAACAGAAAGCTGGTAGCACAGTGTAAAAGAACAATATTACTGTAAATTTAATATCTGTGTGTGTGTGCGAGAGAGAGAGAGAGAGTATAATAGAGAGAGAGAGAGAAATATATAACAAGAAGTACCATATTTAATATACTGACAATAGAAACTAACAGAACTATCATAACATGATACATGTCATAGCTAGCAAATATGTAACACCAAGTAACCATGATGAATGTTACAGCAACAGCTGACATGGGTGGTTGCAGCGAGGTTCATGTTATCATGTTGAAACACGCGGTTAGCGTGACATGTCGGTGGAAGTCAGCTCACATGTAGAGTACTCCATGTCAGAACATCGCCACCTTATTTATCACCTCCCTTCAGGTTTCAACAAGATATACCTGTAATGAGACTACGCTCATTGGTCTGTACAGAATCCTCTGAAGTCAGTGTGGGTTCACCTGATGATTAGGGACATTAGTAATGGGGAAAGCTAATCCACAAGCAAAAAACGGTCTAGTACACTAGGAGCAATAGTATGTGTATGGACTAAACTTATGTTCAAAGCGAGCAAAAAAAAAAAAAGCAACTCTCATGTCAAAGTATTAGAATTGAGGTCATCTGAGCACTGAAAGATCTTGTATTTATCAGAGTGAGTTTAATTGTATCGACTTTCCTTCCTCCCCAGTACTGAAGTGCCATCTTTACGAGGACTGCTGCAGAGCTCCCCATACCCTCTCCAAAGAAGCCAGCAGTGTTCAAGACCAGCACTGCAACTTCACATCTGCAGAGTGGCATAGTAGGATGTGGCCAGGGCATAATTTGCCTCAACACATACAGGCTGATGGGGCCAGACCTGGGCTGGTCATGTGTCTTGCATGGGTTTTCGACACTTCATTGTCAACCGACTCTAAGCCCATGCCCAGAGGGACTGACTGTAAACAAACGACACCAGTCATGACAGTACCTCTCTGAAAGACTGCAGAAGGTTTGATCCTGTGACAGAGACGATGATATCAATTTGATGAATGATGAACAGGGGCTCGTCCTGGGACTGGTAGGCGAAGTAGGCCAGGTTATCAGCTATGTACACCTGCTCCTCAAGGGATATCCTCTGCAATAAATAAGCCATGCATCAATCAACAAATCCTCAAGGGATATCCTCTGCAATAAATAAGCGATACATGAATGAACACAAACCAGTATTAAAAGCAATGTACACCTGCTCCTGCTCCTCAAGGGATATCCTCTGCAATAAATAAGCCATGAATCAATGAACACAAACAACTAATATTAAAAGGTACAAACAGTCCCAAATCATTTACTGCTATGTTAATCACATATTCTAAGCCATGACAGATGAGATGAGCTGACCACTTCACTTCCCCGTTGTCTTTCTTTCACAGACAATTCTCAAGTCTGGTATCAATGTATGAGAACTGTACTGGTTGAAACAATAATAACCCTGCCTCTGCTGGGCACTGAGAGCTGCAGTAGCGCAGTGACCAGACACCCCACCTGTGCCGACCTGGTGGTCATGGGGTCAGTTTATATTGGCAGGTTTCAAATGGTCAAGATTGACGTGGGCTTCCTGGTGGACATAGCCTAAAATGGACACCAGAAATGTTTTGGAAAGTAAAGGTGGCCACTGTAACACTGTCCACCTGAGCCACTGAGTGTCAAGCAGTGGATATAAACATGGGTCTCGCGTCATGTGCTCAATGCAGCTGAACTTGCGTGAAAGGCTTGTTTACTACTAAAGATTGAACACAGACACACTGTCTGGGCAGGCCAGTGCGCTAATCACAATGCCCACAAACGACTAATACAACGGTTGAACACACATTCTTTCACTCACAGTCTTCTATCATCTCCCCAGGGGAGAAGACGTAAACCATTGATTTATTCACTGTTCAATTTGTTACAGTAGCCTCTCCTGTCTTGTCTAATGACTTTACCCTGAGCTTCTGGTATGTTATTAGAAATCTTGTGTAGACTAAATGTGTCACAAACTAATAATGGAAAGCATAAAGTATTGACCAGTCAGTTGTTTTTTTTTCCATGAAGTAATGGGATAATTGACAAGAAAGACTCGAGTCCAGTAGCAACAATTAGTCAGCTGTGAGCTGGGTTTCCCCTGTGAATTTACCGAATGATGATATAAACAAAGCTGCCAGTACTAGCCTCAGAGAACATGGCAGAATGATTCTGTTGACTCACAAGAATGGAAAATGACTTCATCAGAATTATACATGAGAAGAGATTACAGATGAGAAGAGATTACAGATGAATGAAACAGTTTACACAGAGGTACCCAAATGTGACATTTCCCCACCAAGAGCAACATGAGAAGAGATTACAGATGAATAAAACAGTGTACACAGAGGTACCCAAATGTGACATTTCCCCACCAAGAGCAACATGAGAAGAGATTACAGATGAATAAAACAGTGTACACAGAGGTACCCAAATGTGACATTTCCCCACCAAGAGCATCACTACGGGGTACCTGATGGTCAGTAGGAAATAACATTCAAAGGGCTACAGGTTTGTCTCTGCTACCCTGGGATCTAGAGATGCTTCCATCTACATTATCCGACATAATACAAGCACACAATTACTCTGGTGTATGAAAGCTGGGCCAGTGAGACATGGCACTGGGAATGGACCATGAGTATATATGTGGAAGTCAGTGCCCTAGCAAGGGAACACCTGACACACACAAACTGTCAATCATGTCAGCACAATTACTGTACAAATAACTGCTCTACTCTTGACACTCCTCTCCTCCTCCTCACTGGCCATGAAAACAACAGTGGCTTCAGTGTGTTCGCTGCCAGTAAATCTCCAATATTTGCACCTCAGTCCAACAGATTTGAATTTAATACTACAGGGGTTGTCTCCATTCTTCAACATATAAATATTCTATTAAAAAAGGGCCTCTTCACTGCAATAATTTTTATTGATTAATAGAAGTAGCCTTGGGCATTTGGTTCATGCTTATAAGTGCCTCATCTCCCTCGGCAGATATAAGTACAAGGATGCTAACTACTCCTTTCACACTCTAGTTGAATACACGTCCATGTGAATAATGAAGACAAATATAGGTTGCACAATTTACCGCCTGGCATATTTGACTGCATCTCAGCTAGGACCCTATACTCTCCAGTCTAAAAGATAAAGTGAAGACGGTAACATCCCCAGACTAGAAGATGACAAGACAAACAGAAAGCCCACAAAACTTAAGTCAGATAGCAAGGTGTATCTACATCCTGGCAGAGACAGTCAAGGCAGCCCCATGGCAGGTACTAGTGTGGTGTCCAGCTCCCTTCCTTGACTTCTTTCTTCCCCTGAGATTTTCTGGTAGACATGTAACGAGGCTGGGGTGGCCCCAGAGCTGTAGTGGTCATAGAACATAATCCCGCCACAGGTGGGTACTGAACCCACACCCATTGTACTAACCACTATAATAATAGAAGAAAATAAAGAAGGAGCTGCCAACTTCTAGCACGTTCCATCATTTACTTACAGCAGAATCATCAAAAAGGTTGAGGATGGACGTGAGCAGACCCCGTCTGTGAGATCTGTTGGGGCGCAACAAGGAATAAAGGAATGCATTGAGTGCTTGGGGTTGGTTTTCTTCAGTGAAACGTCGGCCTCTGACTGCTTCCACTGGGTTACTACAATGGAACACTTTCTGTAGTCTGTACGAGGCTTTCATACCCTGAAGTGCTTTCATCTGAAACAACCAACAACAGAGTCAACATTATTCACACACACATATATCAACATTTGACTTCTTACACTTATTGACTACTTGACTTAGTCTGGAAACACAAGGCGCTTCATAGACAAGGGGACTAGCTTCAATGCACCAGCTATCACCCCACACAGCCCTCATCTCTCTTCTCAGCGCAGATAAACTGAAGTCATGCTGTTAAGCCACACGTACTTATGAATACTGTCTAAACTATGATCATATTCTACAAATACATAGCCAACCATGCACCAACAAACTAATATGACCAACAGGACAGCACAATCCTCACACTAAGGACAAGACACATACATCAGAACCCACAAATTCTCTCTCTCCCATCAGACTAACTGCTGAACATGAAAATAACCACACAGGACATTTAAGATTTTCTACAAAACAAACCATGTGGCCAGTTCTTTCAATTTTAACAAACACACAAGCACTTAGCCCACTAAACCACTTAGCATGCTAAAAAATGTAGCACACTAAACCATGCTGGTTCTGATATTAGGAAAGTAAAGAGTAACTCAGTGCAGACCCACAAATGATGGCTGAGGCAAATGGGTCCAGCAAGAAACTTACATGTGTGAAGCCGGGGTATTTCTTCTCAATCTCCTGCAGCTGCTGGTCAGCTTTGATTCGAATGGCTTGCTCAACATCAGACCCCATACTGATTAAGTATGGAATGCACTGAAAAGAGACAACAGTCACATGGATAGTTACACAGATATCAAGTCAACTCACTCAGCTGACATAACATTAGAGTTTACTGGGCATGCTGTATTAATGAACAGCAGACATAGGGTGACATTGTGGGTCCCAAGCCTGGCAGCCGGACTTCCCCTAGAGAAATCAGCAGCTGAGGTGAGCATATGGCTGTACCGGATAGTTAAAACATTCCTTTACTGGAGACTGTCTTCTTCTAATTTACTGCTGTTTAAGTAATGTCCGCACATGTTTAGATGTCTGCTGCTGTATTTGAGAGCTAGGTGAGAGTTCCAAATAGAGTTGTGTAAATGTCTTTGTGAGCCAAGGTTCGGTCCACAGCTGATACAACACATGGCAGCTTGGAAGAGTTGAACCTACATGTTCACATTTGTCATTTCAGCATTCCACTTGGCCAGCCACCATTATAATATGCTCTCTCTCTCTAAAAGCCATCCAGGTATTTACTTCTTGGTCTTCCCCTTGGATCTTGCCAGTTGTCACCAAGTTCTCCAAGTCGTGCCAAGCACAAATACCTCAATAAGGTTGTGTGTGTATGCACTCACCTCTTCTATTGCTATATAGGTTACACAATGGACAGCAGAGCAAAGCCTATTTTTATAACCAACTGGTGAGGCACACCCGCCTCACATGCCAGTGATCCGGAGTTCGATCCTGGGTCCAGTCAGGGATATGTACTACTGACGAGCTCAAAAGAGAACAAAACTCGAGTCTAGTGCTTCCAATCTGATGTGGATAAGGCTTAAGGTTCGTGCTGGAATACGATCAGCGTTGCCAGTAGTGAGTTGTGCTCAATTCAATTCCCGAAACCCTAGTGGCACGAAATGGAATATTGCTTGGATAGCAAATCCATTACGTGGAAAGTCCGAATCAAAAGCTCACTGTGTGGATGTCATCTGCACACTGCATTCTTCTGGTTTCCAGAAGAACAGCCTATGGTGAACGGAAGGCCCAATATACGGAAGTGAGGCTAAGCAGCCATGTGCAGGACGTGACGATTCTTTGGGTGAGCCCAGTACCAGAGTGCTGTGTGTTGGCTCTGCAATTATGGAAGCCTCCTTGGATGGCGGGGAATGCCCATGGTCTGCCCCTGCCTTCCCTTGAGGGCTGACCAGGATGTCTTTGGCTGTTCTATATGGGCCAGCTAGGATGGGAGATAACACCACAACAGTGAGATTCAAACGTCCTAAGAAACCCCCGGGAAGGTTAACCCGGTCAACAAATGCCAGCAGAAGTCGGATGTGTCGGCCTAACGGCGCAAGAGCGCAGCTCTGCTGTAAACAGGCACAACACAATCACATCAGGAAAAAAAACTCCGGATGAACGCAGAAGAAGAAGAATTCCCGAAACAACCAAATAAATGTTGTTGAGCCCACTTGTAAATGCCATGATATTTGTGTAACAAATGGGTACAGCAGACATGTAACTACGGTAAAGCTGACTTGTAGTACATATTATGATTTGTGGCTTAGGAGGTTAGTGAATACAGTTTGACAATCCCCTGGACTACCCTGTTCAGGGTTCAAGATCAGTCACAAGTGATTTGAAAGCAGATCACTTTGTAATGATTTCAATGGTATAAACGTTAAACTTTTAGAAATCAATGGCAAACTACTGAATGTAAACTTACCTAACAAATCACAAACTGCCCTTAAATGCTGGGATTGACTGCAACATCCTGCACATAATATGCAACTAACTGTTTATAATTTATTTGCAATGTAATTGACCATTAGTTATGTGATCTATTTTTACTCATATTTCATGTGTAACTCTCCATCTTTG
Source organism: Cepaea nemoralis (assembly GCA_014155875.1). Lineage (NCBI taxonomy): Eukaryota > Metazoa > Mollusca > Gastropoda > Stylommatophora > Helicidae > Cepaea > Cepaea nemoralis. The sequence goes on from JACEFZ010014892.1 coordinate 66,122, forward strand.
TTAACCTTCAGGCAACAATATGAATCAATCCAAAAGAATGCCGCAGCATAACTTAGGCCTTTTGACACTCCAATAGTTTGTGGAGCGGTCGGTTAATAGTTTTGTCTGTTCCATGTAGATAACTATTTTTGGCCTACACCCACTCCACGTGAGGAGAAATTCTATGGACACGTGTAATGAACTCCCACCACCAGCAAGTAAACACCTCTGTGTATCACTGACACAGACTTCAGTGAGGCACGGTTGAATCTGATGTTACCTGTTCTGTACAAACTAGTTGTACCACAGATAGATCAGTGAGGCACTGTTGAATCTGATGTTACCTGTTCTGTACAAACTAGTTGTACCACAGACAGATGAGAGCTATCAAAGCATCTGACCACAAACACACACAGATTATTACTCATGACCACCTGGTCAACAGGATAATAAGAGTGCTTGCTCTCAAACTTAAGGTGCCCTGGTGGTGAGGTAGGCGGTTTAACCAGTATACCAACATTGAGTTGGATTAAGATGTTGACTTCTCATTGAGAAAGCAATGGCAAACTACTGAACATACAATTACCTAGAAAATCAAACCTGGAGTTGACTGCAACCTCCTGCAAAGAACACTCAACATTTTGTATGACAAATGACAAGCATCAAGACAACTAGCAAGAGCAGACCATACCTGGACGGGATGAACAAGACCTTGCTTTAAGACCAGGGTGACAACATTGAGTGCAGTCATCCTCACTTGGGAGTTCTCATGGAAGAATGCCTCCATGAGTTCCTTCAGGTACACCTGCATCACAGTACTTGCCATTCTGTCCGTGGAGAACAAACACATGTACTCTTTTTAATGGGCTATAAAATCAACATCAACATCTGGGAAAATGAACTGGCCGACTAACTGGATTTAAAGCCATGTTTGAGAAACTATCTCTTAGGGCTCTGTTTGGAACCTTTTAGGTCACAGTAGATGAATCTCAGTTAATGAACACATTTACAGCTGGCAAGGATCCCCGGTGTACACACCAGAACCATACATGCTATAAATATTCTGTTGTTGACAAGTTGATTATGCAGGACAGTGGACAAGGACAGCCCACTCTACTCATGTGCACACAGATAGCCTTCCGTGCACATGCCCAATAAGTCTGGGTATCGACCCACTAGTTGGCGCCATGGCTTAGGGGTAGTGAATGCACTTCACAATTCCCCTTGAAATCAGCTGCAGGTGATCTGCAATGTTGATTTCGATGGTATGGGTGTTCATTCAGAAAGCAATAACAAACTACTGAACGTATAAACTGCCCAGTAAATTACAACCAGCCAAGAAATGCTGGGGTTGATTGCTACGTCATGTAAAGGAGATGCAATTAGCTCTTTTTAAAATGTGAACCACAACATGGAGATGGGAAAGAAAGAAGAGAGAAGAAAGAGTTGATCTATAACATCAATAGTTTCGTTTTTACTAACTGAAAAAACAAAAACTGATTTGAACAGAGTTCTTTTCAAGCCAGAGATGGATGCCATAAATCTAAGGCACTCCAATTGACTAATGAGGGTTAGCATGAGACTGGCTACCTCTCCAGTAGACAACAAAATCATGAAAAAGCCAATAAAGAAAAGAAAAAATAACTCTGACATCCAAGATGAAAGGTGGCGCTTCTACGAGAGAAAGTAGGATGTGATGTGGAGAAAAACCCCTATCACCTAAGACATATTCAGTTATTGACTTCTGGAATGCTAGAACTAAGTATGAATTGCAGAAAACAACACAACTAGTAAGAGAAATGACACATTATAAGATTAGCATTTTGTGATTATGCAACACGAGATGGAAGATAGCAGGGAAAAAGCTTCTAAACAAGGGAAACAATGCTGTTCTTGGGCCTAACAAATGAAAATGCCTCCCACAGTGAGGGAATTACCAATAGATGACACACTACACAAATGAACAACATGATGGCAGAAGAACTAAACAAAACTCTACATCTACACACTAGCACAAAGGAGGAAATATACAACAAAATCACAAGCTACTTCTACCTTATAGGATAGTAGAGGAAAAACGAGTAAATATATGTTAACGCACAGACCAATGAACAGCAATACATACCCTGATTGAACATCACCCATTTCTTTCAGGTCTTCTTGCTTGGAATGTTTCTTCCCTGAAATATATAGGTTCCTGTTTAAATATCTTTCTGTGTCACAAAACTGTCACATAAACATCAATAAACAGATTACCACTGTCACTAAACATCAACAAACAGACTACCACTGTCACACAAACGTCAATAAACAGATTACCAATGTCACACAAACGTCAATAAACAGATTACCAATGTCACATAAACACCAATAAAAAGACTACCACTGTCACATAAATATCAATAAACGGACTATCACTGTTGTTGGATCACTGATGCAAGTTCTTGTGTGCCTTGGAAGTGTCTACAACATAATCGAGCTCAACCCTTCCTAGAGTCTACACATACTGTATGCATTCGATTGTGGGTAGATGGTCATCATCATCATCAAGTGCCATATCGGCTGGCATAGGCGTTCATGACTTTCCACAGATATCAGTCTTTGGTTTTCTGGATCAACTCTACTCTTGATATTCCTCCATGCTACCGTCTCAATCCATCCAGCATCATTTCTCTTGGTCTGCCTCCCCCCTCCCTTTCCAGTCGTCACGATGCTCTCCAATGCCTCTCTTTTCATCACATGACCAAAGAAAGCTGTTTGTTTCTTTCTTATTGTTGTATATAATGTTCAAGTTTCATTAGCCGGTTTCAGCCAGTTAGAGCACTTTAGCAGTCCGAGGAATTCGCAACATTTGTCTCAGGAACCACATCTCTGCTGCTTCCAAGTTCCTCATAATTTGTTCAATTACATTCCAAGATTCACTGCCATACAGCAAAAAAGGTTCTATTATAGTATTTCAGCACTCTCTTACATTCAATGAAATTGAATTATTGCATTATATTAAGATATTCTCAATTTTCTGAAATGCAGCTTTTGCTTGCCCTATTCTGCTTTTAGTCTTAGTTGTGCATCTTCCATCTGCTGTTATAAATGCCCCTAGATGTCTGAAACTATCCACTTGGTGAAGAATTTTTCCTTCTATTCCTATTTCACATTTTGGTGTCACGATTTTCTTTGATGGTATGAAAGTCAAACGTTGCCAGGGCATTGGCAAATACGGTTTACTGTCAATGATTCCCAACTGCCGAGGGATATTTATTGTGCACATATAATCTCTCTCATGTTTTGTCCTGGTCAGAGAGGATCAGACACCCAGTTGACCACCATGAGATCTGGAGGAGCATAACATGAGGCTGGCTTGTCAGTGTAATGGTTATGACATTACGCCAACAGTGGCAAGAGTGCGTTCAGACAAGGGTTTGATGCCAGCTCTCATGGCTGGCTGAGGGAAGGAGAGACTGACCACCAATATCCATGCACCCATGTCTGTAAGACGTGAGGGTCCCACACTTCACACACCCACACCAGATTCCTGCTACGGGATTGGTTTTAAAAAATAAGTGTGAGGTTTCTTTCCTTTAACTGGATGTGAACTGCACTTGTGGAGTTATGAGGCAGACATGATACATGTAAACCACTGCTAGCTCACTATCATCATGACATGCTAACACTGAAGCAAACAGGTTTATACACTGCCCCAACCATCTGTAACAAGCTCCCATTGTCTGTCAGTAGATCACTAAACATCCAGACACTTCTATCAAAATACACAAACCATACAACCATGTTAGCAGAATGGCTGGCTATTTCACCAGCCAATCAGGATGGTCTGTGGTTCCATGTATAATAGCTACATGATTGTATTATTTCTTATGGGTGTGGGCAGCTTTGGAGACAACCCAGCATCATAAATTAAGTGCCAGTGATATTCTGGGAAAGAACTGTGTGTATGCAAATCTGATAACGTGTGATTTATATGGTACTAGCTGACCCGGCCCGGCTTCGCCCAGACCCTGGTGGGGAGCATCTAATTTTATTCATATAAGTAGTCATATAAGTTCTCTTTCCCGTTACCGACAATCTGTCTGTCTGTCTGTCTGTCTATCTGTCTGTCAGACCCGGCCCGGCTTCGCCCAGACCCTGATGGGGAGCATCTCATTTAATTCATATAAGTAGTCATATAAGTTCCCGTTCCCGACTATCTATCTGTCTGTCTGACCCGGCATCGCCCAACTCCTGGTGGGGAGCATCTCATTTAATTCATATAAGTAGTCATATAAGTTCCCGTTCCCGACTGTCTGTCTGTCTGACCCAGCCCAGCCCATGGTGGAGAGCATCTCATTTAAATCATATAAGTAGTCATATAAGATCCTGTTCCCGACTATCTGTCTGTCTTGGGTAAATGGAGGAGGGAGGAGGAAGAGGGAGGTGGAGGGAGGATGAGGGATTAGGAAGAGGAGGGAGGAGTAGGGTGGAGGAGGAGGGGGAGGAGGAGGGAGGAGGAAGAGGGAGAAGGAGAATGCAGGAGGAGAGGGAGGAGGGAGAGGGAGGAGGAGGAGAGAGTAGGAGGAGGGAGGAGGCGGAGGGAGCAGGAAGAGGGAGGAAGAGGGAGGAGGAAGAGGGAGAAGGAGGAGGGAGAAGGAGGAGGGAGGAGGAGGAGGGAGGAGGAGGAGGGAGGAGGAAGAGGGAGTAGGAGGGAGAAGAACGCAGGAGGAGGAGGGAGGAGGAGGAGAGGGAGGAGGGAGGAGGAGGAGAGAGTGGAAGGAGGGAGGAGGCGGAGGGAGAAGGAAGAGGGAGGAAGAGGGAGGAGGAAGAGGGAGAAGGAGGAGGGAAGAGGATGAGGGGGAGGAGGAGGAATGTGAAGGGAGGAGGAGAGAGGAGGAGGGAGGAGGAGGGATGAGGAGGAATGTGAAGGGAGGAGGGAGGAGGTAGAGGGAGGAGGAGGAGGGAGGAGGAGAATGGAGGAGGAGGGATGAGGAGGAGAGGGATGAGGAGGAAGGAGGAGGGGGAGGAGGAGGGAGGAAGAAGGAGGAGGGATGAGGGGGAGGAGGGAGGGGCTAGAGAGGGAGGAGGAGAAGGGAGGAGGGCGAAGGAGGAAGGAAGAGGAGGGCAAGGAGGTAGGAGGAGGGAGGAGGAGGAGGAAGAGGGAGGAGGAAGAGAGTGGAGGAGGGAGGAAGAGATAGGCGGAGAGAGGAGGGGGAGGGAGGAGGAGGAGTAGGGAGGAGGAGGGATTAAGAGGAGGGGGAAAAGGGGAGAAGGAGGAGGAGGAGGAGGAAGAGGGATGAGGAGGGATGAGGAAGGAGGAGGAGGGAGGAGGAGGAGGGTGAAGGAGGAGGAGGAAGAGGGAGGAGGGGGAGGGAGGGGGAGGAGGAGGGAGGAGGAGAAGGGAGGAGGGAGGAGAGAAGAGGAGGAGGTGGAGGGAGAAGGAGGAGGGAGGAAGAGGTAGAAGGAGGAGGGAGAAGGAGGAGGGGGAGGAGGAGGAATGATGAGGAGGGAGGAAGAGGAATGTGGAGGAAGGAGGAGGAGGGAGGAGGTAGAGGGAGGAGGTAGAGGGAGTAAGAGGGAGGAGGAGGGGAGAGGAAGAGGGAGGAGGGATAGGGAGGAGGTAGAGGGAGGAGGAAGAGGAGGAGGGTGGAGGGAGGAGGTAGAGGGAGGAGGAGGGGAGGAGGTAGAGGCAGGAGGAGAAGAGAGGAGGAGGGAGTTCGCCATTCCGAATTCATACTCGTCTAGGTTCTGTGATTTCGGTCCTTCCATTGATTGTTCTTCCCTTCTACACGACCTTACACATAAAAAGATGAATTGTTATTGATATTGCAGTGGCATGGAGGCATATATATCAGCAGCAGAGTTGAACGCCTACGCCAGCCAGCACGGCACTTGATGATGATGATGATTGCCGTGTGGCGATTCTGTGTAGTCACGTCATTTTCTTCCCTTTTCCTAGCGTTTTGGTTCGGGGATTCTTTCATCATCATCATCATATATTTACGTACGTATTTTGGGAATGGGAGGAGGGAGGAGGAAGAAGAAAAAAAAATACGACAGTTGGCAGCGCTGGAATGAAAGGAAGGCGTGTAGAAAATTTCATCTCAATCGGATGGGCCGTTCGCGAACAAATAAAGGACATACATACATACATACAGACAGACGGAGATCCTAATTTATATATAAGATAGTAACACTGGCAGGCCACAAGATCTGAACATGCAAGAAAACTGCCTCATACAAGCATCATTTTATAGGAAACTGATATACTTTGGCCATGTTAAACATCACATTGGACTGGACAGAACAGCCATGGCTACTGGAAGGAGAGGCCGGGGTGGGCCAGCAAGGAGATGGACACAGGACACATTGGGCATGAGGCATCTCAGAGACATTCTGCACAAAACCTGCCACATGATGATGATGGTATGGTAGCAACTGACCTAAGATTCCAATAACCCTTTACATGGGATGCATGCTTGTGGTTTAACATGCTGCCAACTCTTACAGACCTCCGATCACGAACATTTTTAAATACTGATCTTCGGAATGTTGTGAGTTACAGCAAATTTGTGTTACAAAACTAAATGAATATAAGAGGCACAGTTCAACAGTTCACTTACACTCAGCATCAGATTTTGCCATCTGAAGCTCCTCCTCTGTGAGATACACCTGCAGATTTCTCAACACCTGTGTTCAAACAGAAATAAAGAAAGTGCTCAACTGCAATAACTGGAAGCCAAATGTTTGTATTCTGCTGGTGAATGTGGTGTAGTGGGTGCATTAGTGTAGCTGCTAGGAAGCTATGCTCAAATTGTCACGAGCACAGTAGGACGAGGGCTCCACACCTGTGCCTGTGGTCCTGTTGAGAACGGGAATGCCTGGCCAGCCTGTTCTCCATGCATTCAGGTCTGCAACATGTGATGGCTCTATCATATCACAGCAGGTTGCTGGGACGTTGTAAATTGGGTCTTTGTGTGTGGTCAACAACTTATACACAATGAGAACATATGTTACAACATAAACTCCTGTTTTTGTGTGTGTGTGTGTGTGTGGTGATGTCACATACATTCATATTCTCCTTCTGTCTTTACATGAATGTCTCTAACAAAGGCAGTAGTTAACTTCAGGTTGATGACATCTGCTTACAAAGTTTGGTGAGGTGAGACGCCACCATGGGGCTACAGATCTTCCACTTGTGTTACAGATGATATTTCAGCCTGTTCTAACCTGTTCACAATAGGACCATTATGTGAGCTGACCTAGAAAGTTGATGAACATGTTTATTCAGTTCATGGTGGTCTGAGGTCCTATGTTATAAACAAGCAGTTTAAAATTTTAAATAACTGACCTGGGCCCTGGGGTCGACCACGCCACCCACCCACAGAGTGCCATGTGATCTGTGCAAATATGGGTCTAGCTGTATGTACACAATGTGCCCCAGGCATGTACAAGGGACACCTGTACTTCCCTATACGACACAGGATAACTTGTTTACTCATCAGTTTGCTGAGGTCAACCAAAATGCATGTTGGAAGTGTACAGGCGTGATTGTGCCAAAGCCAGGGACATACTGGCCGTGACTTCTTCATATACTGGTAAGGCATGCTGGAAACAGGCTGCTGTCTGCCTGGCTAAAACAGGCAGAACTGACCACAATCTCCATGGTGATGAAGCTGGTCAAGTATGAAATACTTTGCTTGTTGCAAGGCACTCACAGCAGTACCCCAGGATGGTGGTAGATTATCAACACCCCCATCTTGCACACTCAGCATGGAGTGCTGACGAGTATGTTGCTTGTCTACTTCTCGGCTTGTCATCAAAAGTCTTTTATTCCATCATATCATACAAGAGGTAACAATCTCATATGGCAGGCTTCAAACAACTCCTCCCACACTGACCACTCATAAAATACCTTCTCACTTTTCAAGAAACAAACTCTCCCCTGACCACCCATAAAATCTCGCTTTTCAAGAAACAAACTTTACCCTGACCACCCTTAAATTCTCACTTTTTAAGAAACAAACTCTCACCTGCTGCTGACCACTCATAAAATACCTTCTCACATAAGTGTGGTCAGATAAAGACAACAACTTTCAGTTGAACCTCCCCCTCTGCTGTGTGTCCACCGTGACGAGGTAGAGGGGCTTGTGCGTCCCAATGACCCCAAGAGCTATGCCGACGGTAGCACGGCTACTGGTAGGGCCACCCATGTCGGACAGGTCAAGGGAGAGGGACCAGACGAAGAGACACACAAACCTGCTGCCTTGTAGGTAGACTGGGGACAGTCAAAGGCTAGGGAAAGCACCCCGAATACATGCTTGTCAAAATCGGATGTACTGAGCCACAGGCTTGACAAAGCAGTGCAACGTAAAACCTGCTGCCTTGTAGGTAGACTGGGGACAGTCAAAGGCTAGGGAAAGCATCCCGAATAAATGCTTGTCGAAATCGGATGTACTGAGCCACAGGCTTGACAAAGCAGTGCAACGTAACTTAATTCATGATGTCACAAATCAAAAGTATTCGTTATGGTGCTAATCCCGTGAAGTCCCATCAGGCGGCGATAGTGCCGGGCCCCCTGCCTCGAGGGGGTCCACCCATGACTACTGGTGGTCACCTTCCCCTGTGCTGTGGAGTCAAGGCACAGAGGAGTAGGTTAAGAGCTATTGACCAAATACCCCGGACACTCAACATACTACAGTGGAATGCCGAAGGAGTTTACAAGAAGAAAGACTCCCTAACACAGCGTCTTCATAAAGATAGAATAGATGTGGCATGCATTCAAGAGACACACCTCAACGCCAATCACAAATTCTCAGTCAGAGGATATCAGGCCACACGTTTCGACCGTGAAGGACACAAAGGAGGAGTTCTAATACTTACACGAAATACAATACCTTGCAGCGAAGTATCTGTGATCTCTGACAACCAAACGGAAATTATAGGTGTTGATATAATGATAAAGGACGTGAAAATAAGAATCTACAATCTGTATAGCCCAGCAGATAAGGACCTTACACTCTCAAACATGAAAATAACTGACACAAACTGCATTATTGTCGGAGACTTTAATAGCCGTTCAGAAAGATGGGGATACCCAGATACTGACAAAAGAGGAGATGAATTGGAGGACTGGGAAATAGACTCAAATCTCCATCTACTCAACAAAGCGGATGACACACCGAGCTTCTACTCCAGAAGATGGATTACCACTTCTACTCCAGACTTAGCTTTCTGCACAGGAGACATCCTCCACAAAATCGATCGCCATGTGCTTGACCAATTAGCAGGTAGTGACCACAGACCAATCAAGCTTGTAATAAATATGGAGTATGTTCCACAGGAGCAAAAGCCTTTGCCCCGCTGGAATTACAAACGAGCAGATTGGGACAGATTTTCCATACTAACAGACAAATATTGTGAAAACATAAATACACGATATGGCAACATGAAGCAAATGGTGGAAAGTCTAAACAGAGCGATAGTACAGGCAGCCACTGAGTCCATTCCAAGAGGAGCGAGGAAAAATTACAAACCATACTGGACTGAGGAACTACAAATTTTGGAGGACAAAGTTGAAGATGCTAGGAAGACCGCAGAGAGAGAACAAACAACTGAAGCGAACATCTCTCTCAAAGCCATCTCAGCAAAATATAAAAGAACAGTAAATCAAACAACAAGAGATTGTTGGAGGAAAAAAACAGAAAACCTGAATTTTGACAGGGATGGAAACAAACTATGGAAACTAGTGAAAGCCATGAACAATGAAGGACCTAGAAACAAACAAATAACAATTAAACAAGGAAATGCCTTGCTTACAGGAAAAAAGGCTACAAATGCACTAATGGAACACTATGCCAGTGCAAACCACATTGATATTACAGCCGAACAGAAGAAAGCAATCAAAGATAAACAGATACATCATAGATATACAGAGACAGCAGCAGAATATATGATGGCAAATCTAACAATGGAAGAAATGGAACAGGCAATGAATATCCTAAAAAAGAAGACATCACCAGGAAAGGATGGAATCACAAATGAAATGCTAATAGGACTAGGCACTAAGGCAAAAAAGAAACTACTAGCAGTCCTAAATTACAGCTGGAAGAGGGGAATAGTCCCACAGGCATGGAAGGAAGCTATACTAATACCAGTCCCAAAGAAAGGAAAAGACCTGGAAGAACCAAATGGCTATCGACCTATCAGTCTACTTAGCTGTGTAGGAAAATTAATAGAACGCATTATCAATGGCAGGCTAACATGGCATCTGGAAGAAAACCAACTCTTAACACCTCACCAAGCAGGATTCAGAAAGTACAGATCCACTGAAGATCAAATAACCTATATAGCTCAGGAAATAGAGGATGCCTTCCAAGAGAAAAAGCACACACTAGCGGTCTGGATAGATTTAGAAAAAGCATTTGATAAAGTATGGAAGGAAGGACTGAAAGTAAAACTGCAAAAAATGCATGTTTGTGGGAAAATGTATAAATGGATCAGCCACTACCTTGAGAACAGAACTGCCAGGACAAAAGTACAAGGACAAACCAGCAAAATGATGCTGTTGGAGCAAGGTGTCCCCCAAGGAGGAGTTCTTTCACCAACATTATTCCTAGCATATATAAACGACATCACGGAAAATTTTCCAGCCAGAGTACACACATCATCCTTTGCAGATGACCTAGCCATATGGACATCTGAAGAATATATTAGTACAGCTAACAGCAGAATACAGCAAGCCCTATTAGCGCTAGAGGACTGGTCAAAATCATGGCTAGTGAAGATAAGTGAGGAGAAAACAACATGCACAGTATTCTCCCTCTCAACTAAAACTCAGCAACCTAAGCTGGTATTGAATGGAAAAATATTGCGCCATGAAGAAAATCCAAACTATCTAGGAGTCACCTTTGATCGTCGCCTGACATGGAAGACACAGGTTGAGAAAAATCGAACAAGAGCAAGGCAGAGAATGGCAATCATGAAAAAGCTTGCTGGTACAACGTGGGGAGCAGATGAGAAAGTTCTCAAGAAGTTATATACTGGACGGGTGAGGCCAGTACTGGAATATGGCATTGCAGCTTGGGCAACAGCAGCTAAGTCAAACTTTAACAAAATAAGTAGAGTCCAAAACCAAGGAATGCGAATCATAACTGGAAGCCTGAAGACAACGCCTATTAATGAACTAGAAAAGATCACTTGTTTACAACCAATGCAGGATAGAAGAGATAGCAGAGCCCAGCAACAAGCTGAAAAATTTAGAAGATTGACAGACCACCCTATGTATAAAAGGTTTAGTGGTTTTGGAAAGGGAAGACTGAAGCGTAGCAACTTTGTAGAAACTGCAAAACGAAAGATTAGGGCAGATCCCATACTTAACATATCAACAGTCAAACCCATTTACAATGCAGACAAGTTCCCAGCTTGGAGACAGCAGCTACTGCCTGAGATGATAGAAAACATTCCCGGTATTGAGAAAAAGAACACTCAGCATGAAACCGAAAGAAGAGAAATAACCCTAAACTACATAAAAGAACATTACCCAAGCAGGAATTGGACCCATGCATATACAGATGGATCAGCCAAAAATTCAGTAGAGAATGGAGGAGGAGGAATTCTCCTAAATTTAAAAAATGGAGTGAAAAAAACACATTCAGTGGCAACTGGAAAGTTTTCAAGTAACTTCAAAGCGGAGGTAGAGGCTCTGAAAACTGCAGCAGAAATGCTCTTGATGGAGGAAAATAAAGAGACGCAAATAGCTATCTTTACAGATGCAAAGTCAGCTGTCTCAATACTGAAGAGCAATAACAGCACAGAAATAGCTGACCTAAGAGCAGCACTCCATGGTCTATGCCAGAAATCCAAAAAAGTTGTAATACAGTGGATACCATCACATTGCAGTATACCTGGAAATGAAGAGGCTGACAGACTGGCAAAAGAGGGCGGACGACTACCACAGCCTGACATAGACATAACCTATAATGAGGCAAAGAGACTGATAAAAAGCACTTATTGAACCAAATGGGAATCAGAGCATCCAGACCACCAGAAGGATGATGCATATTACAAACTCGACCGAAGAGAACAAGTAGCAATCTTCAGACGCCGCACAGGACATAACAGGTTGAAATACCACTTGTTCAACAAACTAAAGATAGGAGATACAGATGAATGTAATTGTGGAACTGGTAAAATGACAGCTAAACATTTGCTGCAAGAGTGCCCAATATATGCAGAACAGAGAAAGATATTTTGGCCCACACCTGCTTCATTCGAGGACAAGCTCTATGGAGATATCAACAAGCTCAAGTTGACTACAGCTTACTTTAACTGTATTCAGGTTGACATTTAAATGTACATGAAGAAGTATTTAGACTGCCACACTTCATTACCACAGGCATGTCGGTTACACAAGCCTCCCAGAGGCATGAAATGGAATATTGCTTGGATAGCAAATCCATTACGTGGAAAGTCCGAATCGAAAGCTCACTGTGTGGGCTTCAAAAAAGGTGGAAAAAGTGTCCTAGTGGCACAAAATGGAATATTGCTTGGATAGCAAGTCCATTACGTCGAGTCCGAATCGAAAGCTCACTGTGTGGATGTCATCTGCAAACTGCATTCTTCTGGCTTCTGGAAGAACGGCCTATGGTGAACGGAAGGCCCAATATACGGAAGTGAGGCTAAGCAGCCATGTGCAGGACGTGACGATTCCTTGGGTGAGCCCAGTACCAGAGCGGTGTGTGATGGCTCTGCAATTATGGAAGCCTCCTTGGATGGCAGGGAATGCCCATGGTCTGCCCCTGCCTTCCCTTGAGGGCCGACCAGGATGCCTTTGGCTGTTCTATATGGGCCAGCTGGGATGGGAGATAACACCACAACAGTGAGAGTCTAACGTCCTAAGAAACCCCTGGGAAGGTTAACCCGGTCAACAAATGCCCGCAGAAGTCGGATGTGTCGGCCTAACGGCGCAAGAACGCAGCTCTGCTGTAAACAGGCACAACGCAATCACGTCCGAAAAAAAACTCCGGATGAACGAAGAAGAAGAAGAAGTTGAACCTCAAACACTAGAATACTTTCTGACTGACACGTGACCAGGAAAAGAAAGCAAAGCTCACCTGACACCTCAGTTTGACTGATGCAGAGCTGTCTGTCAGGAGCTTGGTGTACAGCTCCCTCAGTATCGGACCCAACATGATGTGATAATGTCTGCACGCGAAGAAGCCTGGCAGGAGACAAGATTATCATCAGATTGTTGATTATTATCAAGGAGTATGTTAAATTACATGTGATAACATTAACACAGATACATGAACAACTGGGAGTCTTTATGGTAAAGTGGCTAAGTCAATCCACCCGCCTTGCAATCTGAAGGTTGCGAGTTCGATTCCAGGCTCCACCATCCAGTTCACATTTCTTGGAGACTCATGGAGGTCGTCTCTACTGCTGCAAAGTTCATGCTCTGCGAGATGTTTTCCGTAGGCCACTCTGCTGTAAGAGACTGAGCCATTGGGATAAAACCCAGTGCAATGAAGCAGACCCTCTCACCTTTAAACTAAACAATACAAACATAACTTACCAATGGCTGTCAAAGCCTTTAGCTGGACCTCCTCATCTTCGTGGCCCACAAAATATGAAAGAACGTCAAAGACAGTTTCTCTAACACACACCTGCAGTAGAAAAACAATTGTATAAAATATGTACAAAACACCCACATGAAACCTGCATGAATTAAATAACACAAACAACCTAGTTTGTCCTCTTCTACACTTTAAGGCATACAGATAGAGCTAGTCAGTCCCACAGCATATACTGCCACTGGGATGTGAAAGTTAGGTCTGACATATTACATGACATGCCATATGAAGTGTGTGCCCAGTTCCCTTCCTCACCATTTTTCCTACTCGGACCATTTCCAGACAATTGTCTGATACTTATTTTGTTACGGCTGAGCTGACCCCAGTGCCACAGGTCAGGAAGAACTTGAGCCCACCAATGCTGAGACTTGAACCTGAACAACTGCCTGGGCAGGCAAGTGGGCTAACTACCAGGCCACAGCAGCTTTATTTGGACAATATTTTTTGTTTTGCACTCGCTCGCTCGCTTTGAACACAAGCATAATCTATTCACACTACTCCTAGGAGTGATGAACTGAATGTTGTGTGTGGATTAACTTTCCTTATTAACAGTGTCCTTCGACATCAGGCGAACTCACTCTGACTTCAGGTACTTGTAATTTACATCCCCAAGTCAAGGACGAGAGGTCAACATTTTAGTCCAACTGTCCGGTGTAGGGGATTAATTCCTTACCTTGGCATTAGCACACCGGGTGTTAAAGAACATGCATTCTTATCCATTTTTCCATGCTGACCTCTTCTTTAGAATATATGATTTTTATTCCAGCACTATTTAATATTGATGCTTCTGGCCTGGCAACAGAAGTGCCTTCCAGAATTGTTTCTGCTATTCTGGGACCCAGAGACACGTGTCATGGAGACATCCAACAACATCTACCAATCTCCATGTGCTGCTTCACTACCAGTAATGCTGACAACCATCTTGACCAGTACTGTAGAGATCTGACAACAACACTGCTGTACACAGCTGTATTCCCCATGTAATGCTGGAGATGGTATGCTGCGAGACACTTTGATACCCTGACTGTACAGAGCTATGTTTCCCATACCATGCTGGAGATGGTATGCTGCGAGACACTTTGATACCCTGACTGTACAGAGCTATGTTTCCCATACCATGCTGGAGATGGTATGCTGCGAGACACTTTGATACCCTGACTGTACACAGCTATGTTCCCCATACCATGCTGGAGATGGTATGCTGCGAGACACTTTGATACCCTGACTGTACACAGCTATGTTCCCCATACCATGCTGGAGATTGTATGCTGCGAGACACTTTGATACACTGACTGTACACAGCTATGTATTCCCCATACCATGCTGGAGATGGTATGCTGCGAGACACTTTGATACCCTGACTGTACACAGCTGTATTCCCCATGTAATGCTGGAGATGGTATGCTGTGAGACACTGATACCCTGACTGTACACAGCTATGCTCCCCATACCATACTGGAGATGGTATGCTGTGAGACACTTTGTGACTGCACACAGCTGTAACATCATTACCATGCAGCAAGTCCCTTCACCCATGATGGCCGGCTGAAATGTTTTCCCACCCTTTTCCAGTTATCCTCTCTACTGGCATTCTGAAGATGTCTGCCATGACCTGTGTGTATTTTTGTTCTGGCCAACCTCTGGCCTCTCCTTCCAGGGACATGCCTTCCACCATTGCTATTTCCAAGCCACTGTGGCCTTTAATATGCCCAAAGTGATCAGAATCAACATTCTAAACACTTGCCTCAGTTATCTGAAATACATCTCTCACTATATAGGTAATGTCTATCCACACAAATAAATAACCACCACATAGAAGTCAGATAACTGAAATACCTTTGTTTCTCCCATTTCCGAAGAGTCAAAATCAAAGTGTTTACACAGAAGTCCCACGGTGTAGAGAGCACGAAGTAACGTGGGCCGCCTCTGCTTCAGCGTTGGGCAGTCTCTGTTTGTCTTGTGATCCAGCATCAGCCTGAGCAAGACACCTGTGTGGAGTATTGGACAGCATGAGTTCTGTTAGCTGTGAAGGGAACATGTTCCCACAGGGGACCAGGACAAACAGCCAACGCACTAAGATGATATAAAACTGTGTTTGTTCAGCACTGATCCTCCAATATTTGACAGAATACAATCACGGAAACATAAGAAGGGCAGTCCCCAGGCACAAACTGCCAAGTATGAGGCCTTCATGTACTGTAGGCCACAGCATGAGGCTAATTGCCTGCCTTGCCACCTTTCCTTCTGAGAAATTGTCTGGTGTCTATTGTGTGACGTTGGGTTAGAGTTATTAGGAAATCATGGTTGGAGAAACACGATCCTACCTCAGCTGGGAATTTGATTTTACTTGTGCTATCTAAGGGAGGAGCCTGGGGCACTTATGCAGGTATATGCAATGAGTGTGATCTTTTCAAAGCAAACCAGACAGCTACATACAAACATGATCCAATACAACTTCATTCAAACATGATCCAATACAGGCAGTCACACTTATGTTAAAAAAAAAATTTTTTTAAATGATTCAATACAATACTGCTACATACAAACATGATCCAATACAATACTGCTACATACAAACATGATCCAATACAACTACATACAAACATGATCCAATACAATACTGCTACATACAAACATGATCCAATACAATACTGCTACATACAAACATGATCCAATACAACTACATACAAACATGATCCAATACAACAATACTGCTACATACAAACATGATCCAATACAATACTGCTACATACAAACATGATCCAATACAACAATACTGCTACATACAAACATGATTCAATACAATACTGCTACATACAAACATGATCCAATACAACAATACTGCTACATACAAACATGATCCAATACAATACTGCTACATACAAACATGATCCAATACAACAATACTGCTACATACAAACATGATTCAATAAAATACTGCTACATACAAACATGATCCAATACAACTACATACAAACATGATCCAATACAACAATACTGCTACATACAAACATGATCCAATACAACAATACTGCTACATACAAACATGATACAATACAACAATACTGCTACATACAAACATGATTCAATACAATACTGCTACATACAAACATGATCCAATACAACTACATACAAACATGATCCAATACAACAATACTGCTACATACAAACATGATCCAATACAACAATACTGCTACATACAAACATGATTCAATACAATACTGCTACATACAAACATGATCCAATACAACTACATACATGATCCAATACAACAATACTGCTACATACAAACATGATCCAATACAACTACATACATGATCCAATACAACAATACTGCTACATACAAACATGATCCAATACAACAATACTGCTACATACAAACATGATCCAATACAACTACATACAAACATGATCCAATACAACAATACTGCTACATACAAACATGATCGAATTCAACAATACTGCTACATATAAACATGATCGAATACAACAATACTGCTACATACAAACATGATCCAATACAACTACATACAGACATGATCCAATACAATACAGCCACATACATACATGATCCAATACAACAATACTGCTACATACAAACATGATCCAATACAATACAGCCACATACAAACATGATCCAATACAACAATACTGCTACATACAAACATGATCCAATACAACTACATACAAACATGATCCAATACAACAATACAACTACATACAAACATGATCCAATACAACTACCATACATAACATGTCAATAAAATACAACTAATACAACATATCAATACAAACATGATCCAATACAACAATACTGCTACATACAAACATGATCCAATACAACAATACAACTACATACAAACATGATCCAATACAACAATACTGCTACATACAAACATGATCCAATACAACAATACGGCTACATACAAACATGATCCAATACAATACAGCCACATACATACATGATCCAATACAACAATACTGCCACATACATACATGATCCAATACAACAATACTGCTACATACAAACATGATCCAATACAATACAGCCACATACATACATGATCCAATACAACAATACTGCTACATACAAACATGATCCAATACAACAATACTGCTACATACAAACATGATCCAATACAATACAGCCACATACATACATGATCCAATACAACAATACTGCTACATACAAACATGATCCAATACAATAATACTGCTACATACAAACATGATCCAATACAATAATACTGCTACATACAAACATGATCCAATACAACAATACTGCTACATACAAACATGATCCAATACAATACAGCCACATACATACATGATCCAATACAACAACATACAAACATGATCCAATACAACAATACTGCTACATACAAACATGATCCAATACAACAATACTGCTACATACAAACATGATCCAATACAATACAGCCACATACATACATGATCCAATACAACAATACTGCCACATACATACATGATCCAATACAACAATACTGCTACATACAAACATGATCCAATACAACAATACTGCTACATACAAACATGATCCAATACAATACAGCCACATACAGATCCAATACAACAATACTGCTACATACAAACATGATCCAATACAACAATACTGCTACATACAAACATGATCCAATACAACAATACTGCTACATACAAACATGATCCAATAAACAATACTGCTACATACAAACATGATCCAATACTGCTACATACAAACATGATCCAATACAACAATACTGCTACATACAAACATGATCCAATACAACAATACTGCTACATACAAACATGATCCAATACAACAATACTGCTACATACAAACATGATCCAATACAACAATACTGCTACATACAAACATGATCCAATACAACAATACTGCTACATACAAACATGATCCAATACAACAATACTGCCACATACATACATGATCCAATACAACAATACTGCCACATACATACATGATCCAATACAACAATACTGCCACATACATACATGATCCAATACAACTACATACAAACATGATCCAATACAATAATACTGCTACATACAAACATGATCCAATACAACAATACTGCCACATACAAACATGATCCAATACAACAATACTGCTACATACAAACATGATCCAATACAACAATACTGCTACATACAAACATGATCCAATACAATACAGCCACATACATACATGATCCAATACAACAATACTGCTACATACAAACATGATCCAATACAACAATATACTGCTACATACAAACATGATCAATACAAATACAGCCACATACATACATTATCCAATAAACAATACTGCTACATACAAACATGATCCAATACAACAATAGCTGCTACATACAAACATGATCCAATACAACAATACTGCCTACATACAAACATGATCAATACAACAATACTGCTACATACAAACATGATCCAATACAATACAGCCACATACATACATGATCCAAGACAAACAATACAACTACATACAAACATGATCCAATACAACAATACTGCTACATACAAACATGATCCAATACAACAATACTGCTACATACAAACATGATCCAATACAATACAGCCACATACATACATGATCCAATACAACAATACTGCCACATACATACATGATCCAATACAACAATACTGCTACATACAAACATGATCCAATACAACAATACTGCTACATACAAACATGATCCAATACAATACAGCCACATACATACATGATCCAATACAACAATACTGCTACATACAAACATGATGCCAATACAACAATACTGCTACATACAAACATGATCCATACAACAATACTGCTACATACAAACATGATCCATACAATCAATACTTGCTACATACAAACATGATCCATACTTCAACCAAAAGAATAATGCTACAATACAAACATGAATCCAATACAACAATACTGCTACATACAAACATGATCCAATACAGACCAATACTCTACATACATAACATGATCCAATACAACAATACTGCTACATACAAACATGATCCAATACACAATACTGCTACAGTACAAACATGATCCAATACACATACTGCTTACACATACAAACATGATCCAATTACAATACAGCCCACATACATACATGATCCAATACAACAATACTGCCACATACATACATGATCCAATACAACAATACTGCTACATACAAACATGATCCAATACAACAATACTGCTACATACAAACATGATCCAATACAATACAGCCACATACATACATGATCCAATACAACAATACTGCTACATACAAACATGATCCAATACAACAATACTGCTACATACAAACATGATCCATACACAATACTGTTACATACAAACATGATCCAATACAACAATACTGCTACATACAAACATGATCCAATACTGCTACATACAAACATGATCCAATACAACAATACTGCTACATACAAACATGATCCAATACAACAATACTGCTACATACAAACATGATCCAATACAACAATACTGCTACATACAAACATGATCCAATACAACAATACTGCTACATACAAACATGATCCAATACAACAATACTGCTACATACAAACATGATCCAATACAACAATACTGCTACATACAAACATGATCCAATACAATACAGCCACATACATACATGATCCAATACAACAATACTGCCACATACATACATGATCCAATACAACAATACTGCTACATACAAACATGATCCAATACAATACAGCCACATACATACATGATCCAATACAACAATACTGCTACATACAAACATGATCCAATACAACAATACTGCTACATACAAACATGATCCAATACAATACAGCCACATACATACATGATCCAATACAACAATACTGCTACATACAAACATGATCCAATACAACAATACTGCTACATACAAACATGATCCAATACAACAATACTGCTACATACAAACATGATCCAATACAATACAGCCACATACATACATGATCCAATACAACAATACTGCCACATACATACATGATCCAATACAACAATACTGCTACATACAAACATGATCCAATACAACAATACTGCTACATACAAACATGATCCAATACAATACAGCCACATACATACATGATCCAATACAACAATACTGCTACATACAAACATGATCCAATACAACAATACTGCTACATACAAACATGATCCAATACAACAATACGGCTGACATACAAACATGATCCAATTACAAGACAATACTGCTACATACAAACATGATCCATACAATACAGCCACATACATACATGATCCAATACAACAATACAACTACATACAAACATGATCCAATACAACAATACTGCTACATACAAACATGATCCAATACAACAATACTGCTACATACAAACATGATCCAATACAAATACAGCCACATACATACATGATCCAATACAGACAATACTGCCACATACATACATGATCCAATACAACAATACGGCTACATACAAACATGATGCCAATACAACAATACTGCTACATACAAACATGATCCAATACAATACAGGCCCATACATACATGATCCAGAATACAACAATACTGCTACAATACAAACATGATCCAATACAACAATACTGCTACATACAAACATGATCCAATACAACATACTGCTACATACAAACATGATCCAATACAACAATACTGCTACATACAACATGATCCAATACCGCTACATACAACATGATCCAATACAACAATACTGCTACATACATACATGATCCAATACAACAATACTGCTACATACAAACATGATCCAATACTGCTACATACAAACATGATCCAATACAACAATACTGCTACATACAAACATGATCCAATACAACAATACTGCTACATACAAACATGATCCAATACAACAATACTGCTACATACAAACATGATCCAATACAATACAGCCACATACATACATGATCCAATACAACAATACTGCCACATACATACATGATCCAATACAACAATACTGCTACATACAAACATGATCCAATACAACAATACTGCTACATACAAACATGATCCAATACAATACAGCCACATACATACATGATCCAATACAACAATACTGCTACATACAAACATGATCCAATACAACAATACTGCTACATACAAACATGATCCAATACAACAATACTGCTACATACAAACATGATCCAATACAACTACATACAGACATGATCCAATACAATACAGCCACATACAAACATGATCCAATACAACTACATACAGACATGATCCAATACAATACAGCCACATACATACATGATCCAATACAACAACACCCCACAACTTGGGATCACTAGAACAAATGCTCATCAAGTTTCACAACGGGACAACACTGACTACCAACAAATATTCTAAAGTGCACGTCTCAGCTCTTACCGTAGAACTTCTTGAAACAGTCCTTGACTAGCTCATAGTTATGACTGACATCATTCACAACAGCCCCCAAACAGCTGATACAGCTCTGGACAACCTGTGTTATGTGCAAAACAAACAAACAAGAGGGTGAAGGAATGCCAACTGTAGCCCCTTAAGGTTTTCATGACTATGCATGCTAAGGATTGCACATTCACAGGTCAAAATAATGAGACAGTTATGCTTCACTTCCAGTCACCTAGAGGTGAATCTGTACAACTATCTTAGCTGTGAATCCTGGACAATTAGGAAACATGTGAAACAATCCTTAAAGCTTCAGCACTCTGATTTTCACAAGAATGCTAAAACTGTCTTGTACAGCCAAAATGAGTAATCTAAACATTTTGAGAGGCTAAGACACAAAGACAAATGGTTAAGAGAACATCTTGGACAAAGACAAAAGAATGAAGATGAGACAAAAACTACAACAAATTGTGTCAACTAGAAAGATTAGCAGAAAGAGAGATAGAGGAAGACAGAGAGAGAACATTCTTGACAGTCATGTGTGGTGGTACACAAGCTGATACAGGCTATTGGAGATTGCAGGATGTGGAGAAGCATGATCACCCATGCCAGTTAACTGCTGATGATGATGATGATGACTGCAGTTGTACATTACGGCATGACCTGTTTCTCTGATATCGCCACGACTTCTGTCTTCCTATTATTCAAGCATGAGGTCCACTGTTTTCACTGTAAAGCAACAAATGTATCTGTCATTTCCTGTAGCTCCTTCTGAACAGACTCACACACAGTATCAGGGAAAGCTGTGGCTGAGCAGTTAGTGCCCACCTCAGAAAGGTACATAGTTTGATCCCAACACAGGACTGGAAACATCTGCAAGTACCATTAGTATCTAATGTTACCTATCAGACATCCCCCAATCTCCTGGGTAGTTGGATCACACACCTGGCCTTCTTGTGTGGGAGTGAACAACAGGAGGTTCTGTATGCCTACTTTTGTGTGTGGAAGATCAAATGACAGTTGAAAATCATGAATAGCAGGCCATAAGGTCAATGCTCTGGCAATTTTGTTGGATAAGAAAACCTACCTATGGGTAGAGCCCATTACCTTGGATGGTGGAATGTGTCTAGAGCAAGCAAACCACAGACAGATGTCTGCAGAAGTTAAGACACACTGGCCCTGATGGTGTTTAACTATGTTTGAGACACCCCCCTCAAAAGAAGAACAAACAAACATCAACTGGCATAGTGATTTAGAGAGAACGGTAGAGGAAGTCCTGATTCCTGGAAGACGTGGCAGGGGTTGACCAACGTGATGACCATAGGACAGTCTAGACACCCAGGGCACGAACATGCAAGAGTCAGGGGAGCTAGCGAGGGATAGCCAGTCTTTCTGGTCAGCTGTGATGACACAGACACTGTGCACAGCACTTGCTGTTTGATAATAACTCATACTTGAATAATAATATACCACAGATGCAGATGCAGTGCGCTCAACTCAAAACAAATTAAATGAACAGAAATGAAAGCACAACTGGGTCTGAGATAGCAAGCAAATCACCATGTCACGTCACAAACAATGAAAGAAACAAACAAGGTATCACATACAAGTGGACATTCTTGGGAACACCATCAAGGAGTGATGACAAGTGGGAGCTGACCTCGTGCATGTAATACATATATGACTCTCTCTAACGTTTATTTATTCTACTTGTGCTCACCAACCACATGTCTACCAGCAGTCACAAGTCCAGCACTTACCATCATCCCATGTTTGAGGATTAACTTGATCATGGCCTCTTCCACCTGTGCCAGGAAAGACTCGCTCGGATGGTCCATCAAAGGTATCACAAGTTCCAGGACGCGGGCAACATAGTGAAGTACCATGAAATCTCCCTGAGTCTGCAAACATTGCAATTGCCACGTTCAATATTTCATGGGATAAAATTGAAAATTCAGACTCAAACAGTGTGGTTTTAATGCACAGGAATTGTCAACATACTTAGAAGAAAATACAAGAATGGGAAGGCATCATATTAAAACCCTAGAAGCTGATGAACCAAGTTGTTTTGTTAACCCAGATTTGTAATTATTACACACAATGTCATTTAACAATACTATTAATTTGTTTTTATTTTTTAAGATTCATTTTTGGATATTTTTGCTTTAACTCGTTTTCTTTCTTTTGTCTTGCCAGGCTGCTTTCTACCAAGACTCAGTATTTGTGGACTGCCACTGCAGGTTTTCTGTCAATACCTGGTATGTGGCATGTCACATCAGACAGTTTTTGCAAGAATTCTGCCAGAGGTTATCTATTCTGCATCATTATCATGTAAACTGTATTAATTACTCCAGGATTCATACTGGGCAGGGTGAGAAAATATTCAGCCAAAATCCCCATCCATAATGCTACTGTTAGATAAAGGTAAAGGTTTGTACCTCTTGAAGGCATGCATCTTTCCTGTGGCAACATTTAAACATTGAGAGAACTACTTTACATATAATAACGAATACATAAACACTTTCAAGTGACCATTTTTCAGATGGATTCTTAACACCCTAGACCAAGCAGAGGTGAGATACACACATTCTATAAGACGTGAAGGTGGAAGGGAACTGGCTTGTTAACAATGCTTTGTATTTGGAAAGTGCTGGACCACAGTGGGTCAGAAAGAACTGTCATGGAAAGTGTGGTTCCTGGAAGATGTGACAGATGCTGAGCAAAATGGTGGTGGTAGACACAAGACATTACAGACAGCAAGAATACTACACAGGAAGAGACAGGATTACTGGTGCAGGACCTAAGAGTATTCCAGGTAGCCTGAGATGAGAGGGATGGTCAGCAAGTGAATGCTAAGTGATGACAGATTTAACTACAGCACAGCAAAATAACATGCAACAGCTCATTCTGCACCAAAAAACAGGACACAATAGACTTCGCAACAACATGTGCACATGTGGATTGGCACTGCAGACAGCTGATCACATACTCCAAGACTGCCGGGAATATGACATGTCTAAGCAAACCTTCTGGCCTAGAGAAACAACAGTGGAAGATAAAATCTATGGACTGCTGAGTGAACTAAAAGAGACAGCGAAGTTTATACAAGAGACAACATTGCAGATATAGACAATACATTTAAAGTGAACAATAGGAAATGAAGAACACACAACAGCATGCATAAATATTTTTCAAACAGAAAAACAAAATACAACAGCTTAACTAGCATGTAGCTGTGAGAAACAGACGTACATTGCACTTGATGTCCAGGTAAGGCTGCAACGTGGTTGCGTGTTCCACCATGAGATCTGGTTTAATCTTGCTGAACAGATGCAGGGTTGATAAACATCCCACCAGGCGCCCACCAATTGCCCGCCCATCTGTCTTCTCTGTGAACAATACAAGAACAAATGAGTCACCAAGTGAAGGTAATCTTACAGTGACAGTAGTGTGGTGTGACAGGAGTTTCATAATCACCAGTGGTACCATGATGAGATGAGGTGACCAGCATCCTTCTTCACAGATTTTTCCATGAAAATAAACACCACTAAGATATCCCCCGTGTAAGAAACTGCTGCCAAGGTGTGAAGCATTAGGTCTGGACATGTTCTAGGCCATGGCTAATGAGTTGAGATGGTCAGTTCCCTTCCTCACTGCCTGTCCTGTCCTGACAAATGTCTGGCACCCGTGTTGATGGTGGATGGATTCCAGGTCATAAAAGTTCAGTCAAGGAGCCTTTCACTCATCTGGCATATGGTGCTGGCTCCATGGTTGTATAGACCCTGGCACCAAGTGAGTGATATGGTCTGTACTACATTGGCAGCCTTGACATTTCTCCAAACATTTTCCGGTGCCAGTCTCAAGCTGCATCAACCTGGGAGCTCACGTAAATGTTACAAATACATCCAATGTGGATTCAAACTCTTGATCACAGGACCAGCGGGTGAGTGTTGTCCCCCCCCCCCCCCCCCCCCCCCCCGAGTGGTACTAGTCAGAACAAACAACCCTGCACTGTTGCAGACAGGAGGAACAAAACCCGCCTGGGCTAGCATGTGCACTAACCAATTGTAGATCTACGGCAACAGAAACAGGCATCTAAACTGTTTGGCCACCTTTCATCTACTCTTCCTGAGACCAAGCGATGTAAGAAACAGATGACAAGCGTAAACTGATGTCAGAGCAATGTAGGCAGTCCAGATTGTGTGGGCACATTATGAGGAGAAATACATTGGGAAACTGATGACAGGCAAGAATGATGGGGAAACAGAGCCAAGGCAAGGTAGAATATCTGGATGGCTTAGACCTGACCCAAGACACTGGTGATCGTGTGAGATGGTGAATCATTGGCCGCCCATGTTTACTGCTACAACACATGTGATGATGACTGTTAAGATTAGAAGAGGAAATGCATCTCTAGCCGCCACAATGAAAGGCATGCAAACACACTTACCAACACTTTTCTCCTCTATCCGTAAAACATTTTCCACCAGGCAGTCAACAATCTGTTTGCAGGCCGTTATTGCTGTTTTATTGTAGTTCCCCTCCTCGTCTTTCTTTAACAACTGCAGCAATATAAAATACAACAAGAGTAAATTACTTGTTACATAAACACACACAACTCAGGCTTGCATGTATATCTAGCAGGAAATCAGGACACATCACTGAAACTGAATTGTAACCAAACATTATACTTGTTTCTATGACCTTTCTGTATGTGACACCAGGCAAAGAACAAAAAGCACTGAAGCTATGAAATGTATTTCGTGTATTCTGACAGTGAAAGGTATTTCATGAAAGCATTTATGCAAATAGTTCTTTGTAGCAAGTTTTCTATGGGATGAAATAGGTCTCCAATCAACCCTCCTTGCCTCTTGCAACATGCATAGTGGGCTGGAGCACTGTTACTCTTTGCTTCATGTATAGGCCTTGTCACACACAGACATTCTCGGAATACAACTGTATATTATGGGACTGTATATAAAACATCCCATACCAATCAATGACTAACTAGGATCAGACTTGGGCCTAGACAGCTGGCCTAACGTGAACATCACTTAAACTTTCAGAATCTCTCTCTCTCTCACACACTCCATAATTTTTTTTTACTTACTGATGTAAATATATTTATAACTTAGACATAAAAAATTAGTTGCGTATCTTTTACAGGACATCGCAGTCAACACCAGCATATTTTTGCTGTTGTAATCTCTTGGCAAGTTTACTTTCAGTAGTTTGCCTTTGCTTTCTGAACGACCGGCACCCATATCATTATGTTAAAAAAACAAAAACCAAGGCGAGGCGGTCTGCTGCCAAATTTCCTGAAGCTGTGTTTCAAACATAGGTATATAGGATTACAAACTTACGTAACCCCTTCGCCACGGAGCAGGCTAAAAACAGACATAACAGGTTATATTCTACGAAGGAAGACCAAGTATTTTAATCAATACATACTGTTTGGACAACAGGGCAACCATACTAATGACTACAAACAACTAAATTTCTCCATATCTGTAGTTAGACTGCATCTTTCTAATTAGAATTGTGTTATCTGAAGTTTTTCATTTCTTAAAAAGTTTAATTAGCATCTGTATACAGTGCAATATCAGCAGTGTGGGTCAAACTTTAGCCTTCAACATATTTCCCAGCCTGCCGTAACCAAGTTTCACAATCTTCATTTCAGTGTTTAAAGCAGCTGCATTACAACTATTCCTCCCCCCCCCCCCCCCCCCCCAATTGTTACCAGCCACTATTATGTATATTTTCAGTATGAAAATAACAGCAAATGAAAAGCTGCAAACTGTAAATAGTTCAGCAATCACTTTCTACACAGAATACACTCCAGTATCCATTTTGTAACTAATTGTTGCACTTAAAAGCTGGACATAAATAATGAACATAAAACAGTGACTTACATTCTCCAATAACTGCTCAAAGAATTCATAACTTGTATCCTTGGCTGCTGCAACCTGAATATCAAGCACAAATATAACAATGAACAGCCACATACTTCAAAGTATGTTGTATTGTAGAGCTGAGAAATATTTGACTCATGCACTCCACTCTCTATATGATGTGATGAAGATGATGATGATGGCATTAGAGAACATCATAGATTCATGAAATAAGGAGGGACTCGGGAGTGTTTCATACATGGTGGTGTTCAGCCTCAGACATGTAATCAGTCCAGTGTTTGCTTAGTCACCGTGTTCCACCCAGGTCTAAGTGGGGCTGTGTGTGGCCATGTCTTGTCATCATGTGGTGTAGAGAACAGGCCCAGGCACCCAACACCACAATGCAGCATTCCCAGTCTGGGCTAGCCCTTCTTCAGATGAGTCAAATGTTAAACTGAGCAACTTGCTACTGAACCACAGGACAGCCCAAGTGGAGCACAACACTTCAAGTCTGAAGATGTACTGACAATCATTAAGGCTGAATCCAGTAAGTATAAGGGAAGGGGAGGTAGTGCCACATAACTTACTGATGACAACAACAAAACTCAAACACATGAATCAACTAGTTAATTACTAGTAAAGTACAAACATGCATTAACTGGTGCTTGCACAAAATAGGACTACAATCACATGATGAAATAACAATGTGGGGCTGAGGGAGAGAACTAAACGCATACCAAGGAATCAAGAGATGAGAAAAGACGCTGGCACACTTTAAGAAAACAAAACACAGCAGCTCTAGAAAGTCCTTTGTCTAACCCACAGGTCATTGAAAAAGAGGGAGACCTAAAAAAAAAACACTTAAAGACAATTAGAGACAGAAAATATGGGGAGCAAATGGAGAGAACTACAGGAGATCAGAAATGATAGGACAGTTTGAGTTACTTGATACTCCAAAGGAGGAGGAGGAGGAGGGGGGGGGGGGGAAAGAAAAAGAAGGGCAGCAGAAGATATACAATCAACTGGTTGGGTGAGAGCCCCAAACAAAAAGGAGATAGTAAAGTAAAACAAACAAAGGTTAGCACTAACCACATCAGTGATGTTCATAACTCTCTGAACCAGTTTATCAGCATCCTTGGCTCGGGATCCTATTGGTGTGAACCACATGCTCTGAAAGACTTCATTGACCAGTTTCTGTGAAAGCATAAAATAGATCAATTACTCTGTCAACACCAGACAGATATCTAAACCAACCATCTCATCATTCACCAAATCACTTAAGAACTATTAATTCATATTTCAACGTAGGTTTCCCCTTTTGTTTGGGGCATAAAGATACCTTTTGGTCTTGTTTAATCCTTCCTTTTCTACTCCAGGAAGTAGTTACCTTAGTCTTGCTTAATCCTCCCTTTTTTAGCCTGGGGTGTAGAGGTACCCTACAATTTTGTTTAGTGCTTCTTCTTCTACCCTTGGTGCATAAGTATTTGTACTTTTAAAAAAAGGTACTTCCTCTTCTACCCTAGGGTGTGGTGGTAACAGTTTGGTTTAATCCTTCCCCCTCTACCCTGTAATGTAGAGGTAATTTAGAATCTTGATTTTATATTGACATTGCCACCACAAAATCTGCCAAACCAATGCCAACCTCAACTGGTAATCAAACCTTCACCTTTCATGGTATGCTACCACTCTACCCAGCAGAACTTTAAACATGCGTATGTTTGAAAACAATGCAATGACATTGCACATTCCCAACATATGATCTAACTGACAAGACACTAAATGCTACAAAGACAGCCACAGAGACATGAGACATGACCTTAGATGTGATGTTTTTACTAACGTAACCAAAATTGTACCGAACCTGAAAAATCTTGCCCGTTCATAGCTAAAAAAAACAGACATACGTCTGCCCTGCAAAGGGTTACGGCTCAACACAATTCTTCCACGATGAACCCTTTCTGTCACAAGCATGATTGGAAGTTCATGTGCTCCCATCAACATGTCATATATGACTACTTCCACATTTGACCAGGATGTCCAAGGATTTTGACCAAGATAGAGAAATCTGGCAATGTATGTGTTTGTATCAAGTGTGTATATCTGGCACAGGTGAAGTAATATACCTGTCACTATCAGATGGGTATTTTCCATAATGGGCAGCTGCTGTCACCTTCTGGGACTGAATGAGTCAAACAGAAAATGACAACTAGAAACTTATGGTTGTGGAGGCAACAGAAAATGACAACTAGAAACTCATGGTTGTGGAGGCAACAGAAAATGACAACTAGAAACTCATGGTTGTGGAGGCAACAGAAAACGAACTTACCTTGATACCCTCCTCGTCATTGACTCTCCTGATCATCTTGACACACATTTCAGGGATCTTGGGGAAGTCACAATGTTCAATACAAATATCTTTGAATATTCGTATAACTCGTTTTCTCACACTGATTCCAGTATCCTAAACAAGACAAAACAAGAGTTGAAACAGCAAAGATTTGAATGACCTGCTTTCTCACACCGATTTCAGTATCCTACAAAACTAGAGTTGAAAGTGTCGATATTCAATGGCTACCTTTCTTTAGTATACAAACACAACATGATGATACAATCATAAATATACAATCATGTGCCCTTCTCTGGCTGAGTCCAGCAACCAAACAAAGCACATATTTACAAGCTGAATAACAACAGCACAACACCAATGTAAACATGTTTAGAACATGCATCCTTCCTATGGCAACATAGGGATGTCAGTCATGGATCACTTCAGAAGAACATTGGGGGTTCTTTTTAAAGCTTAAATGTTGCAGAAACATTACTAGAGTATCATAGACCAAGAAGAAGAAAAATACTGAAATCCTACCAGATGTAAACACTGAAGAACACTGACTTGTACAACTGAAATACTTCGGTTGTATTAAGTGTCAGAGTGGCTTAGAAATAAAAGTGATGGAAGGAATGGTTCCTGGAAGAATGAGGGGTCGACCAATGCTGGGCATAGGACATTGCAGACACCTTGAGCATATGGATGCACGAGTGGGAGAAATGAGAAGAGATCGAGAAACCTGAGAGTGACTTCTGTAAAGGACTTGTTACATGATAAAGATGATGACAAAAAACTGCCAACATATTTTAATGAAATCAAACACACACACATACACACAATGAATAAATGAGAGAGAGAGAGAGAGAGAGAGAGAGAGAGAGAGAGAGAGAGAGAGAGAGAGAGAGAGAGAGAGAGAGAGAGAGAGAGAGAGAGAGAGAGAGAGAGAGAGAGAGAGAGAGAGAGAGAGAGAGAGAGAGAGAGAGAGAGAGAGAGAGAGCACAGGAGACAGTCATCTCCCAGAGAAACACCCCACACGTGAAGCGTGAAACTTACCAGAATCCGATCAGAAAGCATGTCATAGTAATTTGGAATGAGGTCTGGCTGGATAAGGATGAACTTTCCAACCAACTCTATTGCAGCTTCTCTGACAGAAGTTGACTGATCCAAGAATCTCCCGTGTACTCCCCGCTGCATATCAGACTGCAAATACACAATAACAATCACTGAAATATCAGCAAACACCATCATCATTTCCTGTGGACACAATCACAGGATTTAGAGAGCTACTACAAGAATATACAGCTCACAGAGATGAGAGGACTTCTATTTCTCAGTTCATCTGTCAAAATAACACCGAGACATGCACCTCAAAGACCAGTGCCTTGGGAAGGTTAACCCGGTCAACAAACGCCCACAGAAATCGGATGTGTTGGCCTAAAGGCGCAGTATCACAGCTCCGCTGTAAACAGGCACAACACAATCACACTAAAAAAAAGACTCAGGATGAACGCAGCAGAAGAAGAAGAAGAAGAAGAAAAGCCAGTGTATCCACTTTGACATGCACTTGTATACGGTTTTCTTCCTACAGTCAGATCTCTTCCATGGTAACCGGCTCTTTCTACCAAAGGGTAAGTTTTCTACCAGCAATTTTGCCAGGGCAGCACCTGATGGCCTACTCTATGCGATTTACAACTGTCATGGAACTTGCATATAGGAATCTGTTTTTCATATTATTGGAGAAGGCTAATGTCTGATCTTACTACCCAAGAGAAAAGAAGGGCGTGGGGTAGTAGACATCAGTGTTCTTGGAAACATTCCCAACCCTATGCTGAGATCACATCCAGTACCTCCAGAGCTAGAGGTGGACATTGAAACCACTCAACCACGTCTCCCTCGAAACATTGAGATATGAAGGAAATGTGTTTGCACATTGTCATATCATAACAGAGGACAAAACATATAAAACGAAGTGAAGAAACAGAAGGAATCACTGACCTACAGAGACAGACAATTATGTCTGTTCCTGACACAACTTACATCTTCCTTCAGAGATCACTGCGCAGCCTAGATACTGAAACAGATCAACCTGTTCCCTACACACACACAGAAGAAATCAAGCAACGAGGGACACTTACCCGGGCAAGTATTCCTGGATCAGCTTCAACGACCTGCGTAAGGCATTTCATGGCTTTGGTTCTCACGGCTACAGCTGTTTCACTCAACACCTTTAGGATCTGAGGACATATATTGATATAGAGGTGGTGAAACTAAGTAGGTACAAGTGTTGGCTAGAGATGATCCAACATGACACCAGTACAGGCCACACAGCCTTGTCTTTCTCTATACTCTAGACCTGCAGTTGTTTGCTTGAAGAAAATAGTTCAGGCCCCGTTAAACTGTCTGCCTATCCACATGTTATATCTGGGGACCTTTATTGTGTTTGTTTTCAGCTCCAGCCTTTGGATATATTGTTCCTCGTTTTGCTTCCTATCTCCTCTGTGTACCTGGTGCTGTTTTCTTCTTTGTTGCTTTCTTGTCACCTGCAGTTGTTTGAGAGTTCTGTTGTAATGTCGGCCAGTTGAAAAACTACTGCAGGGATCCTGGAACGTCAAGCATTCTATGCCCACATTGTCAAAGAACATTTTCAGCCAAAATAGGCCTTATCAGCCATCTTAGAATTCATGGCTCCATACTTTCAACCCCACTGGATGAAATGAATGGTCATCATCATTCTTGATGGACCAACATCGGCCACTGCTCAACAAATTGATGAAATTTGTGAAGACTTGGCTCATCTGCGTAGACAAGCACCTCTACACCATGCTATCAGCTCTCCGCCTGGGGTGTGCAATATGTGGAGGTGCTTGACTACCATAATAGTGGGCAATTATGTAAAAGTATAAGGCTGACCACACTGACAGTGGGCAGGAGTTACATCCCCAGCCATGACAAACGGCATGCACGTCCTGACCAGTCAAGCTCTGGAGAACTAATTGTTCACAATGATAACAGATAACAACCTCTGGCAAGGTTACGAATGCTAGTGTGATAATTACCTACGATCTGTGTGTGTCTATAGGTCGTGGCATGTCAGGACCTAACTCAATATACCTTATAGCATTAAACAGGTGTTACAGCACAACAGGTGCGACACAGAAGGAAAACTAGAAGAAAGTCAGCATACCGTGGACAAACAATGAAAACAGACAGAACTTGTCAGTCATCATCTACAGAGAGGCTGAGAATATAAGATACAGAGCTGAAGTGAATATCAACAACAAGCTGAAATTACGGGCCCTAAAAGATTACAGAACACAATTTTTATGCCTTAGAATATTAACAGCAAACTTGGGTCTCCAGCCTAATATTAAAATAAGGTTGTCAACAGTATCAATTTGCAAGATGTAACAACAAATACACAGCACAAGATGACTGTACTTCTAGAGAGCGGTGGTTTTACCATGTGAAATAGATGAACTTGTTAAGACTCGATGGTCTACACTCTTATTTATTGCCGGTCTAACTTTTGATAAGGTAAGACCATTAACGAATAGCAACAAAGTAACAGAAACTTATGTTCACTCCATCCACACAAATTCAACTGTTAAAATAGCAATGATCATAACGAGAACAAAATGAGTTCTCATGCCAAGGCTGCAGACACAGAGCTATTGGCTGGTTACTGTACCTGAGTGAGATAAATGTCAAAACTTTGAGCAAATGGGCGCTTGGATGATAGATATCTGGCAACAAGGCATGCGCTGTCATAGTCCAGTTTGGCTCCAGCATGTCTGTAGACAGATGAATTATAATTATCATAACCCCAGACATTTCACAGAGACAGTGCAAGCAATGGGCAGTTTCTGATTACCAGATGTAAACCTCACTTTACAACAATCACAGGACATTTCACAGAAACAGTGCAAGCAATGGGAAGATTATGATTACCAGATGTAACCTCACTTTACAACAATCACAGGAGATTTCACAGAGACAGTGTAAGCAATGGGCAGTTTCTGATTACCAGATGTAAACCTCACTTTACAACAATCACAGGACATTTCACAGAACAGTGCAAGCAATGGGAGATTATGAAGTACCATGATGTAACCTCACGTTTACAACTATCACAGAGATTCACAGTAATGTAACAGTGTGCAAGCGGCGAGTTTCCTGTTACCGAGTATGTAACCTCACTTTACAAATCACAGGACATTTCACAGAGACAGTGCAAGCAATGGGAAGCTTCTGATTACCACACGTAAACCTCACTTTACAACAATCACAGGCACTTTACTATAACAATACAAACAACAAGGAGCCTCTGATCATGAGAAATAAAACCTTCTCTAGGCAACCATTTCCCAGGCTTCACCTTCCTAATAGTCTGGTGTGTGCACACACTACTTTAGGCCAGAACTGCAACATGTCACTTTCTTGTGAATGTATTTGTCATACTGTTTAAATATGGCTGCATTCGTTATTAAAACCTTGCACAACGAGCACCCCCAAGGTTTGTTAAGGCGATGCTAACCTAAAAAAATTTAATTCCATAATACTTAATTTCTTATGTTCTTTTATGATAGGGTTGATATTAGCGACTGCTGATCGATAAATATTGTCAAATTGACTTGCACTTACGGTTGCTTAAGTAGGGGATGGAACCGATGAACACCGCGCCATCTTGAGTTCTTCATGTACTCTAAACATTGTATTTTTAATGTACAGCCTAAATTCTTTGTTTTATGTGTGTAAGTAAATCGACCGCTTTACAAGTTTAGTAAGAAGTTTTAATGATATCTCTTAGTCAGTCAAATGTGAAATGGTAATGACATTTTTCGCATGACATATTAGTGTAGCACAAAACTAAATGTAATTTTGAAGAATATCTACTCACATGTAGCGATATAATAAAGTAATATCTCTGCAAGTTGAGTGAAATCTAATGAATAGTTTTTTAAAACACTTGTACTTATGTATAAGAAACTGCGAAATGAGAAACCGGGGAACTATTATTTTTTGTTTTTATTACTAATGCATTCTTTTACAGAACAAAAGTGTAAAACTGTATCTTGAGTGTAAAATTGTCCCTGTTGAATATGCAGGACCTCCCTCCAGAGCTGCAGCTCACCTTGTCTCTTCAGTTGCCGACGTCGTTACAGTGTCGCGTCTTTTGAGTTTGTGTGTCCTTCTGTACTATCAGACTATTTCTTGACTTGCTTCTGGCATCTAAATGTTCCTAGTCTCTGCATATGCAGGCCTGTAGAAGGTCCAAACACTGGGCAGTGTCTTGGGCAGCAGCAGCGCCAAAGTTGAACTCTCTTGCTATCGCAGTTATATACTGCAAACTGAACGCGCTTGCGAGAGCAAGTTGTCCTTAGTGCATCGAGCCATATCAAGCTGGTGTAAAATTGTGTCAATTCACACTCATTTGATTTCTGAGTTTGTCCTGACACACATCTACTAAGTAGTTTAGTATTAGTTGCGCAGTGCTGTTGCAAGGCGTTTACTGACATGGTGATACACTCCATCTTTGATCTATCTGAATGTCATCCCCATATGGTTGATCTGGTAAGTTCGCAATGTTTTGGTGTCACCATCAGAAGTAGTTGACGTGTAGCGAAGTTTGATAGATCGGTGCCACAGACAGTCGCTCACAGCACCCTTGCTAGCCTATCACCTCCATCATTCAGCAGATCCTGTGGAATTGTTGTCACAGTTTATGAGATATGTTCTGCCTATCCATGCTGCAAATTCATCGGTTTGTCCCTGGATGTGTCTTACCAGTGGTTTCACACACCGGGCAATCATGTGGACCTACATGGGCATTCTATGCATAAGTCTGTAAGAACATCCACTAGTGTCCACTGCACAGCGCCGAACTTCCATGTGGATGTGGGGCCTCTGAGTCAGCCAAGTGCCATCATCAAGCTGACACTAATACTCTAGCACATCATTGTCATGTAGAGTTATGCCTGACTGTTGTGCATGAGCCTGTCGAACATACTTTACGGTTTGTGAAAACAGTGTCCTCTCAGATCTTCTATCTTTGAATATGAGTTTTATTTTTCCCGCTTTGCTGTGAACTGTGTTGTGATGAAGACCTTGCAGGTTCATGTTTTCACGAAAATCGTTGAATGTCATTGACACCATCCGCTACAGACTAGGCTGAGTATACTGACTGCTGTTGACAGCAAAAGATCTATCCCCATCATTACTTCTTGCAGATAGGTATCTTCCACACAAAGCTTCACAACAAGAGCTGTAAACCTCTGCATACACAGCTAATCCCTTGGTTTTCTTGCTGTCAGTTTTCAAAATAAGACTATCATTTTTACAAACTGGACAACATAACAATTTGATTATTGCCTCAATTTCTGAACAATCAACTATTGCTCTGTGTTTCCCGTTTTTGATATCCATTGTCGTCACCAGAATCATACTTGCTGCTAGTGGATGTTGTGTATTTATACGTATCTCTTTTAAATTGGCTTCGGTAATAAAGAATCACTTCCACAACTTTGAGAAGAACACGATAGCACTGATTCATTCAGGTTCACTGTCAAAACACTTGGATTTGGAAGTGGCATGTGCGCACTTTAGCTGGGTCGCTTTCAGTAGTTTCAGAATTGTCTGTATCGTTTACAACGTTCTGATAGGCTTGTTCGCTGCTTACCAGCATTTGCGAGGTGTAGTCTGAGAGATTACTTACGTTGAGTAGATGATTTATTTAAATTTCTTAGAACGAGGCATATTTCAATGCGTGTCAGTCTGTCGTCAACAATGAACTTTCAGCACGTCGCCAGGTGTAAACAACACAAAGCCGCCATTTTGGAAACCCACGTGATCAATTTCAGCCATCGGCGAACGCGGATTGCTAACGATGTTCCATATATGGAAGTTTCCGGAAGATGATAGACACGAATAAACCCGATGTACACAGAAGAGCTTCCGATTAGACGAACTCGTAGTTTTACGAACAGTTACGGAAGTTCACGACCTTTCCAGGGATACCTTACACGAGCGTGGTCGTGTTTTCCCTGAGATATCGTTGCTAGGATTTGAAAACCGTCAATTTCGCAACAATTTTCAATAATTATACGATTTTACACAGAGGGTGGGTTCAGTAAATTATGAATATTGCATAAAATAACAGTTTTGAAACAAAAACAAGTACAGAATCTGATAGAAGACATGATAATGTTCTAAAAATGAACTATTCCAAAAATAGCCAAGTTTACCAAAAATCGATGTTTTTACTGCCGCACATCGCCTTAAGCTGCCTTGTTAGAGTGTGAACATGAAATGACACCCTGCAACTCAACTGTTGGTGAACACTGGTAGAAATCTTTACAAACAAAAAGTTTGACCCAGTCTTATAGACCTAACAATCTGGTCTAGATGTGAAAGTTTGACCCAGTCTTATAGACCTAACAATCTGGTCTAGATGTGAAAGTCTGACCCAGTCTTATAGACCCAACAACCTGGTCTAGATGTGAAAGTTTGACCCAGTCTTATAGACCCAACAACCTGGTCTAGATGTGAAAGTTTGACCCAGTCTTATAGACCCAACAACCTGGTCTAGATGTGAAAGTTTGACCCAGTCTTATAGACCCAACAACCTGGTCTAGATGTGAAAGTTTGACCCAGTCTTATAGACCTAACAACCTGGTCTAGATGTGAAAGTTTGACCCAGTCTTATAGACCTAACAATCTGGTCTAGATGTGAAAGTCTGACCCAGTCTTATAGACCCAACAACCTGGTCTAGATGTGAAAGTTTGACCCAGTCTTATAGACCCAACAACCTGGTCTAGATGTGAAAGTTTGACCCAGTCTTATAGACCCAACAACCTGGTCTAGATGTGAAAGTCTGACCCAGTCTTATAGACCCAACAACCTGGTCTAGATGTGAAAGTCTGACCCAGTCTTATAGACCCAACAACCTGGTCTAGATGTGAAAGTCTGACCCAGTCTTATAGACCCAACAACCTGGTCTAGATGTGAAAGTCTGACCCAGTCTTATAGACCCAACAACCTGGTCTAGATGTGAAAGTCTGACCCAGTCTTATAGACCCAACAATCTGGTCTAGATGTGAAAGTCTGACCCAGTCTTATAGACCCAACAATCTGGTCTAGATGTGAAAGTTTGACCCAGTCTTATAGACCCAACACCTGGTCTAGATGTGAAAGTTTGGACCCAGTCTTATAGACCACAACCTGGTCTAGATGTGAAGTCTAGACCCAGTCCTTATAGACCCAACAACCTGTCTAGATGTGAAAGTCTGACCCAGTCTTATAGACCCAACAACCTGGTCTAGATGTGAAGTCTGACCCAGTCTTATAGACCCCCAACTGGTCTAGATGTGAAAGTCTGACCCAGTCTTATAGACCCAACAACCTGGTCTAGATGTGAAGTCTGACCCAGTCTTATAGACCCAACACCTGGTCTAGATGTGGAAAGTCTGACCAGTCTTATAGACCCAACAACCTGGTCTAGATGTGAAAGTTTTGACCCAGTCTTATAGACCCAACATCTGGTCTAGATGTGAAAGTCTACCAGTCTTATAGACCCACAACCTGGTCTAGATTGTGAAAGTCTGACCCAGTCTTATAGACCCAACACCTGGTCTAGATGTGAAAGTCTGACCCAGTCTTATAGACCCAACAACCTGGTCTAGATGTGAAAGTTTGACCCAGTCTTATAGACCCAACATCTGTCTAGATGTGAAAGTCTGACCCAGTCTTATAGACCCAACAACCTGGTCTAGATGTGAAGTCTGACCCAGTCTTATAGACCCAACAATCTGGTCTAGATGTGAAAGTTTGACCCAGTCTTATAGACCCACAACCTGGTCTAGATGTGAAAGTTGACCCAGTCTTATAGACCCAACAACCTGGTCTAGATGTGAAAGTTTGACCAGTCCTTATAGACCAACAACCTGGTCTAGATGTGAAAGTTTGACCCAGTCTTATAGACCCAACACCTGGTCTAGATGTGAAAGTGTGACCCAGTCTTATAGACCCAACAACCTGGTCTAGAGGTGAAGTTTGACACCAGTCTTATAGACCTATACAACCTGGTCTAGATGTGAAGTTTGACCCAGTCTTATAGACTAACAATCTGTCTAGATGTGAAAGTCTGACCCGTCTTATAGACCCAACAACCTGGTCTAGATGTGAAAGTTTGACCCAGTCTATAGACCCAACACCTGGTCTAGATGTGAAAGTCTGACCCAGTCTTATAGACCCAACAACCTGGTCTAATGTGAAAGTCTGACCCAGTCTATAGACCCAACAACCTGGTCTAGATGTGAAAGTTTGACCCAGTCTTATAGACCCAACAACCTGTCTAGATGTGAAAGTTTGACCCAGTCTTATAGACCTAACAACCTGGTCTAGATGTGAAAGTTTGACCCAGTCTTATAGACCCACAACCTGGTCTAGATGTGAAATCTGACCAGGTCTTATAGACCCAACATCTGGTCT
This sequence comes from Cepaea nemoralis, assembly GCA_014155875.1. Taxonomy (NCBI): domain Eukaryota; kingdom Metazoa; phylum Mollusca; class Gastropoda; order Stylommatophora; family Helicidae; genus Cepaea; species Cepaea nemoralis. Next base: position 105,844 of record JACEFZ010014892.1, read on the forward strand.
AGATGTGAAGTTTGACCCAGTCTTATAGACCCAACAACCTGTCTAGATGTGAAAGTTTGACCCATCTTATAGACCCAACAACCTGGTCCTAGATGTGAAAGTTTGACCCAGTCTTATAGACTAACAACCTGTCTAGATGTGAAAGTCTGACCCAGTCTTATAGACCCAACAATCTGGTCTAGATGTGAAAGTCTGACCCAGTCTTATAGACCCAACAACCTGTCTAGATGTAAAGTTTGACTCCAGTCTTATAGACCCACAACCTGTCTAGATGTGAAAGTCTGACCCAGTCTTATAGACCCAACAATCTGGTCTAGATGTGAAAGTCTGACCCAGTCTTATAGACCCAACAACCTGGTCTAGATGTGAAAGTTTGACCCAGTCTTATAGACCCAACAACCTGGTCTAGATGTGAAAGTCTGACCCGTCTTATAGACCCAACAACCTGGTCTAGATGTGAAAGTTTGACCCAGTCTTTAGACCAACAACCTGGTCTAGATGTGAAGTCTGACCCAGTCTTATAGACCAACAATCTGGTCTAGATGTGAAGTCTGACCCAGTCTTATAGACCAACAATCTGGTCTAGATTGAAAGTCTGACCCAGTCTTATAGACCCAACAATCTGGTCTAGATGTGAAGTCTGACCCAGTCTTATAGACCCAACAACCTGGTCTAGATGTGAAAGTCTGACCCAGTCTTATAGACCCAACAGACTGGTCTAGAGGTGAAAGTTTGACCCAGTCGTATAGACCCAACAACCTGGTCTAGATGTGAAAGTTTGACCCAGTCTTAGAGACCCACAATCTGGTCTAGATGTGAAAGTTTGACCCAGTCTTATAGACCCAACAACCTGGTCTAGATGTGAAAGTTGACCCAGTCTATAGACCCAACAACCTGGTCTAGATGTGAAAGTTGGACCCAGTCTTATAGACCCAACAACCTGGTCTAGATGTGAAGTTTGACCCAGTCTTATAGACCGCAAACATCTGGTCTAGATGTGAAAGTTGACCCAGTCTTATAGACCCTAACAACCTGGTCTAGATGTGAAAGTCTGACCCAGTCTTATAGACCCAACAACCTGGTCTAGATGTGAAAGTTTGACCCAGTCTTATAGACCCAACAACCTGGTCTAGATGTGAAAGTTTGACCCAGTCTTATAGACCCAACAACCTGGTCTAGATGTGAAAGTTTGACCCAGTCTTATAGACCCAACAACCTGGTCTAGATGTGAAAGTTTTGACCCAGTCTTATAGACCCAACAACCTGGTCTAGATGTGAAAGTCTGACACCAGTCTTATAGCCGCAAGCACCCATGGTCTAGATGTGAAAGTTTGACCCAGTCTTATAGACCCAACAATCTGGTCTAAGATGTGAAAGTCTGACCCAGGTCTTATAGACCCAACAACCTGGTCTAGATGTGAAAGTTTGACCCAGTCTGATAGACCCAACAACCTGGTCTAGATGTGAAAGTTTGACTCCAGTCTTATAGACCCAACAACCTGGTCTAGATTGAAATCGACCATCTTATAGACCAACAATCTGGTCAGAGTGTGTATTCATGTCTCCAGTTTATTGACAGACCTAACAACCTGGTCTAGATGTGGTGTATCGTCTCCAGTTATTGACAGACCTAACAATTGGTCTAGATGGTGTATTCATGTCCTCCAGTTATTGAAGACCTAACAACCTGGTCTAGATGTGGTGTAGTCATGTCCCATCCAGTTATTGACAGACCTAACAACCTGGTCTAGATGTGGTGTATTCATGTCCTCCAGTTATTGACAGACTTAACAACCTGGTCTAGATGTGGTGTATTCATGTCCTCCGTTATTGACAGACCTACAACCTGGTCTAGATGTGGTGTATTCATGTCCCTCCAGTTATTGACAGACCTAAACAACCTGGTCTAGATGTGGTGTATTCATGTCCTCCAGTTATTGACAGACCTAACAACCTGGTCTAGATGTGGTGTATTCATGTCCTCCAGTTATTGACAGACCTAACAACCTGGTCTAGATGTGGTGTATTCATGTCCTCCAGTTATTGACAGACCCAACAACCTGGTCTAGATGTGGTGTATTCATGTCCTCCAGTTATTGACAGACCCAACAACCTGGTCTAGATGTGGTGTATTCATGTCCTCCAGTTATTGACAGACCTAACAACCTGGTCTAGATGTGGTGTATTCATGTCCTCCAGTTATTGACAGACCTAACAACCTGGTCTAGAATGTGGTGTATTCATGTCCTCCAGTTATTGACAGACCCAACAACCTGGGCTAGGATGGGTGTATTCATGTCCTCCAGTTATTGACAGACCTAACAACCTGTCTAGATGTGGGTGTATTCATGTCCTCCAGTTATTGACAGACCTAACAACCTGGTCTAGATGTGGTGTATTCATGTCCTCCAGTTATTGACAGACCCAACAACCTGGTCTAGATGTGAAAGTCTGACCCAGTCTTATAGACCCAACAACCTGGTCTAGATGTGAAAGTTTGAAACCCAGTCCTTATCGACCCAACAACCTGGTCTAGGATGTGGGTGTATTCATGTCCTCCAGTTATTGACAGACCTAACAACCTGGTCTAGATGTGGTGTATTCATGTCCTCCAGTTATTGACAGACCCAACACCTGGTCTAGATGTGGTGTATTCTGTCCTCCCAGGTTATTGACAGACCCAACAACCTGTCTAGGATGTGGTGTATTCATGTCCTCCAGTTATTGACAGACCTAACAACCTGTCTAGATGTGGTGTATTCATGTCCTCCAGTTATTGACAGACCTAACAACCTGGTCTAGATGTGAAAGTCTGACCCAGTCTTATAGACCCAACAACCTGGTCTAGATGTGAAAGTTTGACCCAGTCTTATAGACCCAACAACCTGGTCTAGATGTGGTGTATTCATGTCCTCCAGTTATTGACAGACCTAACAACCTGGTCTAGATGTGGTGTATTCATGTCCTCCAGTTATTGACAGACCCAACAACCTGGTCTAGATGTGGTGTATTCATGTCCTCCAGTTATTGACAGACCACAACCTGGTCTAGATGTGTGTATTCATGTCTCCAGTTATTGACAGACCCAACAACCTGGTCATATGGTGTATTCATGTCCTCAGTTATTGACAACCCACACCTGGTCTAGATGTGGTATTCAGTCCTCCAGTTATTGACAGACCCAACAACCTGGTCTAGATGTGGTGTATTCATGTCCTCCAGTTATTGACAGACTCCAACAGACCTGGTCTAGAATGTGGTGTATTCATGTCCTCCAGTTATTGACAGACCCAACAACCTGGTCTAGATTTGGTGTATTCATGTCCTCCAGTTATTGACAGACCCAACCCTGTCTGATGTGGTGTATTCATGTCCTCCAGTTATTGACAGACCTAACAACCTGGTCTAGATGTGGTGTATTCATGTCCTCCAGTTATTGACAGACCTAACAATGTGGTCTAGATGTGGTGTATTCATGTCCTCCAGTTATTGACAGACCCACAACCTGGTCTAGATGTGGTGTATTCATGTCCTCCAGTTATTGACAGACCCAACAACCTGGTCTAGATGTTGTGTATTCATGTCCTCCAGTTATTGACAGACCCAACAACCTGGTCTAGATGTGGTGTATTCATGTCCTCCAGTTATTGACAGACCCTAACAACCTGGTCTAGATGTGGTGTATTCATGGCCTCCAGTTATTGACAGACCTCAACAACCTGGGCTAGATGTGGTGTATTCGTGCCTCCAGTTATTGACAGACCCAACACCTGGTCTAGATGTGGTGTATCATGTCCTCCAGTTATTGACAGACGCCAGACAAACCTGGTCGAGATGTGGTGTATTACATGTCCTCCAGTTATTGACAGAGACCCAAACAAAACCTGGTCTAGATGTGGTGTATTCATGTCCTCCAGTTATTGACAAGACCTAACAACCTGGTCTAGATGTAGGTGTTTCATGCCTCCAGTTATTGACAGACCCAACAACCTGTCTAGATGTGGTGTATTCATGTCCTCCAGTTATTGACAGACCCAGACAACCTGGTCTAGATGTGGTGTATTCATGTCCTCCAGTTATTGACAGAGCCCACAAACCTGGTCTAGATGTGGTGTATTCATGTCCTCCAGTTATTGACAGACCCACAACCTGGTCAGATGTGGTGTATTCATGTCCTCCAGTATTGAACATAGACCACAACCTGGTCTAGATGTGGTGTATTCATGTCCTCCAGTTATTGACAGACCTAACACCTGGTCTAGATGTGGTGTATTCATGTCCTCCAGTTATTGACAGACCCAACAACCTGGTCTAGATGTGGTGTATTCATGTCCTCCAGTATTGACAGACCCAACAACCTGTCTAGATGTGGTGTATTCATGTCCTCCAGTTATTGACAGACCTAACAACCTGGTCTAGATGTGGTGTATTCATGTCCTCCAGTTATTGACAGACCTCACAACCTGTCTAGATGTGGTGTATTCATGTCCTCCAGTTATTGACAGACCCAACAACCTGGTCTAGATGTGGTGTATTCATGTCCTCCAGTTATTGACAGACCCAACAACCTGGTCTAGATGTGGTGTATTCATGTCCTCCATTATTGACAGCCCAACAACCTGGTCTAGATGTGTGTATTCATGTCCTCCATTATTGACAGACCCAACAACCTGGTCTAGATGTGGTGTATTCATGTCCTCCATTTATTGACAGACCCACAACCTGGTCTAGATGTGGTGTATTCATGTCCTCCAGTTATTGACAGACCCAACAACCTGGTCTAGATGTGGTGTATTCATGTCCTCCAGTTATTGACAGACCCACACAAACCTGGTCTAGATGTGGTGTATTCATGTCCTCCAGTTATTGACAGACCCAACAACCTGGTCTAGATGTGGTGTATTCATGTCCTCCAGTTATTGACAGACCTCAACAACCTGGTCTAGATGTGGTGTATTCATGTCCTCCAGTTATTGACAGACCCAACAACCTGGTCTAGATGTGGTGTATTCATGTCCTCCAGTTATTGACAGACCTAACAACCTGGTCTAGATGTGGTGTATTCATGTCCTCCAGTTATTGACAGACCCAACAACCTGGTCTAGATGTGGTGTATTCATGTCCTCCAGTTATTGACAGACCCAACAACCTGGTCTAGATGTGGTGTATTCATGTCCTCCAGTTATTGACAGACCCAACAACCTGGTCTAGATGTGGTGTATTCATGTCCTCCAGTTATTGACAGACCCAACAACCTGGTCTAGATGTGGTGTTTCATGTCCTCCAGTTATTGACAGACCCAACAACCTGGTCTAGATGTGGTGTATTCATGTCCTCCAGTTATTGACAGACCCAACAACCTGGTCTAGATGTGGTGTATTCATGTCCTCCAGTTATTGACAGACCAACAACCTGGTCTAGATGTGGTGTATTCATGTCCTCCAGTTATTGACAGACCCAACAACCTGGTCTAGATGTGGTGTATTCATGTCCTCCAGTTATTGACAGACCCAACAACCTGGTCTAGATGTGGTGTATTCATGTCCTCCAGTTATTGACAGACCTAACAACCTGGTCTAGATGTGGTGTATTCATGTCCTCCAGTTATTGACAGACCCAACAACCTGGTCTAGATGTGGTGTATTCATGTCCTCCAGTTATTGACAGACCCAACAACCTGGTCTAGATGTGGTGTATTCATGTTCCTCCAGTTTATTACAGACCCAACAACCTGGTCTAGATTGGTGTATTCATGTCCTCCAGTTATTGACAGACCCACAACCTGGTCTAGATGTGGTGTATTCATGTCCTCCAGTTATTGACAGACCCAACAACCTGGTCTAGATGTGGTGTATTCATGTCCTCCAGTTATTGACAGACCCAACAACCTGGTCTAGATGTGGTGTATTCATGTCCTCCAGTTATTGACAGACCCAACAACCTGGTCTAGATGTGGTGTATTCATGTCCTCCAGTTATTGACAGCTGTCTGATTGATCACACATTGACTACATGCCGGCATCTTTTCTTCTTGAATCTACTGATAAGACTTGGATATTATTTTGTTCTTCTTTTCTCTCTTTAGGTGCTCTACAGAACAAACAAATCATCATCAGCTACTGAAAGGTTCAGCCTAGCTATGACCTCGTTTAAAAGCTATCACAGAGAAAACATACACACACTGGATGTCACATGATGATGAGTGAATCATTCCTCTATCAAGTAGTGTCACACCAAGTGATGTACCACAAAGGTCAGTCTATCTGACTTCAGCATGCCTTCTGTGCCAGATTTACTCCCTCTAGACGACTCCATCCAAGTGATGGGCTCTATCTATCTATTCATGAGTAGATTATCTTCCTAACAATCTTGCTAGGACAGCGAGCTTACAGCTGACTCTTTTTGTGATTTCCAACCGCTGTGGATCTTATCTTGCTAGGACAGCAAGCTTACAGCTGACTCTTTTTGTGATTTCCAACCGCTGTGGATCTTATCTTGCTAGGACAGCAAGCTTACAGCTTACTCTTTTTGTGATTTCCAACCGCTGTGGATCTTATCTTGCTAGGACAGCAAGCTTACAGCTGACTCTTTTTGTGATTTCCAACCGCTGTGGATCTTTCAATGCACAAAATCTGCACAAGGACCCTGGAACAAATCTCTGCCCTATGCTGAGACTGAACCTGGTACCTTGTGAACTTGGTACCCGTGTTATAAGACTGACCCAACCCCAGGGGCAGACTGAATGAAAACACACACATGCTGTCACAACTGGGGACAAAGTGTGTCCGTAGAGAATCCAGATAGGAAGACAACTGGAATAGAGCAGTGACATTGAGCATCTTTATGTATCCACAGATTTAACTGTCTGTACCTCCTGGGTTACAAGGAAGGGCCCCTGTTCCCACTAGAAGGTGTGGTTGGGTATGTGGTGCTGGCCCCATGTTTGTGGACTGACATTTGAGGGGTGATGTGGTCAATATCAAAGCAGACACCTCTACTACCCAGAACATGTGTTGGTGGCAATGTCAGGCTGAGTGGACCTGGAAATCTAGGTATATATATATCTCAAAGCTACTGAATCAGTTTGAATCTCACTGCACCACACGAGACACAGGAAAGGGAATCAGTGTGCAGATCTCTCTACATCTGTCCCCACACACAAGAATGTGTACTTCACAAGCATACCAACACTAAACATATAACAAAATAAAGTTAACCCTATAGTAGACCCGAGGTCAAGTCATCTAACTGGCCTTCGTTTAGGCCAGAATAACTGAGACAGCAGGTGGAGCAGTAGCACACCTGTGTACTACCACAAACATCTGGGATTGTATCCTCTACCACAGTGTTTCCCAACGTGGGCCCCACGCCCCACAGGGGGGCAATTCGATTGTTAAGGGGGGCAATTCGAAAATGGAAGAAATCGGCTGGATATAAGAAAACGGGGAGACTTGAGACTGAAGTTAACTAAATTGGAACCTGACATAAGATCTCTTTGCAGCAAGCATCAAGCGCAAGGATCTCACTAAATTTAAATAATTACTAATAATTAAAATAATATTGAAAAATCTTTCATTAAAATTATTTTGTACTTGAATTTCAGTTCTCCATTATATGTTTTGAAAATTTACTTACTGTGTTTGCTCAATAATTTCCTAGTGATTTCTTCCTAAAACCTATCATTCAAGTTTCTTTAGTGAACATTTCAATTTTGAATATTAAAATAATGTATATGTTAAGTGTGTGTGAGGGGAGCGTGGGAAAGAGATATGACTGTTAGAAAGGCTTAAGTGGGGCACATGCACAGGTGTGGAACATGCTCTATCTACCATGTGTCCCGTAATAGCCTTATTGTAGCAATTGAAGCCTGTGTACAATGATGCTAGAATACTACAAAGCACCAGTATCTCTTAGAGTTTAGAGCAGAAGAGGAAAACAACCCATGGGGTAAGCATGCTAGCGTACTGACATTAATATTGACTAATAAACGTACTTTAAGTGTCCCTGTGATCTGCTGGAGCAGGAAACCAGAGAGCAGAGAAATGCTTTCCTTTTCTCCGCATTCTGCAGGACTTCTGTGGATTTTTCTTCTTCAGTCTCATTGAAGTCCTCGTCCTGGTCATCCCCTGATGTGGTATGCTGCGCTTTCAGTGTCTTCTCTGCTTCCACTGTTGTGTCCCTGAACCACTGGGCAATGTAGAATTGCCTGGCACACTGTGGAAGCAAAGAATACATGCATGTACATGTTCAAGTATCACTACTTACACGTCTCAGTCATCATGTACAGGTACTCAACACATTAAATATCAAACATGAGTAGCCCCTAAACACGACCTTAGTATGGAAGCTGGCATTTACCCAGACATCAAAAGATGCAATTACCTGAAATCAACAATGAACAATGGTTCCTAGACCACATGACAGAGGACACCCTAGACCAGAGGTGGCCAACCTTTTCAGCTGGCGGGCCAAATTTCAGAATAATATTTTCTGCCGGGCCAACGCACCTAAATGTGTAATTAAAGTACCAAGCAGAGTGAGCTATCAGCCTCGCCACACTCATCGCTTCCCACTACGCGCGGCCGCAACATGACATCCGTCGGCCGCCATGTTGGCCACCCCTGCCCTAGACGATGATGGACCTATGACATCATAGATAATCTAAAGATGATGTTGATAGAGACGGGACAACTTGCACAGCACTGCCATGTCTTCAGATTGACTGTCACGAAGACAATGTTCTAGACATTCAGTGCAGCATGCTGTAATGAAAATTGTAGATGACTGTCCCATGTCGTAGCAGTAACACATTTATTGATTTATCTTACATGATGAAGATAAGCATTGAAGTGCCGCGTTATATTTCTCTAGCGTTTACAAATCATAGTAAAGTGCTCCATATTGTGTAAACCCAAGGTTTAATGGAGCTTGATATCATGGATGTTGTTAGTGATCCATCTCAGCTTCCGTCCTTCAACACAATGCCATGTAGTTAAGAACCGACATCACTTGGGACATTCTCATATGTGTGCAGTCATCTTCAACAACCAGCAAAGAGTCTGATTATGTGTGCCTGGACTTTTCTCAGAGTGGTGAATGTCAGAGAAACTCCCAACGCACCATTCTGGCCTGGTCCATGATGATCTATCTGTCCTTCCACACTACACGTGATCTTAAAGGGCCCTGATCACATCTGCCTTGTTGTGTACCAATATTCTGAGGATTTCTTTTTCTCTCTTTGTACGGACTAATAACAGCAGATGAACACTTCTATATAGTGAAACGTGTAAATGTTCATCAGCTGCAAAGATGTGTATAGCCCGCTTTTACTGCATTGAGTCTTGTTATGATCAGGTTGGGTCTTATCTTTCCTGAACTGACATTTATACACACAATGGAAACGATATATTTAAAAGTTGTGTCTTGTAACTGTGTTACCATTCAGCACAAGTAAATAAGTTACTCACTAATAACGCAGATTCACTCTGGGAATTATAAGCCAGGTACTCCAGCATTGCTTGCTGTAGTTTCTCTGTGAGATCAGAGGCAATCTTGGGCTGTGAACAGATGAAACACTGAAGACTCAAAATATGGAAACATGTACAGATCTGGTAGTAAAAAGTGTACAGTAATACATGACACATTGAGGACTCAACATCTGGCAACATGTACAAACATGGTGTCAATTAGTATTGCCACAAGCGTGTTAGTGCTCATAATGGATACTGATATTTAAATGTAGAAAAACAACACACAGGATGATGATGAATACATTATAAGGAATCATGAGAAATGTTTAAAAAAAACACAAAACAAAAAACAGGGGAAAATATTCATATTAAAATTGGCTACAAAAATAACACAGAAACTGACAAATAATAATAGAAGATAACTACATGATTCATTCACAGATATACATAAATGTACAAAGAGAGAGAGGGAGGGAGAGAGGGAGAGAAAGAGAGGGAGAGAAAGAGAGATGGAAAAGGGAAAAAGGGGAAGAGGGGAAGAGGGAAAGGGAAGAAATGTTAAAGAAACCTAAAGCATTGTCCATTTCAAAAACACAGGCCTACAAGTCTTCACGTACACGCGCGCTTTCATTTGCTTGGAACTCAAGTGTAGTCCATACATGTATAGTGCACTGGCCTGATTTTTGCGTGTGGATTAGCTTTCCCTATTACCAGTGTCCCTAGCCATCAGGTGAACCCACTCCGACTTCTGAGGTACTTGAAATTTATGTCCCCAAGCCAACATTTTAGTCCAACTGACCAGTGTAGGGGTTGGACCCACTACGACTTCTGAGGTACTTGAAATTTATGTCCCCAAGCGAAGCCAACATTTAGTCAACTGCCAGCGTGCGGTTGGACCCACTACCTAGGCATCAGCACACCGGAAGTTTAAGAAGAAGTGCTCTTATTAACTTGGTCTATGCTGACCTGCACAAGTGGACATGATCCTGCAGGACTATACTATTATGTTAATTAATACAACCAGAAATGATCACAACACATCCTCACCTCAGTTTTCTTGCCTTTTTTCTCTGCTGCGGTTGTTTCTTCATCATTTTCACTAACCTGTGTAGAAAATGACATGTTTCATATATAGGCACTTGCAGGATACATTCTAAGGACCACTGAGTGAACTTAAAAAAGGCAGTGAAGTTCATACAACAGACAAAATAGCAGATATAGACAATATAGCAGATATATAGTGAATGAAATAAGAAGAAATAGGCAGGTACTAACACAAGAAACCTGTTAACTCATCAATCAGCCAAATGACAGCAACTGAAAAGTTCATGGTTAGGCTTTAGATTGTACTCATTGTCTGCAATTCACATCTCTAGAAAAATCTTGTCTATTTAGTTGTAATGCAATAAACATGCTGAGTTGAGTCAAGAACCGACATCAATGCACTCAGGGCATTCCCATAAGTGCTCAGTCCTCATCTTGAACAACCAGCGAAGAGTTCCAATACTAATGAATCCCGTTGCAATCTGATTATATGTCCATCTTGCTTTACCCCTGAATGACGAGTGTCGACCAGATCCTCTGACCACCCCTAGCTGCTGGATTCTCTCTGGACCATGATAGTCTATCTAGTCTTCTGTATTAATCACATTCTCCCAGAGGGCCTTCACCACATCTGCCTTATAACATGTTAAGACACACAAAGTTTCTAAGAAATGCATTTCATTGTCATAGGCATGGTAACACAAGTAGCAAGTGTGGAGTTACTGGAGACTGAAACCACACATGCAATAGGTCTGGTGTCTTGAGCTTCCATGCTTACCGTACCTACCAGCCGTACTCCTTTCCCCTGACTTGAACAAGGACTACTACACTGAAGTCTGCAAGGACCAGCCATCTACATGTATTGCTTGGCTGCACAGACCCACATATCACTTACTGAACGTGCAGGCATCATATATCTAAGGTTTGTAGCCAAGTTGTTTACACATTGTGGTCATTGTCCATGGTTCACATGTGAAGACAATTGGTTATGTACCGCTCTCATCTTGGTAGACAGCTGGCACTCTCTGTCAGGCTTAGGTCAGTCTAATCTGTCACATGTGAACTCATTCAGGACCTAACATACGACACGATTTTCTGTGGTAATGATGGACATACAACATACAGCCTGTCTTCTGGCTTGTTTGCTGTCAGTTACTGAGACTTCCTCAACTGAAAGCCTAGAAATCATTTAGCAACATGCTGCTCAACTGTTCACAAATTCAGACACTGCAATCTATGACTGCTGCAAACAGTGTGGAGAGCCTAAGAGTTAACCTAGAGCTGAATGGAAGATGGTAGTAATACAAGCAACATCAAAGTGCTGCAGGCACCTACCTTCTGTACAATGTCATTAATGACATCCTGGTTCAGCTGACTAGTGATGGCATCTTTCCTCAGTCTAGCAGCCACGATGCCCAGGTACTCCAGGGATGCCACTCGGAGAGACATGTCTGTGGACTTGCTGCTGAACTGCTGCACCTGTATTCACAGACATGGAAACAATTCACTACCAACACAAGCTGATTGAAACTCGACCTCACACTGTGGGTGCTGTGGTATCTTAGTGTTAGTGCACCGATTTACCAACAGTTTAACACAGTGGTTCTCAACCTTTTTTGGCCAAGCCCCCCTTTACCATATTTTCAGAACGCCATTCACACACACCCATCCATCAAAATTTGGCCCGTGCCCCTCTTCACCGTATTTTCAGAACGTCATTCCCCCCACCCCCTTTCACATTTCCTATCTAAAAATCCCCCACCCCTACACAGTATACGTAAAAGTGGAAGGCAAATGTAATAGTATATACTAAAACAAGTCTAGACATCCACATAAAACATGATTTGTGGATCTACTTACTTTATAAACTTTTAGAAGGATGAGACATACATAACTGTAAAGTATGAAGGAAAAAACAATATCAAGTAATCGGTTTTTGTATTAACACGATCTTGAAATTGTCTTCATCCCCCCCCCCCCCCCCTGGAAACCCTAAAATTCCCCCTGGGGGGGGGGGGGGGGAAATTCCCCACCGGTTGAGAACCAACAGTTTAACAGAACAGAACCCAGCATTCTGATTCAGTGAAGCAAAGATCCCAGTTGGTGTGGGTCATTGGGTAGGTTTTAATGTATTTAGATAAAATGATATCCTTATATGCCCACTCTTATGCAAAGAACATCATCATCATCTAGTAACCTCTGATTTGCAGAACTTTACCTCACAAACAGTCTCTCTAAACAAGCCAGAGATTCTCCCTTTGTTGCTCCATGTTATTATGGGAAGGTTTAATTCTACATCTACTGGAACATCTGGAAGTTCCCAGCAAATAGCAACACAGACAAGTTCCAGTGACAACATGTATACATTATCAATTTAGGAAACAGTTGAGGACAAATAGAGAAGAGGAAGGCAAAGATAATCCTGGACTGATAACATTAAAGAGAATGTAATATTTCCTTGCTTGTCCGCCACAGAGGACAGAAAGCGGCAGAGGATACTTTCATCATGACATTCCTCTGACATACGTTCAGGGTTACAGGATGAGATGAGAAATTAGAACCCAAGTTGAGGGATCCTCACACTCTAGTATCACACCTCTATACAGCATGTACAAACTAAAAGTCCATACAGAGTCCACAATCTATGGTCACATATACATTTACACAATATGTACAGACTAGAAACCCATACAGGGGTCTCCACAATCTAAGGTTGCACAGATATTTACACAATATGTATAAACTAGAAATCCATACACGGATCCAGTCTAGAGTCACACCTGTTTATAATAAACACAAAAATAAAGACCCCTTGAATACGTCTGAAAGTGGACACATCAAAGATAATATGATCATGGTAGGATGAGGGTTTAAGGCCTGCGTCCATGGCCTGTGAGCCACCTATTCCTCTGTTCAATTAGGCTTATAACACGTGATGGTTCTATTACTTCAAACACAAAGAAACCTCCTGCTTCAGGGCTGACCTTTTATTTAGTTTTAGAACAGGCCTTGGGCATGTGCTGGTAGACCCACATATAGTTAGAGCAATCAGCACTTGAGGGCTGGTGTGGTCAGTGTCACGCTGGGGTGACCCATCAGCCCAGGTCAATTAAAAAGAACCTCCTGAATGCAGATTCAAACACATCCACTGGGCCAGCAAAGTATCTAACCACTATGCTACCTCAGCTCCCCACCTATTTTAAGCCAGAAGTATAATCTAGGAAACCACATGGAGTTCACTACAGCTTTGTTTCTCAGATGTCTTGAGTGTTTATTGTAGAGGTCATGTTTCCATGAACAGATGCTCTGCTGGGAACTGTTCTTTATTCTTCTTCTTCGTTCATCCGGAGTTTTTTTTCTTCGGATGTGATTGCGTTGTGCCTGTTTACAGCAGAGCTGCGTTCTTGCGCCGTTAGGCCAACACATCCGACTTCTGCGGGCATTTGTTGACCGGGTTAACCTTCCCGGGGTTCTTTATTCAACATACTTCTATAACTGTCAAGGCAATTATGTAGCCACTGCATGCACACAACCACACAAAGATGATGAAAGTATCTACAAGAGGACAGGCAATCCTACCAGTATCCTGCCTAGAAGACTGAGCAGTAGTTCAGACGCTGGCCACTCTGGCTTGTTCACCGTTGTTAACAAGTCCTGGACAAAATTCTCAAACAGATGTCTGTAGTCCTCCTCTCCTTTTGTTGTACACCTGCACAAACATACAGACATGGCAACAGTTAGACATGCAACTCTTCTGCCACAGCCTGTGAGAGTTATCATGCAATATGCATATAGGTACGACAGCTAATGCTGGGGAAACTGAACCAAATGTACAGTGTTGAATAAAAGCGTTCCCATGATTCTGTAGCCTACTGCAGTTCTCAAGTATTTTCACACTGGTACACAAAGCCACAACCATGGATTGCCTGTGTAATAATAAACTGTATTGTTTTAACGGTACACTGTCTGTACGCACATTCTAACTGTATGTGCATGTATGTTGTTTTATATTAAGATATGAGAAAAAACAAAACATTTCATAAACATGTCACCACTGGCCAACTCTAAATGTTTTAGTTTAGCATTTGCAGCAAAATAAATTCACGTGAAATATTTTCAGGCTAGCAACAGCTTGGTGCTTGTTGATCTCAATGCTGCTGAATTGTCTAAGATTGACAGAAAGCACTCAAATAAAGATGTTTTACCCCCAACTGAATTGCATATACCAGATTTTAGCTGTAAATATTGATATAACAATCTGGCTGCACTCAGTGGCCCTGTCACTGTACGACAACCAACGTGTCATCCAACACTGTTTCTGTCTCTTTGTATCTGCACTGTTGTTTACTGAGCTAACCAGGACCAAACAGCTACTCCTGTACATAACCAATGCATGCCCAGAATACAGTTACAAAGTTGGACACCACAACACAATGTTTATTGCTTTACAGTCACCAGGCCTGGCAATTCTTCAGGAATATCAATATTACAGATACATATCCATGGGTGTGTCTGTCTTGATTAACAGCCTGCGTCGACAGTGTTAAGAAAGAGAACTAAACATATGAAGCCTACAGAAAAAAAAAAACCAATGGTGAACAGCCAAGTCACATTAGAACCAAATCAGCTGTGTAGACTGGAGCCACATGACAACAATTTAAAATTTGTATATAGGTGTGTTTTGCTAGGCTGGCTCATCTTCTCACGGACGGCACCAGTTTAAACCCGAAGCCAGATGTGCCGGCATTCAGTTCATCTCAGCCCTGGAGAAGACTGGAATCTATGGGGAGGCTGGTGTACAGACTGTTCTCTCAGAATGATACCAAGTACCATCTCCGTGTTGACTAGGTTGTAGAGCTCTCCAGATTCAGAATCCAGCAGGGCAGGCAACACTGATTGGACAGTCACATTAGGATGTCACCAGGTCATGATATAGACTGGCTGGGGTCAGGCCTTGGTTGATGGTTCCCCCCACCAGCTTCTGGTTAGTTGTCTTAAAGTTATTTACAAACAATTTCAGTATATTAATTTCCTTTATTCACTTAAAACTCTCCGATACTTCCATACCCATTGTGAACAATCACTTTTTCAAGACAGATAAAATATGGTTACAACTCTAACACAAGACAATTTCATAAAATAAACTTACTTTTTCAAGAAGACAGACAAAAAATTGTAGCCTGTTCTCATGGCTGTCTCATACGAGGTGACGATCAATACATCATTGTCACTCTTCACCAGTGAGTTCTGTGAATGGCAAAACACATGCTCATAGATGATGGTGAGATTACTTTCATGATCACATGTGTAAAATGAAGACAAGATATATACATTTCACGAGGACATCTTTACACATTGTGGTTTCTGCAGCCTCTGGGAGTGAAGAGATGTACTCAAAGAGATACAGCAGCCACAAACAGATATCTATCTTTACAGAAGTCACACAAGACAGATGACTACAATAGAAGAAATAATTCTTCTTTAACATTGTGTATGAGGCACCAGTTATCTCTGCCACATGTCAGTTTTCACATCTCAGTGAATTCATGGGAGTTAGAGAATGAGTTTTAGGATGGACCAATGAGTGAGCTAAGAAAGACAGTGAAGATTATATAAGAGACAACAATGCAGATATAGAAAATACATTTCAAGTGAACAAAAGAATAAAAATGGTGTTACATACTGCCAATATTAGTGGATATATGAAAATTATGGATCCTAAATACCAATATTTGAATATAGAGCCTTCATCAGATGTAAGAGTTCCATGGGGTGGCTGAGAGCAGATCAACATCCAAGTACTACAGAAGGTACATTCACACACACAGATTATCACTCACCTCTGGACGAGACATCTGTTATATTTGACCATGTGATGAGGAGTGTATAGATAACATTGTTAACAGTTGGAAAGATTGAAGGTACTGGAGACTGGAAGAAAATACTCAGAAGAACTGGAAGACGATCAGCAGTGGACTTATCAAGACCACAGAAAACAGATGATTATGAAGGAACATAATGAAAGACCATGAGTAGTTAGGATGACATACGTACAAACAACTCACCACATCTGTGTTTGCAGGTTTACTCTTTTTATTCTTGTGCTCTTCCCCCTCCGAGGGCTTCTCAGAATCTGTCTCTGGTAGCTTCACCACACACTGGATCAGCTGTAAGGCTAAGGCAGTCACCATCTGTATGGATTCGTCAGAGTTCAACCTGCAAAGGAGTTAGCACTGTTTACACGACATATTTGAGAGTTGTTAGTAGGTGGTGTCATGTCAAGGGAGGTGATGCTCTACCCAACGTATGCCTTCATATAGTTTATGAGTGGCATAAGTAATTCTATGGCCACAACAAAACACATTTCCCCCCTAATGAAACTTCCAACCCGTGACAGAACTGAAGTTGTATATCTCTGAAAATATATAATTGTTGCCCGCATGTGATCAGTGTAAAAGGATGTAATCTAGATGAATGGATCTACCCATGTGCATGTACGAGGTATCCCAGCTTGATCTTAGTTCATGAGCACAGCCCATGTAATGATATCTGCAGTGCTAGACCTATACGTGATCCAACACTCTCAGTAGCAGGACAGTGCCAGCACAAGTGCACAGTACCATGAAACAGTTCACCCACTGAGTGTGATCCAACATTCCCAGTAGCGGACAGTGTCAGCACATGTGCACAGTACCATGAAACAGTTCACCCACTGAGTGTGGTCCAACACTCCCAGTAGCGGACAGTGCCAGCACAAGTGCACAGTACCATGAAACAGTTCACCCACTGAGTGTGATCCAACACTCCCAGTAGCGGACAGTGCCAGCACAAGTGCACAGTACCATGAAACAGTTCACCCACTGAGTGTGATCCAACACTCCCAGTAGCGGACAGTGCCAGCACAAGTGCACAGTACCATGAAACAGTTCACCCACTGAGTGTGATCCAACACTCCCAGTAGCGGACAGTGCCAGCACAAGTGCACAGTACCATGAAACAGTTCACCCACTGAGTGTGGTCCAACACTCCCAGTAGCGGACAGTGCCAGCACAAGTGCACAGTACCATGAAACAGTTCACCCCACTGAGTGTGATCCAACACTCCCAGTAGCGGACAGTGCCAGCACAAGTGCACAGTACCATGAAACAGTTTCACCCACTGAGTGTGATCCAACACTCCCAGTAGCGGACAGTGCCAGCACAAGTGCACAGTACCATGAAACAGTTCACCCACTGAGTGTGATCCAACACTCCCAGTAGCGGACAGTGCCAGCACAAGTGCACAGTACCATGAAACAGTTCACCCACTGAGTGTGGTCCAACACTCCCAGTAGCGGACAGTGCCAGCACAAGTGCACAGTACCATGAAACAGTTCACCCACTGAGTGTGATCCAACACTCCCAGTAGCGGACAGTGCCAGCACATGTGCACAGTACCATGAAACAGTTCACCCACTGAGTGTGATCCAACACTCCCAGTAGCGAACAATGTCAGCACAAGTGCACAGTACCATGAAACAGTTCACCCACTGAGTGTGATCCAACACTCCCAGTAGCAAACAATGTTAGCACAAGTGCACTGTACCATGAAACAGTTATCCACGGAGTGTGATGGTTCTTTTTCAGCTGACACCCTTTACCGGGCAGGCGTTTGTCTGTTTTGTAGCTCTGAACGGGCAAGAAGAATTCCGAGGTGCAGTAAAATTTTGGGTTACGTTAGTAAAAATATCACATATAAGTTGTTAGTCAACAGATTTTAGTCAAATAAACAGCAAAAGGAAGGGAAAAGCATGCAGAATATTTTACTCACGTGAATGATGCCACTAATCCACACATGAACACAAATATTTACAAAATACAACATATTGTTTGTGATTGTCAGTCATGCATACGGTAATTTACACATTTTCAGAATCATAATCACTTTCTTTAAAGTCTGACTCACGACGGCTAAAGCAAAGTAACGCTGATCACTGATATCTAGCTCTGATTAATAGTCAATTTCGTGCCTTTCAATGTCACTTAAATTCAACCCAGCGAAATCTTCACTAGCACTTGAAGCATCGTTGAAATCCATTTTGAAATACAAAGCGTAAAACCCCCCAAAACATTTTTAAAAAATCCGTTCAAAATTCAAACAACACACTTGCGAATAGAGGACACGTTGTATAGCTATCGGCGAAACCTAAAGGAGACAATCGGAAGACTCAGAAAGCCGTGAGATCGTGTTTTTACAATGCATAATAGTTACGGGCGGTTTGGGACACTTTGCCCGCTAAAGGGTTAATGTATTATGTAGACAGCTCGAGAGAGAGAGAGAGAGAGAGAGAGAGAGAGAGAGAGAGAGAGAGAGAGAGAGAGAGAGAGAGAGAGAGAGAGAGAGAGAGAGAGAGAGCCCAAACACAGTAGTATACAGCTGTATATAATGTTCAATCTTCCACAAACATGTCTTACAAGTTAAGGACCCTCTTTAACTTGCCTACCAGCCTACTTGACAAATGGTACTAGCTCTATACATGTACAAAGCCACTGGCACTCTATGGGAGATGAACAATATGTATTACTGATTGTGATGTCCAATCCTATCAAATATAAGGGTACTAATGATAATTTGACATTCCTTGAAGAGACCAAATGAATAGAAATAAGAATGAGAAGACTCACGAAGACCCAGTGGAAGAATGAACCTCCAGCTGCCTGCTACATGTCTAGATCCCAGAGGTCACTTTATGGGGATCAACCAGTAGAATATCCTGCTAAACAATGGAGCCACATTTTAAGGTTGGTAACAATGGTATAGGTAGTTATATAGTAGATTCTGCCACTGGAGTGTGAGGTATTAGGCCCTCATACTTTCTAGACCATGGCATGAGGTGGGGTGGTTATTTCCTTCCTCCTCACGTTTTCCTTCCCAGACACCTCTGACAGTTGTCACTTGCCTGTTGTTATGGGGGTTGGGTCTACCACAGAGCCACACAGGCCAACATATATCATGCTGCCACTGCTGGGAGTTGAACCCGCAGGTCTTGACAGGCAAGAGCACAAACCACTGTGGCATATGGGTACTAGACAGCTTTCTAGGTCAGGTAGCTAAGATTGATCATATCAGCCCTCGAGTGCCTTTAGGTGAAGACAATATCCCCAAGAAGTCACGATGGTGTGGATACAGAGCTCTTTCGTTTGTTTTACAAGGAACGAGACAGACCACAATGACATACCTGTAGTTTCTGAGGTTTCTCTTGCTGGATGGAAGTCTGGCTAAACTTGCAAAGATATCTTCTAATATAAGCTGCCTATGTTTGGAGTAACGGGAAAATACCTGTGTGGGAAGCAAATGATCATATTCAGGTGAGAGACATCAGGTAGACAATAGCATTCACTAAAAGCCTTACAATGTGTTACAACATCCTGAACAAACTTGTTTCTACCAATCTGGTGCCATTATATAATTAATTCTCTTCACATTCTACCTTGGGATATAGACAAGTATTTAGTTTTCCTAGGCTATCCCTAGGTGGGTCGGTCTCCGTGGCTAAGGGCTTGTGGACGCGATTCGTGAGCCCGCTTACCTATGTTAGAAACACAACTGCGACCGATCTGGCAGCAGACCACATTGCGTTGGGTTTTAACATGTTGGAATGGGAGCGGTAGTTCAGAAAGCAATGGCAAACTACTGAATATAAACTTGCCAAGACATCAGCAACAGGCAAAAATGCTGATGTTGAAAGCAATGTTCTGTAAATCCATCCATCATGTGCCATGCCGGTAAGCGTGGGCGGTCATGTTCTGCCATCTCACTCGATCACCAGAGTCGTGGATCAGCTCCGTGTTTGTGTCTCGACCATGCCACAAGGCCAAGCCATCCAGGTACTTGCTTCTAGGTCTTCCCCTTGGTCTGTTCCCCTCGATCTTACCAGTTGTCACCAAATTCTCCAATCCATTTCTTCTCATAACATGCCCAAAAAATTTTGACTGTCTATGTCTAATTTCTCTAATCAATTTACGATCTTCATTTGTTTCTTGAAGGACTTGTTCATTGGTCTCTCTGGCTGTCCATGGTATTCTTTGCATTTTCCTCAGAAACCACATCTCTACAGCCTTCAGATGTTTTTCAGCCTGACTGCTCATTGTCCACGCTTCACATCCATATAAAAGTACAGGTTCAATGTAGCATCTCAACACTCTTTTTCTCGTTTCAATTGACATCTTTTTATTGGTGAATATGTTTTTCATCTTGCTAAAGGCTACTTTTGCCATGGCGATTCTTGTTCTAATCTCTTCAAGGCATCTCCCATCAGATGTTATTACTGTTCCGAGATATATCCTGTAAATAGGATATTTAAAAAAAAAAAAATTCCAGGGTGGAGACATTAGTCTTCCCTCTTTCACACTATGTTGCATAGGATTCTTATAATTTGATGCTGGCATAATACAGGTTTGTTGTGCACAATGGTATCAAATGGAGTTTATTGCAGCTGAGCTGCTACGCAAGTCAGAATACAATCACAAAATATAACTGAGCACGATGACAGTCAACAGAACGACAACAATTAAACAAATATGCAAAAAAAAAAAAAAGTCCATAAATGGAGTTCAATCATCCCTGTTGGACCCCATTCAGTGAAGTATTCTTGGTACTGTGTGGTTTTTGTTACTGTTCCATTGATAAAGACTTTGGTGTAAAAGTGTGCCCTGTATCTGTGTGTTTTTACATCTGCTGAGCTTCTCAATCACATGTGAGCTGTGTTATGCTGGATGATATGGTGGTCCACAGAGGTTCAAGCCCAAGTGTGCCATTATACCAGACAGGATACAAGATATTACATCTGAACATGTAAGTAGATAACCTGATAATGATCAATGAAACACATCATCGAGCACTATGCCGACTGGTGTGGGCGACCATGTTTCTTCACATCTTGTGACCTCAGACAGCGTGAATCAATTTGTGTGCCTTGACTCAACACTGTCAAGAATCCTTTCTCACGTTTCAGTTCTTTCCTCATTTGTCAAAAAAAAAAAAATGACTGCCTCTGTTTGACATACGCAGAGAGAGAGAGAGAGAGAGAGAGAGAGAGAGAGAGAGAGAGAGAGAGAGAGAGAGAGAGAGAGAGAGGAGAGGAGGAGAGAGAGAGAGAGAGAGAG